>JAHTLZ010000289.1:3049382-3071264 GCA_023846285.1 Phrynocephalus versicolor
AGAAGAAGAAGAAGAAGAAGAAGAAGAAGAAGAAGAAGAAGAAGAAGGGGTACAATGGCCCCCTCCCTATGCTGGGGGGTGTTTCCCTCCAGCCTACAGACAGGGCCAGGAATCTGGGCGTGGTCCTGGACTCAGCCGTCTCCCTGAAAGCCCAGGTGATGGCTGTCTCCAGGGCCGCTTTTTTCCATCTCCGCAGGATTGCCCAGATCTGCCAGTATCTTGATGAGTCCTCCCTGAGGACAGTTGTGCAGGCTCTGGTGATCTCGAGGGTCGACTATTGCAATGCCCTCTACGTGGGGTTGCCCTTGTCCCTGGTCTGGAGGTTGCAGCGGGTGCAAAATGCGGCGGCCAGGCTGGTGGTGGGTGCCCGTAGATACGAGCACATCACCCCAGTCCTGGCCCGCCTGCATTGGCTCCCCGTTGTCCTCCGGATCAGGTTCAAGGTCTTGGTTTTGATTTTCAAAGCCCTCCACGGCTTGGGACCAGAGTACTTGGCGGAGCGCATCTCCTAAAGGACAACTGGGTCCAGACCCACTAGGCTGGCGCAGGCGCGCTCACTGAGGTTGCCCCCACCCAGAGAGGCGCGGAAATCGCATACGCGAGACCGCACCTTCTCTGTGGTGGGCCCCGCACTCTGGAATCATCTCCCCAGCGGACTGCGCCTGCTGGAGTCCCTGCCCGCCTTTAAGAAGGCTTTAAAGACCTACCTCTTTAGAGAGGCCTTTGGCGACTCCCTCTGTTAGGTTATTTTGGGGGGGGTTGTTTGTTTTTTCTTTTTTGCTGCCCTTGGTTTTGCCGCCATCTTGATTCATCGCTTCTTTTTGTGTTTGTTGTCTATATCTGCTTTTTTTTTACTGCTGTAAGCCTTCCCGTGTGGAAGATGGGCGGGATACTAAATAAATAAATAAATAAATAAATAAATAAATAAATAAAGAAAGAAAGAAAGAAAGAAGAAGAAGAAGAAGAAGAAGAAGAAGAAGAAGAAGAAGAAGAAGAAGAAGAAGAAGAAGAAGAAGAAGAAGAAGAAGAAGAAGAAGAAAGCTGTGTGGTCCTTGTGCACAATCCAACTGAGTTCTCCCAACAATGGAAGGCAATTCTAAAGACCTCTGTTGTCAAGGCAGTTGGTGTTCACATCTGTTTTTGCTTTTTCCACATCCCAGGCCATCCATGGGCGAGAAGGCATGGGAAGGCAACACAACAATGCTCTGCATTAATAAACACCAGAGTTATGAGAAAGGGACAGAAGACTCCCCAAAGGCGTGGATGCTTCCACTATGATTGATTCCCTTGTTTCCAGCTACCCATTATGCACTCAGGCTGCAGTTCGCAGTGCATCCTTTCTCTAAATATAGCTTTGTGGAACAGCTTGCCAGCTTCTTCTGTGCCCACTGAACATGTTTCTGTCTGTTCGTATTACGAACCCAGTCTGCTCATATGCTGCTGAAAGTGAAAAGACTAGCTCTATGCCAAAGAGCTGTCCTTATCTGTCACTCCGATACGCCGCTGAGAAAGTATATGACAAGATTCATTAAAACCTATTAATAATAAGTTGTCTTTCAGTTACAACACTGCCACCCCTAGTATCTTCCAGTGAAATCCAATTATAGCAGAGCATACATATGACACAAAGATCCTGGCGGCACGTTGCCACATCCTGGTACTGTATGTGTACTGTATGTGTATAGAGAGAGACAGGGCACCCCAGGGTGTTCTGCTGTTGGAAGATCTTCCAACAACAGAACAAGGAGGAGTACATTTAATAGCCTCACCCTTCCACAGCAGCTCCTGTCTGAAAACTGGTCTGAAAGGCTAGTGGTTTTTCCAGGAAAATCCCCTTGAATTTAATCAGAGTGGATTTTAGTCAGAATGTTGATATTTTTCCCCTTTATATTAAAATATATCTTTGGCAAAGCTTGCTGGATCATTCAGTGACTTTGATGGGCAAAGAGTCCCAAGGTACCCCTGGGAGAAAGGAATAGTAAAGCATTTCTGAGTGCTGTCTACTTAGAAAACCCTGGAATGAGTCACTACAAGTCAAATCAACTTGACAGCTTGCCATTATTGTTGCACATTTTATGGGATTAAATCTTTTTAAGAGAAAAATATGCACAATGTGTTCCCTAGCTCGTCGACCAAAAATGGCTGGCTGAAAATTTCAGCTGTGTGTACAGAAGAGTGTTTCTTGAGAAGAAAGCACATGACAGCCCAGCTTTAGCGAGGAATAAAGGCACGCCACCCATTCTATTGAGGAAGCTTAGCGAACTCATGTTCCAGATGTGAACACTCTCGCATTAGGGGAGTTTAGTATCAATAATGAAAAAGAATGGACAAAAGAATTTCTCGGGGAAGGGCAACCTGACACAGGCAGCAATTTTTTTATTGCTTGCACTGTACTGGTAATAGGTATGTTCTTCTTAATGATACAGACTGCCAAGAACATTTTGATTTTCCCCCCATTTGCTGTGAGCTTATACATTCAGTTCTCTGTGTTCTAAGCACCCACATGCCGCTCACTACCCCTGATACACAATCTAAACAAGGGGTGGAAGTGTCTGTGGCTTTGTTGAGAAGGGCCTGCAAGGAGCTAGCATTACGACAACATACCCACAGCTCCGTCTTTGTCTCACTACCTAGAGAAGACTACATAGTTGTAAGTACATGGCAGCCATCTTAGCATAAGGATCAGAGCAAAGCGGGACAACTGTGACCATGATAGCCTTCCACCGGCCTATGGCACATCTGTGCATTTGATATGTGATGGTTTGGATACAATTAGGAATTGGCCAAAAACCAATGAAAGTTGGTGTTTTCTTTTTATTATGAGTGGCAGCTTTTGTCTTTAAAAGTTCAACAGTGTTCTTGTTTACTATAGTATCTCAAAGAGGTTTATATTAAGCTGTTTGAAATATTTAATATATGAGTAATCAACTAACATAGGTTAGGTTTTGGTTTGGTTTGGTTTTTTTTTTAAATACCCCCTCCCCCAGTGAAAATCTACCTGGCAGAAACAATTTCGTGCTTCCTGTTATTTGAAGGAGCAACACAGTTCTTTTCTAACATTCCTCCATAATTAAACCAGTGGATCACAACCTTTGGCACATTCTGTCTCACTGTCATTCTAGTATAAATCAGTGGTGTCCAAACTTGGGCCCTCCAGATGTTTTGGACCACAACTCCCACAATCCTTTGTGACTGGCAATCTAGACATGGGATTCTGGGTGTTGTGGTCCAAAATATCTGGAGGGCCGAGGTTTGGACACCTCTGCTATAAATGAACATGCATCACAGCATAATCAGTTAATCAGTGAATGAATATGTTTCTTTATTGTGGTCAATGGTCATTATACAAAGAGCAAGTAAGATATATAAAGTCTTGCCTGGGATACAGGGGACTAATCACAGCAGGACAGAAAGGGGAAAAATTCACATGTTCAAGAAGAATATTGATTTGTTCGCCAGTGTTGTGCTATTATATTTATTACATATGGTAAGGTGGCTAGCAAGAGGATCTGGGGATTAGGAGAAGCACTGCTTGCCCAATTTACAATCAGCATTAGAGATGAGCATGAAATAGAAAATAGTGTTTCATTTCATTTTGCTTTTTTAGTATCATTTCATTTCATTCATAATGAACTTTTAAAGTAATTTCATTATGAAACAAAATAAAACAACATGCTATATAATGGCTCCCCTGGGTCCTAGAGGTACCAAAGTCATAGGGGAGCTTCCTCAAGCTCTCCCCTGCCTTGCACCCTGGGCAATGCCCGCCGCTGCCTTTACAGCCTCCCCGCGTACCTAGTCTATACTGTGTCTCTGCCAGCATCAATTTTTTTTTAGTGTTTTCCCTCTGGTCTGGGGCGTAGGGGGACACCCGTACATGGAAATGCTCTAAAAATCATGCAAAAAGTGGGTAAAAACAAAAAATAAAAAACAAATAAACAAAAATGATTTTTTTTCAAAAATTCACGAAAAATGAAAACGAACTGAAACGGACCCCTCAACAAAAAATGAAAAACCGAAACGCCATGTTTTTGATTCGTGCCCATCTCTAGTCAGAGGCAGTGCCCAGAGGAGGCAGTGCACTGCTCTGTTGCTGAGTGGGCAGCCTCCAGAAGGGCGGGGTGCCAAACCACAGATTAGGGGCTCCTCCAGGGAGAAAAAAACTGCCAAAGTGGCAGTTTATGCCCATCTCTAACTAGTATGGGTGATTTCTCATTTGGAGGCAGCAACCATAAAAAGTAGATCAAATCTCGTTCTCAGTTTAAGCTATGTAGTATGCATGAGGTCTAAGTGAAATTTCAGTACAAATGTCACTTTTGATTCATGCTTTATTTTTTTTTATTTTTTTGTAAATGAAGCATTAGTTCACTTTTATCACAGCAATTTGTTTGGGTGTATGTATGTGCCATACTTTTTAACTACAAAAAAGATGAGAGACCCCAAAAAACTGAACTCAAATTTCTGGCAGGTTGCTTTCAAGTGCCAGCATTAATACTTAATGCTTTCCACCTTTCTGAATTCAAGAATCCATAAACAAGATAACTGCTTTCTTTCTGAAAGAATAATGTGTCTCTTGAAGAGTATATAATGAGATGCAGCTTCCACTGCAAAAATAAGCAAGCCCTCCTAATTGCTCACTTCATATCTACCCTCAAGGAAAGGTACACATTTAAATGCATTAATTATCCTCTGTTGATTGACTTGCTTAAGAAAAATGTGGAGATGGGGATTCCCTGAAATGATACAACTCTAATTCTATGGCTTACCTGATTAAGAGGGGGAAGATACAAGATTTTAAATACCAGTTGTAAACACACCTAATAGACTGGTGATGTTTTTCCTGTGCCGAACTCCCAAAGTCAGATGGCAAGAACTTTTCTAAGGGGAAACACTTGCACACTTGGGAAAATTCTTAATTCTGTCTTGGTGTGTATGGTTGAACTATTTATTTGCTTTTTTTGCAGTTTCAGAATGGGAACATAGATGTGTTTCTCAAAACTTGGTCTCCATTTATGCATAATCTTAGTATCCCCTTAACAACTCATGCTGATTTATGGAATGATGTTCTGTGTTAAATACTGGTTCCACTGTTCTGTATATTGCTTTGTATATTGTTTTTTCTATTTTATTAGAATTGTATTTTTCAAAAAAAAAAAAAAGCAGTAACTACTGGAAGGTTAGCAATCTAAATGGCATAATACAAAAGGAAAAGGCAATGAGGAAGGTAAAGGAAAAGAAAGAGACTCACAGATCTGTTAAATGCAGTGGGACTGCCACTAGCTTCAAGGAAAGTCAACCAAAGCATCAGTTGTTAAAGAACTTACCCAGTGTAGTTCTAACTAGCTATAATGTAAATAGTTCACCCAGAGGAAAAAACTGACAAAAAGCTCATAAGGTGTCTTCTCATTTTGAACTCATCTTGCTTATTCTTGGAGTGTAGTGCGTGGATGAGCTGAGTCCAATTCTTCATCGCATGGGCATGTCTTTTTTCCTTCAAAAGGATGTCAGTTTCTTTCTTTGCAAGTGTGTAAAATCTAAAAGACTCGGGGGAAGGAAGGGCTCGCACCAATTGAAAGGTTTGTTGGAGTTTTATCTTGGAGATCATACCCTCAGAGTCAAACCAACTTGAGTGCCTGATAGGGGGGTTTGATGTGCCAGATGGTACTAAAGAATCTAAAAGGGTTTTGGACAATTCTTGGTAGGCTGTTATGGCATCAATCAAAGCTGTGGATTGAGATATAATTTGTCGTAATTGAAGAGCTTTGGTGGAGGCAGACCATTCCTCGAATTTCCCTTGAGATTTGATGGACCACCTAACTCTTTTGTGAATTTGGAAAGGAGGGTTAGTCAGAACTTCTGATAGTGATGTTACTGCCAACTGCCAGTCCATAAGAATCGGTAAGTGGTTGCTTTCTGTACGGGCATCGATCTTAAAATAATTTACTTTACTAAAGAGATCTGGTGAAACTAGTATATAGTCCACTATACTGCATCTGTTACTTGAAGAAAAGGTAAGGTCTCCAGATGTTCTACTCAAGGAAGAGCCATTGAGAATTATAAGGTTGAAGGAGGTACAAAGATCAATCATATGTGATGCAGCTTGGTTAAAAATAGGATCCTTGGAATTTCTTGAATCCTGAAACGTAGGTGGTATTAAATCCTCATTATCCCAATCCATAAATTCGATTAGTTTATCATTATTGGGTCCAAGTCTAGCGTTGAAGTCTCCAACTATAATTAGGGAGGACCTGGGATAACTTATGCATATAGAGTCTATATAATTCTTCAAGGTGGACCATATATTACTTGCCGATGGGGGCGCTGAAAAAGGAGGTATATAGACATTAATCAGGATTATTTGTTCCAAGACGTATTTAAAAAGGAAGGCCTGAGCCAGAGGAGGTTTTGTTGATAATTGTTTGACTGGCATATTGAGGGTCGATTTTGTTAAATAACAGAGGCCTGCTTTATAGCGCCCTTTTCTATGGATCCTATAAGCTGGCAAACAAAAGGTTTGAAAGCCTGGCAAGATGCTATTCTCTTCTTCAGACTTCCACATGTAAAACGTAGGATTCTTGGGTTAGGCTAACTGGCCTGGGAATATTCTTTTAACTGAATACTCGATAGAGCTAGTCTCATCTGAATCAGAATTTCAGGCAAAAATCAAAGAAAAACAGAACAAAACAAAAGACACAAAACATGTGGCACCTTAAAGATTAACTTTCAAATTTTAAAGTAATGTTTCATGGCCATATTTTAATCTAACTTTCATATTTTAATGTAACATTTTGTCAACCCTCTCTGAAGCTTCTGAGTTAGAAGTAATTGTATATGCCACCTGTGGAAAAGCAGAAGAAGAGGTCTCTGTGGTGATTCAATACATGAGTTGTTCATATTCAAGGTATGCTCATACCATTTTAAATCAGGGAAGAAATCAGACACACACCCCCCCAAAAAAAGAGAGACTGACAGTTGGGTTACCTATAGCTTAATGCCAGTACCCTACCTGCTGGGTAGCTCAGTGGTTTAGGAACCTGGCTATGGAGCCAGAAGTTGGGACTCAGGAGTCCTATTTCTCACTGTGCTTTCTTGACTGAGGCACTGGACTTGAAGATGCATAGCGCCTTTCCAGCTCTGAAGTTCTCCAATTGTCAGTCATCTTTAAATCTCATGCATTGATGTGTTTGAGCAAATGCATTCATAGGCTTTAGCACAGTGTTTAAAATAACAATCTGACCCTGCAAGTCCAGGAAAATATGACAATAGTAGCCATGTTTGCTAATGGTCTATCTGTTCCATTTGTATCTAAAACAGGAGTAGGCGCGTTTTCCATTTTTGCTGAAGATCTGATGCCCAACCCTTCCTTCTTAGAAGTAAGACACATGGGATTGGAGGGTGGGGAGCATTGGCTGAGTCACTATCCAATGACACTATTTGTTTAAACCAAACACTTTCCCTTTGTGATATGGAATGCCACAATGATGTCTGGGAAGATACTGAGGAAAGGTTTAACACCTCCCCACAAGATATTCCAGTCAAAACGTGACAGACCAAGTGGGAGAGGGCCAGAAAAAGGCAACCTGCCTTCCTGTAAACTTTTTTTTTCCTGGAGGAAATGAAAATAAAAATCTGTGAGAATACCCCTCCTCTATCATTTATGTGACACACATGTTTCAAATTTAAGAATTGTTTTGACTTGACCTACTGGTTCCTTCTGCCTTTATCGCTGTAGGAACTGGGGCAAGAAAAATTGTACCACAGGCCAGCGACATAGTGTGAAATAAGCCACCTATAGTTACATTAAATATTAATACGAATAACAATGGATGCTGCATTGATTGAGTTAATTACCTAATTAAGCCCAAAGCTCTCTCTTTGAATGCTTTTCCATTAATTTGACATCATGGCACAATTTTCAATTAGCCAGGAAATTAAATGTTGGTGACCTATCAAGTGCACTGTACCAAGTCACCAGAGAAGGGAGAGGAAGCATGGTATTGATTGTCCAGGATTTAGATATTTTTATATTTGAGTACATTAAGAATCTGCAAAAGAAAAGAAGGCTTAGAGGGCTGGAGCATGCAAGAATGTTTGAGAACATGGCATGGTGAAGATATTGCTTCATTTTTGTCTGACATAGAATTGCCCCTCCTAAATCTGCTATCCCACTCCAAGTTCATTAAGAGCAGACCTCTCCCATCCTACCTCTCTAGCTGAGGAGGATAAAGCATCTGAAGGAAACATGAGAACATAAGAAGAGCTCTGCTGGATCAGGCCAAGGGCCCATTGTTCTGCCTGTTGTTTTTGAAAACACCTCTGTGTTTTGAAGCTGCATCTCTACAGGCCTTGCCCAGGCCATCTGTTTTGGCCTTGAAGACCTAATATGGGAGGTGTAGAATTTGGCACTCTCTTGGTGATTTAATGGCAGGCTACAATTAACTTGTATATTTCTAAACAAACTCAGTTATTGCAATTTTTATTGTTATAAAAGACTACATGAGTGTGCATATTGGCACAGCTTACAGTTACAAAATCCATAAAGCCCCAGCAACCTCCTTGTAAAGGAAACCAAAATAGGAAACCACTGCAAATTGCACACACACACACACACACACACACACACAAGAGAGAGAGAGAGAGAGAGAGAGAGAGAGAGAAATCAGACTGCAAAGGATCAAGCTTGATGGATCAGAGAAGGTGCACAACATGAGTTCAAGATATTGAACCCTTCCACAATCAATCTTTAGAGGTGTCCCATGGCTCCTTCATCTACAGCAGGCTTTTGTAGTGGCATGGAGCCACATACAGTACTGCATATACTTACAGTTCATGGAACAAGGGGGAAACTGTTTTAGGTTTGACTGTGTGATATATTTCTGTTACCCATGAGAAATGAGTCATCCAACATATACGTTTGCAAGCATGTTCTGCAAAACATACATTTCAGGCTGCCACCTGAACTCCCTTTGCCAGTACAAAGAGATCACCTGGAAGCCTCATGACCGAGCAAGCAGGCTTAAGGCAGCATGACAGGCAGCTGAGCATCCTTCAAGGCTGTGGGGCACATGTACATTGGGGTACGACTGCAATGCTCTTCAGCTGTGGTCAGCATTGCCAGTTACAGAGGGTGATGGGATGTACAATCCAACAAGCTCTACAAAACCACTGTTCGGCGAATCACAATATGCGACTGAATCCTATGTCAAGAGGTCCAAATCAAAACCTGTTGTGGGTCAAATTGTTTCCATTCCTGAATTCCGTGCCAAACTCTGTGTCCTCATCAAACCCAGAGGCAGCTTAGAAGGCACTGAGCTGTTCTCTCCTTAGAATATTCTTCTTTCATGACCTAGCACTCACCCTGCCCTCCATCAAGCACAGAATGTGCAATTTGCAGTACTGTGATTGCCTGGGGTAGGAATTAGATTACATGGGAAATGCAAGAATGATCGCCAGCAGGACAAGTTCACCAAGAGCATTAACTTGGCTGATAGTTTTAGAATCAAGAAGGCCTTGTACAAGGAAAGACAGTGTTCTTCTTTTCTGCGTGCCTACATAAATCAAGGGCTACATTTCTTACCGAAGCAGAGCCGTTTTCCACTTTTGGGTTTCATTTTCTCCTCTAATGTGACTCACCTGAGCTGGCATTTTTAAAGAAACTGGGCTTTCTCGGCCTGCAGAATGTAACAATGGAAATAACAGTCTGAAAGCATGACATTTCAAAAGAAATCTCTGGATAGGAAAAGCATTGTGTAACAAACACGGTACCCAAATGTTCGCTTTAGGAACTGCTTACACAGAAACAGATCCTTGTGATGGATGTCTTTGTGGGGGAAAGGGTGGCACAAGCTCTCAGCTACCGAGGGCTCAAAGAGAATGGCAGTGAGAAGGTACATTGTGATTCTTTTTATTTTTCCTACTGCAGAGCCCAGTGTCATTAGTAATTTGGATTTAGAGCTTTCCTGCAGTAATGGCAAATTTTTGCAAAGGCCCCTCAGGCAACTGTAATTTTAAAATCAAACAACTACTCTTGGATATATTTGAGATAATTTTACCACTCTGGAAGAAAAGGGCTGTTCCAGACAATACAGAGCAGGGCACAAGAGCTGTCAGGAGCCCCTTGCTTGCTACTAGCTTGCTTGTTATTTCAGCTTTTGTACTGCACCATTAATGCAAACACTCCCTGGACAGTTCACAACCATCGGAGGCCTAATTTACAAATCATATAATAAAAAAATGTAATCTACAATAAATACAATAAAATCCTGCCCTTGATATTAACTTAAGATGCAATTTAAAATGCAATTGTGCTTTAAATTAACTATTATTAAAAAAATGTGAGTCTTAAAGGTAACACCACGTTTTGTCTTTTATTCTTTCACCCCAGGTAGCTGGCTTATGGTTGACTCACTCTTCTATCCTTCTGAGGTCAGTAAAATGAGTATCCAGCTTGCTGGGGGGCAATGGGTAGCCTGCATAATTAATTTGTAACTACCCAGAGAGTGCTTGAAGCGCTTTGCTTTGCTTTTTTTAATTTTTGTTTTCACCGATAATGCTTGCACAGACTAACACAGCTACCCTTTCCACAACTTCAAATTAAAGTTAAATTTTGTGTGGGAAAATTATCCCTCTGTTTCCTCTGCATTTCATTGGCCAGTACTAAGGGAGGGGGCTGCATGGGGGACCTGGGAATGTATAATGCCCTTCCCTACTTCCCAGCTTGTTTTTAAAATAGAGTGATGGACAGAAATTAAACAGGAAATCCCTTCAGAAAATCCTCTATTCCAGTGCCAAAAGCATTTTCACCTGTATATTCCTATAAGTTGGGGTGCTAATAAAGGCACAAAAGAAGGTCCACTGAAATGGTGGCTGAGCCTAAGCTTAAGATGTGTACTACTGCCTTCAATGTGGTGCCACCAGACAACAGAAAAAATGTGATCTTAACATATTTCCCTCACCCTATTCTGTTGAATTCAATGATTGAGCACAAGCAACAGTTACTACGTTAGGGTTGGACATAAAGTGATCCTAACTGATAGGGCCCATTAGTTTCAATTAACCCTATGATTTCCCATGAGAAATCAAACTAAATGAGGCCAATTAGGCCAACAGATAAAGATTCTTCTACCCTGGTGACTACACGTGCTCTATACAACTAAATAAGCATAAATCAGATTATTTCTGATTTTTTTCATTATCAACAAAGTATTTTTAGGGAAACTACAGCAACCAGATGATGACAGAGGCACAACAGCAGTGGCAGCATGACAGTAGCAGGTACCCCACCCTAAGTGGATGCAAAACAAAAACCAAATTGCAAACTGGTTTGTTTTGCTGTTTGGTTCATGGTGGGTCATGGGCTATGGCTAAGCACAAACTACGAACCATCACAAACCACAATTTTTCAGGTTCTTGCCCAATTCTACTAATGAACATTAGAGATGGGCACGACTCAGCGAAATTTTTGTTTTCGTTTTCATTTTTTCATTTCGTTATGTAACGAAAACGAAAATGAAAATTTTTCTAAAACAAAATGGAAACGGAAACGAAACGAAAAATTTTGCCGTGTTTTTCGTTTTCGTTGCGGCAAATCCATTGAACTGAAAAGAATGCTAACGAAACAGCAATTTTTCATTTTCGTTTTCGTTTTTTCATTTCGTTACGTAACGAAAACGAAAATGAAAAATTTGCGGGAAAAACCCAATGAAAACAAAAACGAACCGAAACGAACCCCTAAACAACCAAACGACAAACGAAACACCATTTTTTTGAGTCGTGCCCATCTCTAATGAGCATCTATTTGCAGTTTGTTAAGATAGCTCTAATGTAGCAATGAGTCATGCAAATCTGGACAGTCATAGCAGAGCTACCTTAACAAGCTGCAAAGGTGGCTGATTGCCAACTTCCACCTCTTTCTCTACTGGCTTCTGTGTGTTCAGCCCAAATGAATTCATTAGGGAAACCCAACTGCTCAGGTTTGACTTCATAGTGGATCTATTTGCAATTTTCCTGTTGTGTAGTTACACTCTGCTGCATTGTAAATTTATAAATTTTGTCCATTTACAAATTTATAAACAATTTGTAAATGCACAAAATGAAAATACAGTGTTTTTTCATTTTGTTTTGTTACTAATGAATTTTTGGAAGAAAATGAAACAAAAACCATTTGTTGTGCTATATAATGGCACCCCTGGGTCCTAGAGGCACCAAATTGGGTGGGCAGCTTCTTTGGACTCTTTCCTTTAAGCCCGCCCCCCCCCCCAAGTTTGGAGAGGTTTGTTGTTCAGAGGGCTGACTTATTAAATTCCAAAGGGAGTTCCCCAGGAGAAAATCATTTGTAATTGACTCGGGAAGCACTTAATAAACCACGAGGGTAGCAAAATGATTTGTTATGTAATGAAACGATGAAATATCATTTCGCTTTTCATTTCGTGCCCATCTCTATTACAAACCTTGCCATAGCTTTCCAGTTCTGAAAATGCTTTCAAATGATAAGGCAAACAGAATAAGGAATCCCTAACTATATTTTTTAAATAAGGAAGGAGTGGAGGTTTTTTTCAGCATACAAGAGCACTTGACACACAAAGTGCTTAATGGTATTTCTTGTATTTTTCTGACATGTTAGTAATAACCATACACTATGTTAACTATGTTAATAGCATGCAAATGATGAATTCTTTGTGCAATCAGAGCAATATTAACAATAAAGAGGCTCTGGAGAAGTAATGAGTAATCCAATCAGTTCTTTAAAAAAAAACAGTCTGGTCTCTGCTCCACAAGTTAGACTTCAGTGCCAAGAATTCCTCACTTCTGACTCTGCTGGCTAAGGATGATGCGAGCTACAATTCAATAATATTTGGAAGGCCACCTCCATGATCCCTTAAAAGAAGGTTCTTGAATGCTGGTATTGCTAATACCCAGTTGATAGGGCCCTTTTGTGAGAATGCAGTAATAATGTTACTTTGTAGTCTTTTTTAAAAAAATTAGCCTCTCTAATATCTGGCAGAATATTTTGTGAGGAAGAGGTACCAGGGGAAATGAACACAGTCCCTGTTCTTCCTGAAAAATAAGATTTTTTTTAACAAAGTTGAAAACACTGGCCACAACAAAAAAGGAGGCATATATAAAAATGGACTGTATGACCAATTGCTGTTTCCGGATCTGTTCCAATACATTTTGTTGCCTGAGGCTAAAAGCAAGATGGCCCCCTTTCACTTGTATCTTTACAGAAATTGTCAGGATTGGAAGTTCGTTCTCAACATTCCTTACCACACCCAAGATGGTGAGTTCAACTGTAGACCTCAGGGTGGTCTTTGTCTTTCACAACTCTGTCCTCCAACAGACAGAAATCCAGGAAGCTCATGAAAAATAGCCGGGAGGCTGCCAATTCTATCCCTCTCCCCAGCAGCTGCTCCCTGTTTGTTGTCTTATGCATGCACCAGTAAGAAAGACTTAAGAATCTCACTCCCCAGTGCAGTTCACTGGGTGAGGTAGGATGGAAAAGACCGAGATTAAGACAGGACTGGTGACATTAACAAGCCCCTCCATTTTATCCCTGTTTGATTTAACCGTTCAGGACTTAGTTGAGACCCCCGTCCAAGATAGAACAAACCCTCCTTTTGTTCGAACTAGCCTGTATCTTTTACATGGGTTAAGAAATGAAGGGCTACCAGTCAACTCAGGATGGACTGGCAGGTCTCATACGCCTTGATCAGGTGACCAATTAAGGCCTCTCAGAGGTTTGTGGTTTGTAAGGCCATAATCTCTTACTCTTCCTTGCTGGTTAGGGCTGATGGAAGTTGTTAGCCAATAGAGGCCATAGTTGCTCACTAATGGGCATTTGAGTGATCCAAATTTCAATTAACCAAGACTATATTTTGTTTGCCCAGCCTCAATCATAGGCATAGTTTTTAAAAAAATTAATTTGTTACCCCCCCCCCAATCTTATGAGGAGGGCTATATTTTTGTGCTGCTTACTTTTTAAAAATATATTTTTGGTATGCAATGTATGTTTAAGCCAATGTGCTCCTGTGCTTGGCATTTATTAGCTGCATGCTCTATTTATTTTCATCCCATAAAAGGAAGCATACCATCTGGGTTTGGGTGTGTTGCTCTTGTTTTAACAGCTACCACCCTTCCACTCTAATTCCTTCCTGTTTTTGACTAGGCAATTATTTCATGCCTTTCTCGTAGAAGTACATATTTGTGCCCTCTTTGTGTTGCTGAATTCCTCCAAACAAGACAAGGATCTGATGGAGCTTTGACTCTTGTTCTTCCCTTCCTTTCGGTCAATAGCCAGTTTTACTCAACATAGGGTGTGTTTTTTTGTCTTTAATTTTTAATTTCTCTTGGCTTTGGGGGCAGATCCTGTCTATGCATATATATGTATGATTTTTCTGGCTTCAGTGGATTTCAATGGGTGTAGCTGAGCAGAATATAAACCTAGAAAAATTATTTTAATACACTAATCCCTTTACGGTCTTTAGCAGAACTGTAGATTGGGATGGGAGTGGATATAAACTTGTAATAGAAGCAATGAGCATTTACATGATTTAGATGACACTCTCTGATGAATAGAATTACATACAAACAGCAGCTTTCTTTCCTCTGCTACCCCTTCTGACCAGATCTAAGTGGGTGTCTTTGTTCCCAAATCTGCAGCTGTCAAAAAGGCCTGATTTCAAAGGATCCTGGTGAAAATCACAGAATTTAAAGAATTCAAGAATTGGAAAAGACCCTTAAGTTTCATCTTGCATGTTTTCTCTCAATTCAGAAAATCTACAGCTAAAGCATTTCCAATAGATGACTATTGTCATCGGCAGTGGAATATGCTGCCACAGAGGGTAGTGGAGTCTCCATCTTTGGAGGTTTTTAAGCAGAGGATGTATGGCCATTTGTCGGAAATACTGTGATGTGGGTTCCTGCATGGCAGGGGGTTGGACTGGATGGCCCTTGAGGTCTCTTCCAACTCTATGATTCTATGATTCTATGACTATCCAACCTCTGTTTAACAACTGCCAATGAAGGAAAGTCAAGTAGTTTCTGAAGCAATCTATTCCAATGTCAACAGTTCTTACTTTCAACTAGAGATGGGCACGAAATGGGGAAAAAATTGTTCCGTTATTCGTTATTCATTTTGTTAGGGCCCAGCTGTCATCCACTCGTGGTGGAGGGTGGTCAGGAGGGGGCTGCGATCCCACCTCCTCTTCAGTGATCTCTGCTGTGGGTGCATCCACTCGCAGTGGAGGGTGGTTGGGAGAGCGCCGCAGTCTCGCCTCCGCATGAGGAGGCAGGATTGCAGCTCCCGCTGCCATCACCGCTGAACCGGTTCGGGTTTGAACAAATTTTTTTAAAAAATTAATTCAAACCCGAACCTGAACTGAACCAAGGGTGGACACAAACCAGACGAACCTGAACCATGGGTTTTCTAGTTCGTGCCCATCTCTACTCTCAACAGTAATATTTCATTAACATCCAGAAGGCCATAGATTTCTCACCAGGCTCTAGACCACTGGTTTCCAACCTTGGGTAGTCCAGCTGGTCTTGGACAGCAATTCCCAGAAGAATTCACCACTAGCGATGTTGGTTAGGATGTCTGGGAGTTATAGTTCAAGAACAACTGGGTTATGCAAGGTTGGGAACAACTGTTCTAGATCTAACAAGTGGGAAATAATAAGTCAAAGACACAGAAATGCTTTGCTACTAAACCTTTCTTATACACCATGTTCTTTGCTGGTCTAGCATCCATAAGCTATGTCTCACTAAATCTACATTCCTATTTGTTTCTGGCTATTGCACTGCACAATTGGGGTGGGTAAGTCTATTTGGACAAAGTTACAAATTCTTAGTGCAATGTATGGCGTTTCACCACCCATCCCAATTCAACCCCTTTATTTGCACCAAATTAATGTGTGTGTGTGTTTCCTATTATTTGTACCTGTACTGGGTATACGTTTGACTATTTTGAAACAAATTAAATTGGTTTGAAGCAAATTGAATGCTATTTAGGTATGGGCAGGAAACAAAAAACAAAATGCTGTTTCGTCATTTTGTTACATAATGAAACAAAACAAAGCAAAACGAGGAAGGAGCATTTCAATATAGACAAAACTAAAGGGTCATTTTTGCATTGAAATGAACTGTTTCATCCCATTGTTTTCAGAGGGCTCCTGCCAAGCTGTCAATGGCTGGGCCCCTTTAAACCTGGCCCAGTCGGTACCAAGGGACAGTTTTAAAGGGATCCAGCCAATAACAGCTCAGCAGGAGCTCTTTAAAAATGGCCCCTGGGCACCAAATTTTGCACCTCTAGGACTCAGGAGAGCAGTTTCATTTCGTTGCATTTTGTTTCATTTCATTTTGTTTTGTTTTGTTTTGTTTCATTTCGTTTTGTAAGAAAAATTTAAAAAAAAATTCATAAGAAATGAAAGCAGAGCACAAAACAAAATGAGATGAAACATTATTTTTCCATTTCACGCCCGTCCCCAGTGATATTTGTAAGACAAATTGTTTGGACTGTATTGAAGTGGATGGCATTTGCACACCCCCTACTAGAGACTATAGAATGCTGGAGGCATTCAAGAGAAGTTTTGACAACCACCTGGCAGATATCCTATGATTTTTGTTCCTTCCTTGAGCAGGAGTTTGGACTGGATGGCATGGTAGGCTCCTCCCAACTCCATGCATCTGTGACTCTATGATAGAACAACTTCCATCTATGGAGTCAAGGGAGATAATTCCTGCCTCTCCTCTTCCACTGAAGCCACCAGGGTGGACCCAATAAGAATGAAAGCCTCCAGAGCCAGTTTTCCAGTGACTTGGGTGCTTGCAAGGGGAAGGTATGAAGAAGATGCTTTGGCCAGCTGTCAGTCAGGGGTGTATTGCTGGATGTCGGCCAAGGCATTCTGAATGGAGGTCACCCTTGCACCAGGAAATATCTGCTTGCACTGCCACTGTTGAAGCAGCCCTATGGAATCATCAAGATGCAAAAATGTTCCAAGCATGATTACTATCAGTACACCCCTAAGAGGCTTATGGAAGAACAGGAATAATTTACTTTCCCCGGGGAATAGGCAGCACAAGCATTATTCTTATATTCTGTTCCACACCCCTGAACAGCAGCTCAGCATGAGTTCCCACACACAAAGGCAGAGAGAAAGGATCCTGGATTACAAGTGTATCCTTCTTGGTTTATTTTGTCAGCTGCAACTTCATGTTTGGTATCTGTGATAACACTGTGTAATACCCGTGTAAATACTATAATGCATTATTAATGATACACCCTGTCAGTGTAATGTCATCCATTAAATCTTCCTTGGCAGAAATCGAATGTTTAGGATTTTAAATGAGTGATTTTGTAGCATATGGATATTCCAATATATTCATATTTATATGCTGACATATTTACTTCAGTGTCATGCCGAACAGGTTTACGTCTTCCCCCCCCCCCACGCCCCCCAAGCCATTTTCAACCTAAAGAGATTCAATCGTCTATGGATTATTTTTCCATAAGGATGAGGTCTAATCTCACCAAAAGAGAGTGAAACCGTCTCTCATATAGACATTTCAATCAGAGTAATTCATTATTTGCAAGTCTACACTCCGTAATGCGCAGTTAACATAATATGCTATGAATAGGAACCATTTGTTTTATATGCAAAAGAATATTTGAAAATAGAGCCACTGTACCAATACACCCCAGTTTTATGGCTCCAAATAGATTTGGTAAATTGCTTTCCTAAATATGCAATGAGACTTTTTTATACGTTGCTCCATTAGTACAATTTATGGAAATTGTTATGTTATGGAAATTGTCCCATGCAAACTCTTAGTAAGCAAGTCATTTGTTTTTTTATTCCTTTGTGTTTCTGCCTAGATTAGTTAAATGGCCAGATTCTGCCCTTATCAGCACTTCATAAATTTGAAAAGGAGGGCTCATCTCAAGAGGCTGGTTGGTCTCTGAATTACATTGTTAAGGGTAAAATCTAGATTCTGGTCTGACTCCTTCCCCTGCCCCACGGATGCCAGAGTTCAGGAAATTTTATTTCTTTTTTATTGAAACTCCTAGAATCCTTAAAGCCAATCCCATATGTCCTCCATACATGCTCCAGTTCAGGTTTCTGGATCATGGTTCTGTGGCGTAGCCCAGATATTTACAATTACCCCAAATTCTCCAGAAACACTTAATATAAGTACATGTTACTGTGTTGGTAACTCACATAGCTGCAGAACAGCTGTGAAGTGCAATAAAGAAAAGATCCCCTTTCTCCTTGCAAATGGATAGAATCTTCTTTATTCCTATCATATGAAATCTGTGGGTACCTTAGGAGTTTAAGGATCGGCTGACAAGGGATGCACACACGTTTTTGCAGTCCTTCCATACCTCCTTCAGAGAGACTGCTTTCACATCTCCCAGTGGCAGAATAATAAATCACTTCGTTATCTGAGGTGTGAGAGGGAGTCGATTCCCTAATACGCCAAGGGAAGGGCTTTACATACCATTTTTATAATTTTACCACTTTACAGAACACATAGGAAAGGAAGTTAAATTGAACCTAATTGATTAATTCTTCTCCGCAGTGACAGAGCTTTCACTCAGGACACAGTTCAACCTTTTTAATTTCAGGGATGAAGGAAGACTTGAATCGTCAGCAGCAGGGATGGCACACTGTATTTCAAATGTCAGCCGCCTGCCAGCTTCAGCACCGAAGGAAAAGGAGGCAGTACGGGAGAAGGCACTAAGACTAAGCTCTTGACTTTTCCTTGTAACACAAATCTAGGTGGAACACGATGGATAACTGCCTTCTGTGTTGAGTAATGTGCCCATCCAAAATACACACAATCAAAAGGTGTAGACAGGAGGTAAGGATGTGGAGAATTTTTAGTTGACTGACCATCTGGCTTTGCTGATACCTTTAATTTGCATATTACCAAAGTCTCACCACATATGTCTTTTCAGATATTGAAATAAATCTGAGGGGGCAACTCCACTGGCTATTTTCCATGCAGTCTGCATTGGATTTGGCACCGATAAAATCAACATCAAAACTGTCAGCCACACAAAGCAAAACTAAGTGTAGGGAAGCCCAGTGTTTCCCACTGGGGAATTATTTCTTTTTGTTCAGCTGGCAGGGGGTCATTCATTTTGCTCCATTTTGGCTGGCATTGCTTTTCTCTGCTGTCTGGCATGGGTGGTTGCTTGATCCAATGCAAAGGGACAGTCGTGGTGGTGTCAGCGGTTGTGCTATTATTACATCAGTTCCCCTCCACTTGTGTTCCTGTCCTCCCAACACTTTTTCTTCTCCTTTTCTTTTTTTTTTAAAAAAATGTATTTGCTGAAGGCAGAGCTATGCCAGATAAGCACTAGTTGATTTTCACTGAGGCCATCGCCTCACTGACTCTGAGCCTTCAGCAAATCACTGCAGCACAACCTCTGCACACGGCATCCATTTTTCTCCCTACAATGCGATGCTGGTGAGTTGCTTTTGAAAAACCAAATTAAAAACCAGCAACTATTGCTGACTCCAGATTCTGCTTCAGTTCATCTTCTACTTTTTTATAGCAAATGCTCTTTTGAGGGCTGGCATTTAGCAAAGGGGAGGACAGCACGTGACTCTACATTGTTGAATTCTCATTAATAGTTAGCACATCATATGAGTTAAAATATTGCAGGGCTGTTCAACTTTGAACAGGCCAAGGTCTACTTTTTCCTGCCCAAAGTGCCTGAGGGCTACTACACTAAAATCTCTACTTACGAATTTTATCCCTTCCGAGGACATGCTCATAAGTAAAAACTTTTGTAAGTAGAGCAGCGGTTTCCCATAGGAATGCATTGAAAACCAATTAATCTGTTCTGCAGGGAACAAGTTTCAATGCACCATGGCCCTTGAACTGCCCCACTTGGCTGAGACAGTGGGCTGGCAGACCCAGAACTTTGCTGGGGCAGTGGTGGTCCTTGGGATGGCGTAGGGAAGGGTGGAGAACTTATCCCCTGACTTTTTAAATTGATGGCCGACGGGCTACTTTTGAACCTTTTGCAGGCTACTAGTAGCCCGTGGTCTACCTGTTGGGCCGGCCTGCAATATTGTGTCCCTCTCCTTTTTGTTCTTTGACCTGGCATGGTCAGATGCTGCAACAAAAAGACCAATGAAAATTTGAAACTTCGTTGAATTATTGAAAAGAGAGTAGGGATGAATTGCATGGGATCCATGGTTTGAAGGCCTTTAATCTTAATACTTCGTGTAGAAAATTGCACTGGAGTAGATCCATTGGTTAAGTGCAAATTCAGAGCGCCAACTCTTACATAAGATGCCTTTATTCAAATGGGCCTATTCTAACTACAACTTACTATGCTAAAGTAAGGGAGAGAAGGCCAAGTTGAATCAATGGAACTTACTGAGGAGTTCACCCATCATAATAACTTAAGAACATAACAATAGCCTTGCTGGAACAGGCCACAGCCCATGCAGTCCAGCATTCTGTCTCACACAGTGGCTCACCATTTGCTTCGGGGTATTCCAAAGCAGATGTCTTCACCTGCTTATGATTCTCCGCAAAAGCTTCAACTCCACCTACCTGGTTGGAATCAAGGTTGGTATTGATTCCCAAACCGGGAAAAGATCAAGCCCTGCCAGACTCCTATAGGCCAATATCTGTTACTAATATGGATTATAGAATATTTGCTAAAGTTATAGCAACAAGGTTAAAAAAATGTATTGCACAATTAGTGGGAGAAGATCAATATGGGTTTATACCCCAGAAGTACTTGGTGGATGCAGTTAGAAAGGTAATGGGTATGGTATATTTAGCAAAAAATAAGGATTTGCCTCTTACTCTCCTGTCATTGGATATTTATAAAGCATTTGATTCGTTGGATTGGAATTATTTGAAATATATATTTAAAAAATATAAATTTGGAGAAAATTTTCAAAATATAATTGAGGCAATATATACAGAGTCCAAAGCAATGATAGGAATTGGTGGGTCAGAAAGGGGGTGTGCCCAAGTGTTAAGTGTTACAAAGCAAGGTTGTCCACTTTCTCCCATGCTTTTTATTTTAGCATTAGAACCATTAGCAATTAAACTTAAAAAGAATAGTGAGATTAAAGGATTTGAAACACCAGGGAAAGGGAGAGCAGAAGGGGAGCTTCTTACAATGTATGCAGAGGACATGATGGTGACAGTTAAGGACCTGGGGACTGCAATTGTGCCATTAAAAGAAATTTTGCAAGGATTTGAAAAAGTATCAGGGTTAAAAGTTAATTTTTCTAAATTATCAATGATGTGCTTAAATGTGAAACCTAAAACTCAGTTAGAAGCCTCTAAATCATTGGGTAATCCTGTAGCAAATAAGAAGGTAAAGTATTTAGGGGTAATGATAACTAAAAATGTGAAGAAAATATTTGAACATAATTATAAAAAAATTTGGAGTAGTATTCCATCAAAGCTGAGAACATGGGAAAAAAAGGAAGGACTCAATGAGCATAAGAATTGCTTTAGTTAAAATGTTTTTATTACCCAGATTAACTTACCTTTTTTATGTGTTGCCTTGGCACATACCAGAACGGATTCTGAAGGGGTGGCAAAGGTCAATAGATAGATTTGTTTTTGCATCCAAGAAACCAACAGCTGGTAGATATAGGTATCATAGGATCCAAGATGGAGGATGGGGGATTCCCAGTTTGATTTTATATTATGAAGCTTATCAGCTGAGACATCTTATGATTTGGTTGGAGGGAGAACAAGGGGAAGATTTGGGATGTATAGAGCAGGAGAATTTGGAAGCAGTAGGAGGGAAAATAAGAATCTTCGAAAGGAGGATAAAGAAAAGAAAAGAAGAAAAAGTATCAACATTTACGGGGCCTCTTTTGGTATGGGAGAAGTGGGGGG
>JAHTLZ010000289.1:3083695-3117722 GCA_023846285.1 Phrynocephalus versicolor
AGTAGCCATATGCAATAGGATTCTGATTTGTTTATGTAACGTGGAGATAGGCATGGATCATCACATTACCACCATGTACACACAAGGATGGTGCTCCTTGTGTGAAAAGAAGGTAATTGTAATCCACACAAATTCACATTGAAACAAATTTGGTGTTCTTCAAAAAATGCTAAAATATTCCTGCTTTTGTTTTTGTTATCTTCATCATCAAAAATTTGGCAGTGCTTTTGGAACAGCCCATTTTGCAACATGTCATGCAAAACTGCATACTTTTGACTAGATATTTTAATGTACTTCCATCCATGCTTCTAGATTCAAAATCAACTTAAGACAAGAGAAGTTCCAGCCTGTACTTTTCACAAAGAACATTCTGCTACTACAGGTCTCCCAATAACAAGATAATAAGCAGCAAAGACATCTTGATGTTCACAGGAGAAAATGGCTACATCTGCATATGAAACGAACAGAAAAAAATTATCCTTCAGTGGAGGACAGGGGGGAAAAAACAATCCCCATCTTAAAAACTGACAATGTCATTTGAAAAGAGGTTCAGAAAGATACAGCGCTTGTAGACCCTGACAAATAGCTCTAGCTGCCTTGAAAATATTTGTTTGTCCCCTGGTGAGTATTAGCTGAGATACAATGGTATGGATGTCACAAAAAGGCCCAAAATGATTTGACTCCGTGCCCAGTTAATGGAATGAAACACCATTTAAAAATCAATAAAGCCACATTGTGTTCTAAGAATATGTATAAGTCAGTTGGGACAGAGACTTCAAGTAGCTCTTTCTAACCTCATTGCAGTTTTGGATTCCACTCTTTCTTGACCCTTAAGATTGCCAATAATCAAGTTTAAAGGCGCAGCCTATCATATCAAGTCTTTTGCAGTTACAAAATCCATAAAGTGCTGAATCTACATATCTCTGTCATTTTTCTGAGAAGCTTTCAGCCGTTTTTACCTTTTTCTTATTCCCTCAGAAAATGGAAGGCTATCCTTCAGAATAATATTCAACCATCTACTCCAGGCATGTCCAAATTTCAGCCCTCCAGATGTTTTGGACCACAGCTCCCACAGTCCTTTGCCATTGGAAACACAGGCTTGGAATTCTGGGAGTTGTGGTCTAAAACATCAGGAGGGCCAAAGTTTGGACATGCCTGATTTTGCCACCATCATCACGATGCCCTATACGCACTCTAGGGAAAGGGCACTGTGGAAGAAGCAAAATGGCCACCAGGTCAACAACACAATTGTTGAGATTTAAAAGAAAAATGTTGCACCACAAGCTCTCTTTCCCTTTGAGATGTTTTAGAGGCGCTGCCCATCCCCGCCCCCTGTTTCTTTGCCCACAAAGAGGGTAGGGAATTTGAAATGATAGATTGTGCAGAACTATATTTGTGAACTATAGTTCCCACAGTCCCATCCCATGAGCAGCAGAATAATCAGCAGAGCTTGGAAAAGTTACATATTTGGACCACATCTTCCAGAAGTCTTAGGCAACACAGATAGAACCATGCTAGCTCTGAATTCCTGGGGCTTGCTTTCTTCAAAAAGTAGTATATTCAAGTTCTGGCAACATTCTGCCTTGTTTTCTGTTGGAGTTTTATTTACAATCTCACATGCTATATGTTGAAGTAACTGGGAGGGACTTTTATAGGCCGGGGTGATTACCTCTCTACTGAATGTTATCCCCCTCTTTTGTTGTTTGATGGCAACTGTTTGTTGTTATTGATCTGTTCAGTTGGTTGCTACTGTGTGCACAGTAGAGAAAGCAGTATGCACAAATCTGTTATTTAAAGCAATATAAAGAAACTCACTTTGCTTTTTCTCCTACAAATGTCTAAGAATGAGTTATTGAGACTCTAAGTGCCACTTAATGAGAAAGTGGCGGTCTCAGGGCAACCTTGCAGTTGGATCAGTATACCTCTGCTGTGTAGCCAAAGAAGAATTTTCCCAGAAATTCAAAACTCTCCAGTGTTTTCAGCATGTGGTCTACAAGTGTCCACGTCCTTGAACAGCTTGCATTGCAATCCCTACTGTTACCTTATAACTGTATTAACCTGGGAACAAAATGTGCTGCTGTTCTGTTTGTCTCCTTCAAGAAATATTTCTTACTGTTGGGTGACTGATTGTGTCTTAGGCAGCGTGTACTTTGCTTCCAACCCAATCTCATTTGTAAACAAACAGTATTGTGTAGAACAATTTCTGGAAATGGAAGTTGAACCAATAAAACTTCATAATGGTTGCCTTTTATTTTAAAAGGCATCAGAGTACAAACAACACAAATGAAACTCTCTGTTCAGATGTTTGGGGACATGGGGGGTTATTTACTTATTCATGGTCAACGTAAATTCTGCTTTTCAAATAGAAGGACAATTAATAGGAGAGTGGGTTTTTTTTTCTATTCATTTTCCATATAACATACATAAATGTTTGGATTTAAAAATTGTTTGTACCAAGCAGACATAAATCAGGATTGGCAATCTCATTCAAGCAGGATTGCTCTACCATGTACAGAGGATGGACACTGGAGAAATCCAGCAGCTGACTCCTCAACCCCAAAAGACAGCCACATGGTGGGGAAAACTATACCTTTTGAATTTCTACATCTGTAATTCAATCTTAGGTTGGCCAAGTGATTTTTTTTCTGGACTACTGGGGTAGAGTTCTGGTAACTGTGGTCCCCAGAAAATTGTGTTTTCTAGTCTTTGCAAATAATATGAAAAACAAGGCTGAGAATCCTTTCGGGGCCTGGTGGCTGCACTAGAAAAGGGAAGGGACACATACAGTCTGTGGAAACTGCCACACCAGAACGCTCTGAGAATTTAGAGGTTGTGGGTTCCCATATATTCATCTTTACCCTCCCCTTGCATCTTGAAAAAGGCAAGAAGAGACGTAATGGGTCAGATAAAAGGTCTACCCAGGGTGCAACAACACAGCCCAATTGTCCCTGGCTGCCTGGGACTCAATATGGTTGTTTTGAGGTACAATATGCCACCTGGGATTATCCATGCATCCCCAGTGTGTTGTTAGTCTGTGGGACCCCCTGCCACAGGAGGTGGTGATGGCATCTGGCCTGGATGCCTTCAAAAGGGGATTGGACAGATTTCTGGAGGAAATGTCCATCCCAGGTTACAAACCATGATAGAGATGTGTAATCTCCAGGCTTAAAACCAGGATACTTCAAGGGCCAGATGCAGAGAGTGGTATCAGGAGACAGATATCTAGTCTTGTGTGCTCCCAGAAACATTTGGTGGAGCCACTGTAAGATACAGGATACTTGAGTAGATGGATCTTTGGCCTGATCCAGCATGGCTCTTCTTATGTTCTTATGGTTGCTAGAACAGAACAGACCAACCCATTCCAAAAATGCACCAAAGGGTAGGGCAATGCACCATGTGATCACACCGTAGTTCCAATTTACATTCCTACAATGAGCAACTAGTTGCCTATGAGAGGATCACAAAGAGGACCAGGATCACAGGACCAGCCTGCCTCTGTTATGCAGCAATGATCAGACATAGCCATGATGCCTCCAATATTGGAGGGAAGCTATCTCATTACATGAACAGAGCTAGTCAAGGGATTCAAGGAGATATCATGGTAAGGAATGGCAGGCCATGTCTGACACAAGGACTGGAAATTTCCAAGCTCTGTGTTAAAATCATAAAAGTCCTGCTGACAGAGAGGAAGGTTTAGCTGCTGTTGTATGAGGACTCTTTTGCTTTCACTCACTGTAGCTTGCTATTTTTCCCTCAGAAAAAGGGATTTTATTTATTTATTACTTATTTGAAATAAATTTACCTCACCTTACCCAAGTCCACTCATTAAAAAGACAGATTGAAACCATAAATTATTCATATATTAAAGGAGAAGTAAACACTGTATTAAAATGTTAAAGGAAAGGGTTATTTACAACAAAAGGATTAACTACAACAAAATTCTAACCATCCTAATTTTAAAACTCCTCATAGAAGGTCAGTCACGAAGAGAAAGACTACTTGATGAGAAAAGTGGAGAGACTGAGAGAAAGGCCTCTCTTGATCATTTTGACACCTGGGCAGGGTCATAAAGGGAGACACTGTCCTTGAGATGGTTTGGGCTCAAACCATTTAAGGGCTTTAGAGGTGAAAACCAACCCTTTGATGCTGTGCAGGCATGTTGGGATGTGGCAGCCAAAGTACTCAAATCAGCCATTCAATCTTCACATCTCAACCAGCAGGGAGGAATTTTCCTCTTCAGCTCCCTTAGCTGCCTGCCTGCTGCCACAGGGTATAGGCCCGTGCTTCAAAGTGCACGGTTAGTAGTTAAGCCTCTTGTGCCAAAAGAAAGAAAGAAAGAAAGAAAGAAAGAAAGAAAGAAAGAAAGAAAGAGTGCTTTTCAATTGCCCGTTTCTACTACACAGTAAAAAGCCCAGGCAAAACTCACTTCCACAGAAGAGATGCAGCGGCAACCAGCAGGCAAGGAGTTTTTAAAAATTCATCAAATGATGATTCCCTCAGAGTGATCTTGCTGCCGAAGACAGTGTCATTGTTCTCTGTAACAAGGAAGCGAGACCAGAGGCTTTCTTTGCAAAAGTCTGCAAATCTCTGCCCTTCGTAGGAAACAAGCTGTGCTTTTTAAAGCAAATATCATAGATTGTGCCAATAGGAGGAAAATAAGTGCCCAGGATATAATTCACCCGAAACATCCACATTTTTAAAGAACACTCCTCAGCACTAAGAGAAAAATACAGTACTATAAAAGACACCCATGATTAATATTAATGAAAACAGCATCCTGGTGAGTTGAGCTACACTCTTTAATCCACTGCTACAACAGTAGGAAGAGAATTAATGCACACCTCTAAATACTAGCTAGTAGATAAGACATGTATTGTGCATTTATTTGTTTGTATAGGGTTCCTCCTGCCATATATATGTATTAAGAGTAATTTCTTACTTTGAGGTACTTTACTGCACTGAGCAGGCATCTGAAGTTTTAGGGAAAGGGTCAGCCTTACCATCGGGCGGAGTGAGAAGTCACCTTGAGTGGCAGATGCTGGAATGGGACAATGAAGGGGAGAGCTCCCTTGTCTCAGTCAGGACTGAACCTGGCAGATTCTTCCATCCTTAGTTGGACCAGAGAAGACAAATTAGAATCTGAGTGATTGTGCCCTCAGATTGTTTGCTCCTTTATCTATTTGCCACATTGGAAGGGGGATGTTTATCTTCTGGCTGGTTATCCTTGCAACACAAAATGAGAACAGATGCCAGAAGGCAATCTTCACCATTTTTGGATTTTTGGAGGGTCATAGGAGCCTTGTGGCGCAGTGGCTAAATGCCTGTACTGAAGCTAAAACTGTGCTCATGACCTGGGGTTCTATCCCAGGTAGCAGGTTCATGGTTGACTCAGCCTCCCATCCTTCTGAGGTTGGCAAAATGAGTACCCAGCTTGCTTTGGGGTGGCAATGTGTAGCCTGCATAATTACATAAAGCAGGAGGATACTGCTTTTGTTCCATCCTTGGCTTCATCTTCCTTTGTATAGGTGTGGATCTACTATGAAACCAGGAAAAACCATTGATAATTGGAAAGTTATATACTTGAAAATAATGATCCTAGGCATCTAGCAGCATGGAAACTACAGCAGAGCTTCCTTGAGCTCTTCTCTGTAAGTCCCCCCAAATTTGGAGAGGTTTGGGGTTCAGGGGGACAAGTTATTCAACTCCAAAGTGGAGGGTTTTTTTTAGAGGTTTAGGGTTCAGGGGGGCAAGTTATTCAAACCAGCTGGTTAATGAGTACCCAGCTTCATTTGTAAGAGAAACCAAACTGAAACCAAATCTCTCCTTAAAAAAATAAAAAGCACATTTCCAATTACAACTGGATTCCAGGGGGGGATCCACTTTGGAGTTGAATAAATTGTCCCCTCCCCCGCCTTGAACTCCCAGAAATGGAATAGCCCAAGGAAACTACCCACCAAATTTCGTGCCTCTAGGATGAATCCTTTCATTTTCAGTGCCAAAAAATGTTGGTTTATTTCATTTCATCATGTATAAATAAAAGAAGGCTTCCCTCTGCATTGCAATATATGTGTAGGGGAACGCAAGGGAAGTGGCAACTGAGGAGGCACAACAGAATGTTCCTCTCCTCACTACGTAGTCTATACAATTTCTGAATAAGGCAAAAGTACTACATGTTTGAAGAAGGTTAAAGTCAACTGCAGAAAATTATGATAGAAAGAAAAACTAGGGTTGATATCAAGGGCACCAAAGCCTGAGCAGGGCAGTCAATGATAGGACCTTTTAGAGGTTACTAATTCATGGGGGTCACCATACATTGGAAGCAAATTGATGGTACACAGCAAACCCAAATGCTAGCTGGAAAGTCCTGGTGACCAGTAGTACTTTGGAGAAATCAAAATTGATGCAATTCATTCTCATAATACAGTACAACCCCTACATCCGCTGATTCACCAGCCACAGATACATTTATCCATGGTTGGTGATCAGCAGATGCAGGGTAGGTCCGAGCCCAGCGGCGAGGAGGGAAAACAGGGGTAAAAAAGAAAACTTACCAATGCCAAGCCCTCCTCAGTGCTGCTGCCACATGCTGGCTGCCCTCTGGAGGAGTGGGGTGGGGACTTATGAAGACTCACCTGGCTAACTGGCCTTTGAACTTCCTTCTGAGGTCCCAGGTGGAGGACCAGAAGTTTGAGCTCAAGCAGGAAGTTGAAACTTCTGATCCACTGCCAGGGACCCAATCAGGAAGTTCAAAGGCTGGTTGGCCAAGCTGGTCCATTTATGTCCCCACCCCACTCCTCCAAAGGGTGGCTGGTGTGGCAAGTTTTCTTACTGTTTTCCCTCCTCGCCACTGCTGCCGCATGCTGGCCACCCCCCGGAGGGCTGGGGTGAGGACTTAAGACAGGGGTGCCTAAACTTTTTGTAAGGAGGACCAGATTTGGTGCCTGAGAATGTGTCAGGGGCCGGTTGCTCCCCGACCCTGCCACCCCACTGCAAGCCCCACCCACTGACCCATAAGCCCTACCCACTGGCCCCTTGCAGCCCCAACCACAGGAAGGAAGGCAAGGACCAAGGGAGGGAGGGAGGAAGGTAGAAATCAAGAGAGGGAGGGAGGAAGGTGGGGAACAAGGAAGGGAGAGAGGGAGGGAGGTGGGGACCAAGGGAGGGAGGAAAGAAGGAAGATGGGAACCGAAGGAAGCACAGGGAGCCATGGCCACAGGTTGCCCCTTGGAAGAGGTGATCTGTGTGACCTTGCACCCCCCCAAGCTCCCCAGCGTTGGTGATGGCTCGCCCGCCAGCCCACCCCAAAGCTCCTTGGCGGTGGCAGAGGCCCGCTGGCCTGCCCACCCCCACACATTCCCCTGCGGTGCCGGTGGCAGCAGACCGCCCAGACGCTCAGATGCCCAAGCTTCCCAGCGGTGTCAGTGTTGGCAGAAGATTTAAAAAAAAAAACATGGGGCGAAGGAGGGGGAGGGAGGGGTGGGCCAGCCAGCCGCGGGCCACTCAGAATGGCCTGACGGGCCGGATTTGCCCCCCCCCCGGGGCGGACTTTGGGCAGGCCTCACTTAAGAGGACCTGCCTGACCAACCAGTCTTTGAACTTCCCCTTGGGTCCAAGGAAGATGACCAGAAGTGTGAGCTCAAGCAGGAAGTTCAAATCTTCTGATCCACCACCCAGGACCCGAGCAGGAAGTTCAAAGGCCGTTTGTCCAGGCTGGTCCATTTAAGTCCCCACCCCACTCCTCCAAAGGGTGGCTGGTATGGTAAGTTTTCTTACATTTTTTCCCTCTTCGCCACTGCCGCCGCATGCTGGCCACCCTCTGGACTTAAGAGGACCTGCCTGGCCAACTGGCCTTTGAACCTCCTGTTTGGGTCCTGGGTGGAGGCCTGGAAGTTTTGAACTTCTCACTTGAGCTCAAACTTCCGGTTCTCTGCCCGGGACATGAGTGGGAAGTTCAAAGGCCAGTTGGCCAAGTGAGTCCTCTTAATTCCCCACTCCACTCCTCTTGAGGGCAGCTGATGTGCAGCGAGGAGGGCTCAACATCGGTAAGTTTTCTTTTGTTTTTCACTCCTTGCTGCCACCACTGCCAGCTCCACAGGCCAGCTGTGGTGGCAAGGGGGAAGAAAATTTACTGATGCCGAGCCATCCTCATCGCTACTGACAGTACCACCGCTGGTCAGTGTTTGGGGGGGGTTAGGGGTGAAAGCTTTCACCCCGGCACCCCACCACCCCTGTCGCCACTATAAAAGTTTTAGCTCTTATCTACAGATTTCACTATCCGTGGGGGGTCCCAGAACTGATCTCCTGTGGATATGGTGGTCCTACTGTACAAAGACTAAGGACTGCAGTATAAATTTGTTAGACATTCATAGTACTGTATGTGTGAATGAAATGAAATGCCCAGACATAGATCAAATATTATAGGAATAAGTTTCCTGTCACTTCTCCTTTTACCTTCTTAAATATTGGGGAATCCATTCACACATTTGATCCAAGTAGTCAACCTTCAGGTAAACATAAAATGAGTATCAAGTTCTGCAAATTTCATGAACTTATTTAAACTGCAAAGTTGTCGGCAGAACCCTGTTAACTTTTTTTATGTAGAGCTCCTATTATTCGTGAGGTGCTTTATCTACAGTACTAAAGTCAGCAATAACCCTGAAGGATACCGATCTACAAATACAGTGATCTTTATTCTTTCTTCACCATGGGGGTCTGAAAAACAACCAAAATACATTTTGTCTTGACAAACAAAATGTTAGACTTTCACACTTTTACTTCATACTCCCTGTGGCTTCCATTATAGTTTCTTACATGTATCCTGTGCCTGGCTACATAGTCAGAACAAAATTCTCAAGAGCCTACACTTTTATTAAAATGCTGTATTCATTTCACATATATTAAATACAGTATCTGCCCCATTGCCATGGGAAAAACTTTGCAACCCTAATATATTATTTTCAAAATGTATTTATTTTTGGATTAAATTTAAAAATTCAAATCCCATTGCTCCCACTATGCTTAAGGCAGCTTACCATCTCTATGTAAAGCCCTGCAGAACTCAGCTCAGGCACGGCTGATTTGGAAAGAACAACCTGCACCTTAATCTCTCTGAACATGTGACACACACAAATATATCATGACAGGTGCATGCGCAAGCATTTGATGCATATACATCAACAAAAGCATTAAAATGCACATTTGGAGACCTAAGAGAATATTATTTTACAACGTGTGATTTGGAATTCTTTCCAATGCAGCTTGATCCCTTGTATAGTGGTTGCTTGTTTTTTTATTTCATTATATTTACATGTCACAATATAGCCAAAAAAAATCTCTTATGCTACCTAATATTATTATTATTAAATTCAACAACTCTTCAAGATTAATCTGATAATCTATTCATTATTTCAAATAATTGTTTTTTTACCTGAATTTGATTTTTAAATGTATATTGAGTAAAAAAGGGGGAAAGGAAGAATAAAAAAATAAAAGGAATTAGCTAAGTATTTTCCAGGTAACATATTGTGGTTGGACTTGGCATTTTTGCCTCTCAAATTACACAAAGTATAGTGCAGGGCTGTCCAACTTTGAACAGGCCGAGGTCTACTTTTTCCAGACGAAAGTGCCTGAGGGCTACTACACTAAAACCTCTACTAATGAACTGTATCTGTTCTGACCATATGCTCATTAAGTAGAGAAGCCCTTGAACTGACTCGCTCGGCTGAGACAGTGGGCTGGCAGACCCAGAGCTTTGCTGGGGCAGTGGTGGTCCTTGGGGTGGGGGAGGTAGAGGTAGAGAACCTATCCCCTCAAGTTTTTTATTGATGGCTGGTGGGCTACTTTTGAACCATTCATGGGCTACTGGTAGCCCCCGGTCTACCTGTTGGACAGGCCTGGTATAGTGTATAGCAGTGATGGCGAATCTTTTAGAGACCGGGTGCCCAATCTGCGATTCAAAACCCACTATTTTTTCACAAAGTGCCAATACAGCAATGTAACCTGAATGCAGGTAGCTGTGAAGGGGTGATGTCGGGTGCCCACAGAAAGGGCTCTGAGTGCCACCTTTGATACCGGTGCCATAGGTTCGCCAACACTGGTGTAGAGTGTTCCAAATAATAGCTCTGGTTTTTGCAATATATTGAGTTGGGGGCTATCATTAAGGCCTCCAGTGAAGATCTTGAGGGCAGACTGAGTGAAGTGAAGGTGGATCTACAGGTACACCAAAGAATGAGAACTTAAAAGAATGTTCATAAGGTTCCTTGCCTTTGTCAATTTAGGCTTGCCTCTGCAAGCCTCACTGAGGTTCAGTGAGGAGCCTAGGAAGATCACCCACTTCCTGTCATTTTCCCCCATTTGTGTCTGTTTTTGTGCAAAATCTTTTCCTCCAAATCAAAGCATGTATACAGAGCAAGCACAAAACAGCTGGTAAGTGTAAAACAATGCAGACAACATAATTAAAGACTTGCTGATTGTCCCTAAAATGACGGAACAGTCCTCCCAGTTTTTCATATGGAACCTAGAAATGATGTAAATACTGTAAATAGAAATTGTAAAGAGTTAACCAGTTTTGGAATTGCCTGGAATTATTGCAACAATGAAGACACAATGAGATACCCAGATGAGATTGCAAATACTTGTTACTGATGACCTGGTTTCAGTCTGGGATTAACCCTGTAATAGACTAATGTCAGCTATGATGAATTATAGAATCTGTTCTTTGCCTGGGTGATCTAAAATCTTTGTAGGACACCTGAGGGAGACAGTTATCCTTATCTGGTTCTGTCATTCCTTGTACACATCTGATACCTTTATTAGACTACTAAAATAAATGCAAACCAAGGCTAGATTTCAATCCTTTGCACCATAAAGGGATAGAATGCTGACTGGTGCACACACCATAGTATATTCTTTTTGTCCCTTCTGGATCAATTCTGCACGGGAAAGAGGCCACTCTGTGCAGAAGTTTTAAAAAATCCTATTTTGCCATTTCTTCAGGAACAAATGAACAAAAAACATCCAAGAAATTCCACAAGCTTTCTCAAGGGGGAGGGAAGTCTTGCAATAAGAAATCAGATCAGTGGATATTTCTGAACAAACTATGCCAGATATGATGATATGTGGTAAAGGGTCAACACAGACAACTTGCACTGGTCTATAAGATGCCACTATGTATAAGACCCCCCAATTCCCAGTTCCACATTACAGTTTTGCAACCACACAGTTCTTACCTTCATTTACTTTTGCATATAAGATGACCCTCAATTTTTAGTCTGACAATTTTAGAGAAAAATATAGTCTTATACATGGAAAAATACGGTAACTGTATGTCTTTATTAGGTGGCACTCTTTTCCAATGTATGGGCAGCAAATATACTGTATTCATGGAACTCATAAAAAAATTCAGACTACAGATTCAAGGGGGACAAATGTCATTTAGGTGACAAGAAATTATACATTTACAGGTAACTGCTTCCAGACTTCTTCAGTTAGATATATCAGCTATCATCCCATTTTCAAGATGCAAATATCTTAATTTAATTGGCTTTCTTTCATTTCCACTCCCAGGTCTACTGTGTCTCACTTCTTCATCAGATGGTCAGTTGTTTCCCTCTGCAATAAAACTAGTATGTTTTCCCCTTCATTTCCCAAAATGTATACATTGGTATCCCAGCTTAAGAACACCTCAGTTAATAAAATTTTTACTTCACAAAAGAAATCCAATGAAAATAATGTCTCTGTTTATGATTTTTGTCTGAAAAACCTCAAAAAAAAAAAACCCTTGGTTATTTTCAAAGGACTTCCTTTCCCGGGATGCATTGCACCCCATGGGTTTCGAGTTTATGAACTTTCCACTTGACGAAGCCTACTGGAGAACGCATTAATTTCTTAAACTGAGGTATGCCTGTACTTGTTTTCTGCCCGTTTTTCACAAATATGCATTCTGTAAACACTTACCCATTATCTAAAGCAGTTATGTCTGCATTTTTGGCATACACATTTCCTATGCGCATGTTTCAATTTTTCTCTTTCTACTGCCTCTTTTTAAAAACAAATGTGTAGGTTAAAATTGCTACAGATTTCAAAATATAAACTACATTCATGTCTGGATTCAATACTGGAAGTTCCATAGTAGCTATTCTCACCTGGGTGAAAACCAGTCTCTCTGGGTATTCAGTTTACTGACCTCAAAAGAAAATGAAAGGCTGAGTCAACCTCAAACTGGCTAACTGAGCCTAGAATCAAATACAAGTTGTGAGCAAACTTGTCTGCTATTACTGCCATTTCTCCTACAATCAAGTTGTTTTTATTTCTTCGGCATTTTGCTTATTCCCCTCTATTTCTTCTGCTAAACATTATCTATAACCCGACTTGTTTCTTCTTAACCTCTGCAGCTTTCTTCATGCAGCTTTGCCTCCCACTCTGTGCCTGTCAGCTGTTCCCACTCTGACTCCTCAGTCAACTCTCTTAAAACAAGTCTTGCTTTATATCACTGGGATCAGAGCTTGTTCCTTTTAAACCTTGTGAGCAGGCTCTGTGTGTCTCATATCATCTACTACCTGTTATCCTTTACAAATCTCCCCAGGCCCCAAGAGAGCCAATTAGACAAGGTAGGAAAGTCACGTTCCAGGCCTGATCCATTATTGTTCCAGACAAGCTGTGTCATATAGCCATAAATCTGTTTATAAAAGGAAATAGGAATACATCCCTATCTAAATATGGATGTACACATGGAAATGGCTGCTGCCTATGGGGTTGCTCCAGCAATTCAGCTATCAATCCATATGAACACTACAGCTCAGATAATCACCATTAGCACTGATCAGGTTTCAGGGAAAGGAACTTTTCTGGGTTATATTTCTTTTGCTTACCTTCCTATCTACCAAGACTCCCGATACAGCTGTGGTTCCTGCAGGTGGCTGGATTCGTGTCACAGTGCTCCTGAATAATAACTTCTTAGTATAATAAATTATTATACTAAAAACAGAATTGCAGGCAAAGGCATATTAAAATATTGATGGCTCCTCAGTGCTAACGGTCCCTAGAAGGGACCCTTTGCCACCCTGAACCAGAACTGTGGCACAAAGAGGCAATCCATGTGATTCCGGGCTTCGTGGGCTTTTCTGGGCCTTTAAAAAGGCTCCGTGCTGACATTCCTGCCTCTTTCACTGTTTAACAGTGACCCTCACACCCACCCACCCTAGTAGTAATGAGAATGAGAGTAGCTGGTGGCTTGATGCTTGATGCTGCAGGTGGCAGGAATTGAGGCACCGGAAGTGGAGCTAGTTGCCCCGATGTTCTGTGAATACATGGAAAGGAATGACTAAACAGCACTGTGGATTGGAGCTATGATGGAACCTCACCTCTGGAGAGATCCTAGGGGAGACTGGCTGTCTCAGGATGGTGAAAGAGCATCTTGGGAAGAGATTTTGCTTCCAGTGAATGACCGAAATGCTGAATGGCAAGTCTTTTCATCCTAGCTTCATCAATATATGCAAAACTTTTGCCCATGTCCCAAACCATCATCTTTCCTTTTGCAAAGTTCATCATGCATGACAACAGGTACAAAAGAACAGGTTGATTGTTTCCAAAGATACAACCAGCCCATCAAGTGCCTCTTCTTCTATAAATCCATTCAAATAAAAGCCAAATATTGTCTTTTTTCCATTTTGTGTTTTATCAAAATATGCCACAGTCAATATGAAAGATGAACAAAATATCTTTAAGACAGACAGTCAATATGAAAGAAGAACAAAATATCTCAAAGACAGACAGACAGACAGACAGACAGACAGACAGACAGACAGAATCATGCCATCCTGCCAGTGAAATGATTTTTTTTGTCTTGTCTCCTTTACTAAACTAAAACAAACTTAAGGCAGGATTTACATCCCAGAACAAAATAAAACATCTCATTGCAACATCTGTGCAGTCTCTGAGGCACTAGAGCATACTAAGTGGTGTTTTCTCTCTTTCCCTCTTGGCTGATTCACAACTCAGTTGTATTTAAAATGGCAAAACGAGCAAGCCAGCTCCACAACTTGGCTTTGTTTGTGTAAAGAAGGATATTAGCATTGCCAAGGGAGACACACATTGGCTTGGGTTGCAGCAAGAAAAGCAGGGAGGGACACTGTTTCCTCTTAAATATTCATAGCCAGTTTTATGGAGAGAAAGGCTGGAATATCTTCACAAAGATGTTCTTCACCAGGAGGTTACTTTTAAAGTCCATAGTTAGATGATGTTCTTTAAATCCATGGCTAGGTGAGGTTGTAGCCAGGGCAGGAGTCTTGTTAGAGGCAAGAAGGGCAGTTGTAATAGCATTGGGTTCTTGATTGGCTCAACCAAATCAGAGGAAGGGATTTGCAAATACTTTTACCCCTTGTGAAAAATGCTGCCTTTGTCATCAATGGGAGAAGGTGGTTACCACTATGGGGACAGCTTCTTTCCCCAGCATACATTTCAGGCAAGGTTCTCCGGCCAAGTTCCTGGCCTTCAGGCAATGGCAGGTCTTTAGATGAAGAACTTTCACATCCTTAGGGACTGTTATTTTCATGCCATAGGTAAGTATGCATATATCAAAATGGGCTTCTCTAGATAGTTTCCTCTGAAGACAAGACCTCACAATCGTGTCAAAGCTGAAGTAGACCTAAAGCCTAATGAGTTAGTTTTTAGCAACAATGTTTAAAGCTCTGCTCTGAATTCTAAACTATGGTTATTTTTAATTATGAGTCATGGAAACAAGCCCCCTTCATAAACCACGAAATCATGTTGGCTTTTAGCAAACCATAGTTTAAAATGTTAGTTTAAAATGGGAGCAAATGCTTCTCATTTCCCCATGGATGCACTGATGTAAAAAAAAAAACATAGTGCATAAGCCTGGAATTCATCAGGATTCCATCCATGTAATATTAAACATATTTTAGCAATACATTTAAACAAAGCCAGTGTTTGAATTTTTTTTCAGCTTCTCTGCTAATTGTAAACTAACCACTAATTCAGTTAGCTATATAGACTTAGCAGTTATCTTTTTATCAAATGTATAACAATAGCAACTGTCTGGTTTTCAGAGGGTTATTCATTGTTCTTTTCCATTCAATTAGGACATCAAATGTTCTTTTCCTTGTTGGTTGTTGTCCAACATTAATTGACTCAAACAACAAACTTCCTGATTTCAGCAAAGCTAAGTTGTGTGTGATTGTTGTGGGGGAGGGGTGTTTTAATTTCCAAGCTCATCTGTACAACACTATACTTTCTAAAGCTGGAAATTTAAATTATCAGTAACTGCTCATGGGAGAAGACTGACAACATTATAGCTTATTATATTAATCATTGTTATACATGGAAGGCTGAGCTTAATTATGATCATACTATCATGGAAATAGAGGGGGTTCCAAGATACACCAGGGAATGACTTATAGACATGGAAAATATGCCCATATAAAGAAATATTTTAAAGGCTGGAGCTTTTTAATTTAGAGAAGTAATGGTTAAATGAAGGCAGACTAGAAGAGCAACAGAGAGCAATGACTGGCATACAGAACAGAAAGCAGTCTTTTTACTAGGTGGTCAACCTAAGACATTGAAAAACCATGATATTCCTGGAGGGTATTGCTTTCCCCCAGTGCAAACCAGTTTATCTTCCAATTAAACTGGGGCAGGTGAATGATTCTGAGTTTGGAGAGATTACTTTTTCCAACTGCAGGTCCCAGGTTCCCCCAGACAGCCAATCAAAGAGCAAATGTTTCCAGGCTGTGTTTGTATTAGCTATAGTGGTATCTTAAGCCAGGAGAGTTCCAGTACTTTCAAGATGAAAATAAAAGAGCATCCATTAGAACATGGTCACTAAATCTGTTTCTGACAAAAGAAAATGAAGTCTATCCCCATAAAAGACAAGCAGATATGAACTAATTAGTCAGAACTAGACAATTTGAGTCATATTAGAGGTCCATTATGACTGCAGTTCTGATCTTCTATGGCACAGCAAATCAACATTCTATATGGTAACTCTAAACATGGAGGCAGCCCAAACAAAACAAAACAAAACCTTCTACAGTGGGCTTCACATCAGCACCAACGTTGGCACCTTTGTAAGAGATACTCTGATCTTGTTCTGTGACAAATTTGGGGAGGTATGGAAAAAGAGAAGATGAAAAACTCAAAGTAAAACTTCTCCCCTCCCCCATTCAAAAATTGGCAATTATAAACCACCCCAGATTTAACGTACCTCACAAAAACTGAAAGGGCCATTCTTAGTTACCTTAAAACAAAATAGCTAGCCCTACCCACTTTTCTTAATTTTGAAAAAGAAGAGGTTGTAAGTAAAGATTGGCATGAATCGAAAAAATGATGTTTCATTTTGTTTCGTTTTGTTGAAAGGTCTGGTTCGTTTTGTTTCATTTTTCGCGATTTTTTGTGAAAAAAATTGTTTCATTGGTTTGTTAATTCATTATCCGTTATTACCCTTTTTTCCATTGCCCACCACGTGGCCCCTGGGGCCTGGTCAGTGCTGGGTTTTTTTAATTATTATTGTTTTTTATTTTATAGTGCCGACCAGGCCACCCTTGGGGCCCCGTCGGTGCTCCCCCCTTTAAATTTATTTTTATTTTTCGTTTAGTTTAGGGTTTTTTTCCCACTTCCAGGTTCAGGCCCCATGCTACAGCTGTAGCATGGGACTTTTTGTTGTTGTGGTTGTTTTCCTTTCAGTGGCAATCACACGGCCCCTGGGGCCCAATCGGTGCTGGGTTTTTTTATTATTATTATTTTATTTTAGGGTGCTGGCCAGGAAAGAACACCATCTGCTCCCCCACCTGCCCCTTCGCCACATCAGCCTGGTGGGGGAATCCTTCCTCCTCGCTTCCCCACACAGCCTCCCCTGCTGGGAGCCTGCGCTCCAAAGGCTTCGCCATCACCGACCTATTGGGGGTGGAGATGGAGCTGCAACCTCCAGCCGCCTCAGCTGTCACTGGCTCGGGCTGCAAAGGCAGAGGGGTGGCTGGGGAGGCTTCAGCGGCGGCAGGGCTTGGAGGCGGGAGTGGCAGTGGCCCCTTGCCACTGGGTTTGGGCTTCCTGTGTGGGGAGGCTGGAGATGGGTGCCATGTCAGCAGGGTTCCCTCCACTTCCGGATTCAGGCCCCATGCTACAGCTGTAGCGCGGGGCTTTTTAATTGTTTTTTTGTTTTCCTTTCAGTGCCGACCACGTGCCCCCTGGGGCCCGGTCAGCGCTGGGTTTTTTTATTTTATTTTCTTATTTTTGGGTGCCGACCAGGCCACCCTTGGTGCCTGGTAGGTGCTCTTTTTTTTTAACTGTGCCCTGTCGACCACATGGCCATGCTACAGCTGTAGCGTGGCCGTCGTCGGCTTTTTTTTTCCTGGTCGCCGTCCCAGAAGCCAGGAAGACTGGACCTCCAGACCAGAACCAGGTAGGAGACATCTCCGCCCCCATTAACAAAATGAAACTAACCGAACCAATTTTTCATGGTTTGGTTCGTTTCATGTTAAATTTGCTCCTAGGGTCGTTATTTGTTTCATTATGTAACGAACCGAATAACGAACAATGAAACAAAAAAAAATTCATGCCCATCTCTAGTTGTAAGGGCTAAAATATTGTTGTTCAGTCATTCGGTTGTAGAATCATAGAATCATAGAGTTGGAAGAGACCTCAGGGGCCATCCAGTCCAACCCCCTGGCATGCAGGAACCCCGACTCTTCGTGACCCCATGTCCGAGTCTTCGTGAACCCATGGACCAGAGCACGCCAGGCCCTTCTGTCTTCCACCACCTACCGGAGTTTGGTCAAATCCATGTTGGTTGCATTGATAACACCATCCAACCATCTCATTCTCTGCTGTCCCCTTTTCACTTTGCCTTCAATCTTTCCTAACATCCGTGACTTTTCCAAGGACTCCTCTCTCCTCATGGGATGGCCAAAGTACTGGAGCCTCAGCTTCAAAATCTCTCCTTCCAATGAACATTCAGGGTTGATTTCTTTCAAGACCTTTCAAATGGGAAAAACAACTATTTGTGATTAGAGATGGGCACGAAATGAACATTTTTTTGTTTCTATTATTCGTTATTTGTTTCATTACTTAATGAAACGACAAACAAAAATTGTGATGAAAATGGAATGAAAACAACAGAACCACCAAAATTGTGTTCGTTACATTTCGTTTTTGTTAATGGTGACATGCAATGAAATGAGCTGTTTTAAATGTTAAAAAACGCCCTGGACATCCATAAAAACGCAGCGATAATTATTTATACTGTCTGATAATACCTACCCGGGGGGGGTCCTTAAAACGTGAATTTATGTCTTTTGGCAGATTGCTGTATTTTTTTCCTTTAAGGTGGGTTAGGGGACATCAACCCAAAATGGCTCCCAGATGCCTAATATTGATTTCTTGGATATTAAAATGCCCTGGAGATCCATAAAAATGCAGCGATAATGCGATAATTTTTTGAAATTATTACCTACCAGGGGGTTGGGGTCCTTAATACGTTTGTTTTTGTCTTCTCCCATCGCGATGTATTTTTCTTTTCCCTTTAAGGATGACAAAATGGATGTCGCCACTCCAGCCACAAAATGGAGGCAAGCCATGTGATGGGATCATGTAAATTCTTGGACAGCTTCAACTAATAGCATGCCCAGGTTGCAGACTGGGCAGGTCTGGCAGCCACAGAGGGCATAAAAAGCTCTGGCAGCCCCCGTCCTCCTTGCAGTCCCCGGTGGGAGTTAGGGTGGGATTGCTGTCTCTGCGACTCTAGCTTCAGTCCTCCAGCCTCCCTGTGTGCATGTGTGCATACCTCTTGGTGAGTACCCTCCCCTGCCCCACAGTGCAGTCACTCTGTGCCTGCCTTGCATCCCGGGCAACGCCCGCCGCTGCCTTTGCAGCCTCCCTGCATACCTAGTCTATACTGTGTCTCTGCCAGCATCAATATTTTTAGTGTTTTCCCTCTGGTCTGGGGCGTTGGGGGACGCCCCCGCACAGAAATGCTTTAAAAATCATGCAAAAAGCGGGTAGAAACGAAAATAAAAAAAGAAAAACGAAAACGAGATTTTTCCAAAAATTCACGAAAAATGGAAACGAAACGAAACGGACCTCTCAACGACAAACGAAAAACCAAAACACCATTTTTTTATTCGTGCCCATCCCTACTTGTGATACCTCTGAGCATGTGTGGTACAGGCTTGTCTGAAAAAAGACCTGCTTCAGAAAGACTACAGCTGGGATATGTGGAAGGAGATATCTGGAGAACTGAAGTGTGTCTAAATGTCATAGCCCAAATGAAAAGTAACTGTGAAATGGATTTGCTTTAGGGGGCATTTTGCCATGTTTTCAGGGAACTAGTATACAATTTTGGCATCTTCCAAGTATATTCTCATACAGTACAAGATCACACACCATTAAGTTATTTTTTTCTAGCTCGATGTACTCCAAGCAACCATTATTCCTGGATTCCTCAGACTAAAGAATCTCCTAAGTTTTCAGATGGGAAATAGGGTCTGTGTCTTGGACAGTATGAACTTTTGAAGCTGCCAATAAGGGTGCAATAAGCCCAATCTCAGGAAGAGAACTGTTTAACATGTCTGTGAAAATTCTCAGTCATCCAGGTGTGGTTATCCGAAAGTTGAGTCATGGCAACTGGACCGCTTTTCTTGTGAGACTGAAACATTTCACTATTCACCCAAGCAGCTTTGTCAGTCTGAGGAAAGTTAGTGGCAAGGCCTCCAATGTATCGTTCACCTTGTTTTCACGCCCCCTGGTCTGTAATGGCTCATTGGGTGAACAGTGGCTTAAATAGCCTTGTTAGGTGGACAATGACTTGCATAGGCTCGTTAGATGTGCAATAGCCTGGGGTGCATGAAAGTCCCACCTATTCAACCTTTCCAAACACCCATTAAGCATGGGTTGTTAGCCTTGACTTTCCTGGTGGAGGTATGAAGTGCTTCTGAATTGCCGGGGGATCGATCAAAGGGCAGCATGATAAGTCACATGGCAGATTGTGCCTAAGTTCCCCAGCTCTGTTTAGAGAGGGGGCTTTCAGTACATATATGAATGGCTTCCCTAACCCCTCTCTCAAACCACATAGCTTCTGTTCATAAATGACCTGGAGACAGGGAGATGGCCAAGTTTGCGGATGACACAAAATTTTGTGGGTGGTAAAAACCAGAGAAGATTGTGAAGAGTTCCAGAAGGATCTCTCCATACTGGGAGAATGGGCTGCAAAATGGCAAATGTGTTGCAATGTAGGAAAATGTAAGGCAATGCATAATGGCGCAAAAAATCAAAACTTTATCTATCAACTCATGGGCTCTGAGCTATCCATGACAGATCAGGAAAGAGATCTTGGTGTGCTGGTGGACAGCTCAATGAAGTGGCAGCGGCGAAGAAGGCCAATTCCTTCCTAGGGATCATCAAAAAGGGTATTGAAAATAAAACAGCCAACATTATAATGCATTGCCATTAGACGGCACGACTCGGCGAAATCCTCGTTTCCGTTTTTGGTTGTCGTTCTCGTTATGTAACGAGAACGGTAACGGGAATTACTCCACTCCAGCTTGAACCTGACCCAATAAAAGACAAATTTGGTTGGGTTTGTCGTTGTCGTTCATGGCATCGCGGCGATCGCGCGATGCCAAGCAGCACAGAAAAAAAAATTAAAAATTAAAAAAACCCCGATTCCCGGCCATAAAAGCAGGCTAAAATATGCCTGCCTCAGTGAGGGCACCTACCAGAGAGGGGTGGTTTCTGGGGGGGTCCCCGGCCTTCCCCCCCTCTCCTGTCCTGGGCTGCTGGTACCAGGCTGGGGGGGGGGCATCCTTGTCGTCTCCATTTGCCATGCGGTGGGGGGGGTGATACAAAATGGCGACTGCAATATTTATTTTTAAATTGTGGTCCAAAAACCCACCAAAGCACCACAGAAACATTTGAAAATTAGGTATTTTAAATACCTGATTTTAATAGTAGCAGCAGTGGGTTTTTCTTGCAATAAAACGTCTCCATTGATTTTATTTTATTTTATTTTATTACACCTGTGCAGGCGCAATGATGGGCTGGCCATGGGATGGGATCATGCAAATTTTTGGAGCCATTCCACCAATCGCATGGCCAGGTTTTGACTGAGACTTCTGGATGTGCCAGAGAGGGCATTAAAATCCCACAAACCCTAACCCTAACCCATACGCAAGTACACTGTCCTTCTTAGTGGGTCAGAGGCACCCAGAGGTGCAGACGACTAACCCACCCTAACCTTAACTCTAACCCTAAGTCTAGCCCTTACCCTAACCCAACCCTAACCCAGATCCGTACACAACTACACTTCCCTTCTTAGTGGGTCAAAGTGAGGCACCCAGAGAGGTGCCTCGCAGAGCCTACTATCCCCTATCCCATTCCCTAACCTGTACGCCAGTACGCTAGTACGCTTCCCTTCTTAGTGAGTCAGAAGCACCCAGAGAGGTGCCCCTGCCACTTACCCCCACCCTAACATAAGGTAATGTATGGTACGCAGCAGCTCCGCGAAATGCTTCCCTTCCCTTCTTAGTGGGTCAGACGTCAGAGGCACCCAGAGAGGTGCCTCCCAGAGCCCACTTACCCCAACCCCAACCCCAACCCCCAAACGACAAACAACAATCAGAAACGACAATTTTTTGAAAATTATCGCGACAAGCGGCAACAACCTGAAATGGACCTGTCCCGACAAACAACAACTCGAAACGTCATTTTTTCTGGTTGTGCCCATCTCTAATTGCCATTGTACAAAATGATAGTAAGGCCCCCACCAGGAGTATTGCATATAGTTCTGGTCACCACATCTCAAAAAAGACATAGTGGAACTGGAAAAGGTGCAGAAGAGAGAGACTAAAATGATTACTGGGCTGGGGAACCTCCCTTATGAGGAAAGGCTACAAAACATGGGGCACTTTAGTCTGGAAAAAAGGCACCTGAGTGGGGGGGGATATGATAGATACATACAAAATAATGCAGGGCATGAGTACAGTGGATAGAGGGACACTCTTCTCCCTCTCACAAAATACCAGAACTAGGGGACATCCACTCAAATTAAGGGTTGGGAGAGTGAGAACAGACAAAAGAAAATATTATTTTTACCCAGCATGTTGTTAGTCTGTGGAACTCCCTGCCACATGATGTGGTGATGGCATCTGGCCTGGATGCCTTCAAAAGGGGATTGGACAGATTCCTGGAGAAAAGTCCATCACATGTTACAAACCATGATGGAGATGTGTAATCTCCAGGCTTAAAATTGAGGTACTTCAAGGGCTAGATGCAGGGGAGTGGTACCAGGAAACCGATATCTAGTCTTGTGTGCTCCCAAATGCATTTGTTGGGGCCACTGTGAGATACAGGAAGCTGGATTAGATGGGCCTATGGCCTGATCCAGCATGGCTCTTCTTATGTTCTTATGTTCTTATCATCATCTTTGAATGAGTGCCCTTCACATGAAGGTACACATCTGATTCTAGTCCTGAGCTGTTGCCTCTTCTGTGCTGGGCCATATTTCTGTTTAGAAGCTGTTGGGTTTGTCCAATGTAGAGCTCTCCACACTTCTCACTGCATTGGACTGCACACATATTATATTACTACTGTAGTGTTTTGGTGTCTACACCATCTAGTCTTTTGGGTGGATGAGTCTCTGCCTTAGTATTTTTATGGGTTTAAAGTAAACAGGTATGTGGTATTTGGCAAAAATCCTGTTAAGCTTATGAGACAATCCAGCCATGTAAGGAACTGTTTACCACCTTAACGGCCCCACAGACTGTTCAGGATTCATGCTTGCAAGGGGATTCTGTTTGTAACTACTGAGATACCACGGACATAGATATTAAAGAAGGACTACAGAACAAATACTGAGAAGCTCACTTGTTCAAGTTAGGAAATTACTGGTTCTTTCTTTGTGGCTAGGGATAGTGTTAATGTTTAGTACAGCTTTAATGTTTAATACAGTATTTATTTATTTATTTATTTATTTATTTATTTATTTATTTATTTATTTATTTAGCATATTTTTATTCACCTTTCTCTTTGGAAAAGGACCCAAGGTGGCTTACAATAACGAGGGGCAATATATAGTCAAGAACATTTAAAGCCCCGGTCCCACGTCCCTTTAAAAGCAGTTTAAATTACCAGATAAACTGTGTCTAAAAATGCTGTCCCCACTGCCAAAAAAGAGAAAGAAAAAAAGAAAAGAGAAAACCCGGCTTCTGTGACTCACCGAAGAGGTAGGGAAATTTTTGCCTCGCTTTGAAAATCCAGCTTTTAAGGAGGCAGACACTGTGGGACCACACAAATGATCTGGGTTTCTTTTTCTTTCTTTTTTCATAGCACCGACCGGCTGTTCCTGGGGCCGATGGGCTATTTTTTTTTTATTGCTTTTCACCTTCGGAGAAACAGGAAGCTCTCTCCGGTCCTACAAGTTTTCATTTCCCGCAGCCAAGTGGTCCATTTTTTTCAAATGCTATCGCCACCTGCTGGCCAAGGGGGCTGAACTGCACTTTAAAATTAAAACAGCTTTTGACGTGTGAACTCCTGTCCCACTTATTCAATCACGTGATGGGACGAAGAGGAAAAGCCGGACCTTCAGAAGATCAGGATCGAAACCCAGGTGTGACCACGGCCCAAGACGTATTCAGGTTAAGAACAGGGAGTTTGAAGAGGCATCTTAGAACATTAAAAGGTAACATTAAAGGGCACGCAAGAAGAAAATAAAAATCCATTATGAGGGATGAAAAGCAACATGGAAAACACTAGTGTTCTTATGAAATAAGTCAATGCAAACATGTATGGTACTCCATATAAAGTCACATAGTAGGTAGTCCCTTTATATTACATCCAAATTTAATTATATTAAATCCAAAACATATCTTCATTAAATCTAAAACATATCTTCAAAATACTATGACCACAGGACTGTGGGCACATGCTTTTTTAATTCTTCCCACCCCACCGGCAACCATAGTGATCTTGTAGAATTATCCTTTAACCCTGGATAATTGTACATGAAGGAAGTTACTGTTGAATTTGTCTGCTGTGTGTGTGTGTGTGTGTGTGTGTGTGTGTGTGTGTGTGTGTGTGTCTGTCTGTCTGTCTGTCTGTCTGTCTGTCTATCTATCTATCTATCTACCTACTTAAGAATATTAGAAGGGCCCTGCTGGATCAGGCCATGCTTCCTGTATCTTACAGTGGCTCCACCAGATGCCTCTGGGAGCACATGAGACAACTAGATACCCACCTCCTGATACCACTCCCCTGCAACTTGTATTTTGAAGTACACTCCTTTTTAGCCTGGAGATAACACATCTTCTCATCATGGCTTGCAACTACTACTCAACTTCCACTGTTAAAAAAAAAAACTAGGCATTTGGTGTGCTTCTGCTTCATGCAACCCAAAGTTGATGTTCCTTCAGGGCTGGTGCTCTTTTGTGCTCAAGAATGGAGCACAGTACAGCCTGAATTTGGTAGAAAGCTAAAAGAAAGGCATGGAAACTTGTTGCAAAACCGAATTTTAAATTACTCTGAGGGGCATGCAAGATGGGTATTTCCTTGGAGGGCTGTTCTGCTTTAAAAAGGGGCATGTGGTCACAATATTGTCTATTCAGACTCTCATCTTGGCTTTCTGGCTGTCTCCAGCCCTGTCAATAGGACATATAGGGGGTTAAACTGACAAGGAGGAGAAATGTTCCACCCATTGAATCAACATTCAGTCACATTAAGCATCTTTTTCCAAGGGCTGCAATGGCTATAATTACAACAATTGGATTTTTCATCAAATGCTACATTGTGATTTATCATTTATTTAGTGGACTGCCTGGTATCAAACTCAAATGTATCTCATATGCAAATCAGTCACATAAAAAGAAGCAGTCTTGAAATTTATGAGTGGAAAAAAGATTGTAAACGGCTCTAGTGTTTGTTCTCATTACGACGGTTTTATAATTGACTACTGCTGATGGTTGTTTGGAAGGCATTCCATCATATAAGTTCTTTTCTGTAAGTACGTCAAATTGTCACCTCAGAAATCATGAGCAGCAATAGTATGGCAATATCTTAGCAAAATTCATTAAGAAGGAAATGTGGAAAGGCACCAAAAATGCACTTTTGAGGGGGAAATGACACAAAGCAAGCATTTGACATTTTGTTCCATCACTACAAGCTGGTTTACACCATGTTTGCAGATCATTTGTTGACCAAGGGCTTGTTTATGATTGGGCCACCACAGCTATGACATCGGTGACAGAGCTTTCACGATTTGAATGAGTGCCATATCCCCGGTCCCTTCACATATGACATTTCAGATATTCTCTAAACATCTTAAATAGCCATCTGTTCATAACTGCATATCAGACAGAGTCAAAGCTGCCCAGTCCCCATGTTTTCTCATGGGTTATCATAAATACTTCAAGTAAATTGAACCAATGGGATAATGTAAGGTTAAAGAACACTCTCAAGCCAATTGTGATCAACAAGGCAGTGTCTTCTCCTGCCACTAAGCTTTTTTCACCTATCCCGTCTCTTTTCCTCCCCTTCCTTCTGTTTGCTCACACATGTGCACACAGGCCAGTACAGACGCACATGGGAGATGCTGTGATGCAGCTGAAAACAACGGTTCTACTTTTCTTATAGGCGTGGTAGCAAATAGAAAGCAGACAAAGCCAAACTTCAAACAAAATTTGCAACACCCTGCAAACACTTCACTGGCAATATTGTCTGACGCAGTAAAATGTCCCTGTGTAAAAAATGCTTCTCGTTTCCAGCTTTTGCAGTCAGCACCTGGAAAAGATAAAACAAGAATGTTCTTGTTAAAATCAGAAATGCCTCTGTATGGGAACTGAATACTGTTTGTATTCTTAGGATGCTGAGAAGCCCCAAAAGCTCAATAGGAATCAATAGGAAAGAGTCCAAGTGTCGAATGACCAGATTAGTTGTGAAGGATGAGGTTCTCTAACATTTGAGAGATTTTCAATTATTAATTAATTAATTTTTGCCACCAATGATTTTTGAAACCTTGTGCAGAGACTTTTTTCCTGTGATTTTTAAATCTTGGGACCAAGAGCATATTTAATCATGTTTAGGTGCTATCTCCAGCTATGTCATGCTTTATGCTTTGCTTGTATAATATCTGTGCCGGGCTGCAACATTTATAACATGTGGAAGAGCAAATCAACATTCAATAAGCCAGTTCAGACAAGGGTAATGTATAGGATATACTTTGGGGCTCACTACCATTCGTAAGAGACACCCAGCAGGCAGGTCTGACGCGTCCATTAAGGTGAACTAGGCAGTTGCCTAGGGCGCCAAAATGGAGAGGGGGTACCAAAATGGAGAGGGGTTGCCGCCTGCGCCCCCACCCACCCACCCCACCGCCTGCCCACCGCCGCTGCCGCCCGCCCATGCCCCCCTGCCGCCGCCCGCCCGCCCGCCTGCCGCTGAGAAGAGACTTTTTTCTCTCCTCTCTGTGACAGTCAAAAATTTGAACAGTGCCATCATATTTACCCTCGGTCTTCTTTTTTCTAGGCTAAATATCCCCAGTTCTTTGAGTCATTCCTCACAGCGCTTGGTTTCCAGCCTCCTGATCATCTTTGTCACCCAACTCTGAATTTGTTGTTTCCTTAAAGCAAGGCTGCACATCTTTTTTTTTATTCTTCAAAGAAAACTTGTATTTCTACTGTTTCTGTGACATTTATTTATTTATTTATTTATTTATTTATTTATTTATTTATTTATTTATTTATTTATTTATATTATTTATATTTATATACACCTGACCTTCCCAAAGGAACTCTAAGTGGTGAACAACCGGAAGCAAAAATATAAGCAGAGATAACAGTAACCAATACAAAATTAAGATTGGCAGAAACAAGATGGCAGCGCCAAACAATGGGCTAACAAGCAGACAAAACAGACAAAACAACAGCCTCAGCAGTTGCTAAAGGGGGATTTAAACAACCAGGCTTTATGATGTTTTTTAAACACCAACAGGGACTCAACACTGGGTAGATGGTTCCAGAGGGCTGGGCCAACTACCGAGAAGGCCCAAGTCTGAATAGAGGATTTTCAGGCTTCCTTCGGGTGGTGACCCATAGTGAAAGGGCCTGTGATGCTCTAGTGGGCAGGGCTGGAGCTGATCTTTGGGAGATACACACTGCCAGATACTCTGGTCCCAAACCATGGAGGATTTTGTAAATCAAAACCAATACCTTGAACCTTATTCGGGAGGCAACAAGTAACCAATGCAGACAAGCCAGAATTTGGGTGATGCAATCATACCTGTTTGCACCAACTACCAATCTGGCTGCCATATTCTGCACCTGCTGCAACTGCCGAACAAGGGTCAAGGGGAGCCCCATGTAAATAGTGTTTCAATAGTCTATCCTCAAGATAACCAGCACTTGAACAACCATCCTCAGAGACCTCCAAACATCTTCCTTCCCAGTCTATGAAACTGCAACAATTTATCTACTTCACAGTGCTCTTGTTGGTAAGTTTGTTCTACATGATCTTAATTTATTTTTATTCCCCCTTTCCCCTGTTGAAAGTACTTTTGTGAGGATCAGCATTTCAGTCCTTGCAGCCTGGATTCTATTCAGATACAAAAAGGTGTGTATCTAATCATTTCTTTCAATATACGCAAGACTATTTTATATGATCTATTTTAAATCTGAGGATGCTTAGAGCACGGGGGTAAAAACAGCTTCAATTTTTTAAGAAAATGTAACTTGGAAAACCTTGGACCAAATTTCCTTGCCTGTGCAAATTTTGTGCTGCTCTGAAGCACAGTTTCAATGTTTATTTTTGTGTTACGACTGCCTCCATTTTTAGAATTCCCTTGTAGAATATTGATTTGATCTGCTGCAGAATAACATCACTGCACTACCTTGCAACTATAATTTGGTTGCAAACAGTAAATAGTGAGTGCCAAAGAATGCCTACCTTGTACGTCTAATACTGTGTGAATTCTGTAATTTAGGGTACGATCAGACTGCACATAAAATCATTTGGATTTTCAATAAAGGGTCACTTTAAGGGCCACACTTGAACCCTTCTGTTCAAGTGTGGTCACTGCCAACTAGTGTGAACCAGACGGTCCTGTCAGCACTCCAAAAAGCCAACTAAATAACTGTTTGATGATACCCAAAATATGATTCTGGATAACTAAAATATCATGGGCATTTTTGGTTGCATGAAGGCTATATTATTGGTTTCTTTGGTCAATTGCATGTATGCCATGGTTGGTTTCAATCTTCCATTTGCCTTCTATGTTTTCTGCTGATCTCATTACCTGCAGAGATGGAACAGATGCAAAGCAAATCAGAGAGGAGCTCATGGTATAGCTAAGAACAGATATGCTTGTTACAAAAAGAAACTGAAAATAACAAGAGGTAAATCCATCTTTTGGGTACAATGCTGCAAAAGTATATAGATAAACTCCACTCACACTCTTAGCTTCATATAGCCAGTCTAGCCAAACAGATCTTGAAAGAGAATTGCTATGAGAACAAATCATTAAAAGAATTAATCATTTTTTAAAAAAAATTAACTCTTTAGAAGCCATATAGGATACTGATGGTGCATGCATTTTGATAAATTCAAGTACACAGATGCTTTAAACATGTTTTTTTTCCTCACTAAAATCGACAATGGAGTTCTACAGATGCCAACATAAGGAGTACCAGTAAGTCTTCTTGAATTTAATGGGATTCATTCCAACCCAGGGGTGTGCAAACCTGCAGCCTGAATTTCTTAATACCTCTTATCTGTTATTTTGAATAAAATTGATATCTTTTCTTAGAATCACAAATGCCAATGAACACTATTGTCACTGTCAGTCTATGGACAGCTGATACTGTATTTGCAAAATTACTAGCATTGTTAGTAATAATGTGATTGTCATTACTAGAGGCAAACTATTCCTAGACTATTTTTAAAAGGAAAGAAAATGCTAGGTGAACACCTTAATTCTTTTGCTATCATGACTGCTCATCATAGTGGTTGGCTCTCAGAGGAGGTGAGGACAGGATTGCCAATCTCTGTCCCAGATTGACATGCTGTCAGTGGTGAAGGACCCTGATGGCGTGCAATGGAAGGTAAGTGGTTCTGCCACTCAGTGGGTTGGGTAGAGGGTCTGCTCTGCATGGGCACCTGTGATGCAGTGCAATGAATTTTGTAGAGAGGGATCCAAACAACTTTGGGTCAATCTCTAGTCAAGATCTGCAGAAGCTCTCATGAGAATACACTCAGCCACTGAGACCTACCAGACAGGTGCTTGGGAAAGAGTGTTCTTTTTTGCTTGTCCCAGAAAGTGAAATGCAATCGGAAGCTAATTAGAAATACATTCAGTTCCAATTCAGGACATGAATGCGGACACATTCTTCTGGTCTTGCTTTTTGAACTATTTTGAGATGATGATGTTAATAATGGCATTTACAATCAAAATTGTTTCCATTTGTCTGCTAGCTGCCTTGAGTACTAATTTGTGTTAAAAATAACAGATAGAAGTAATAATACTTATGACTGAAGCAATAAGCAAATTCACAGGAGAATAATAAATGTTTATTATAAAGAAAGTAAAAACGCAGTCAGGAACACTGGTAGAATTCCACTCTGTTCTATCAGCTGATGATTTGCAAATAGGCAACCAGCCAGGGAGACAGCTGAGAATTATGGATGGAAGGAGGCCAGATAGGGTGTCCAATTTCATATCATCAACCAATCAATAAAGAAAGAAAGAGAATTTTGCATCCAAAATTGGGCTATGTACTATTTGTAGCTTTAGTTAAATCAGCTCACAAAAATAAAATTTTCTTAAATTAATTACACAATTGATTAGTTTACCAAGAGGGGAGCTAGAAATGTTCTGTTGAGAGCAAAACAAAGCACACAGGAGTATATGGATATTGGATCTAATGAGCACAAGAGTATATGGTATATGGATCTAATAACACCAACACAAGCATATAAAAATGGAATAACACTTGGAGAGGAGTAAAATGAAAATTAAATCCATGAACTTTAAACCTTCAATAGAAAAATCCACAGACTTGCCAAAATGTGTGATATTACTATATTTCTACAAGGGTCAGTATAATCCACAAGGGATCCACAGAGGATATTGTAATAGACAAAGTTCTCGATGACTGACCTTCTCTCTTCTCTCTTCCCTCCCTATTTTTCCAAGGGTCAGTCCAACTGCCAGGCTTAAATTCCATCAATCTGAACCCCTTACTCACATTCTCTGTCCCACTTTGAAAAAAGGTCCATGGGAATGTTTGTGTGCATATCCTAACTTGTATATATGTGTGCCAATCTGGAAATGATTCATATATTTTTCTGCTTCCAAAATGGTAGGTACATTTGTCCCTTGCAGTGAACACTGTCAAGATGTTTTATTTGGCACAACCTTTCATTTTCTTCATAGACACAAGTCTGAGTTGTCTTAGCTACTTGGGTGTCAGATGACCATCTCCCAGAACATACCTATAGTGATATCAGATGACCATCTCACAAAAAGGATCTTCTATGGAGAGCTTGTTGCAAGTACTTAATTGCATGATCATAGACTCATAGAATAGTGAAGTTGGAAGGGACCTATAAGGCCATCAGGTCCAACCCCCTGCTCCATGCAGGAATACAAATCAAAGGATATCTGCCTGGTGGTTGCCCAAATGTCTCTTGAGTGCCTCCAGTGTTGGAGCACTCACCAGCTCTTGAGGTAATTGGTTCCATTGCTGTACTGCTCTAACAATTAAGAAGTTTTTCCTGATATTCAGCCAAATTTGGATTCTCTTAATTTGAACCCATTGTTGCATGTCCTGCACTCTGGGATGATAGATGCCCCCTCTGTATGACAGCCCTTCAAATATTTGAGAAATGCTACCATATCACCCCACATACTTTTCCCCCCTCTAGGCTCAACATTTATTTATTTATTTATTTATTTATTTATTTATTTATTTATTTATTTATTTATTTATTTCTATACCACCCATCTTCCAGGAGGAACTCTGGGTGGTTAACAATATAACAAGCAACACGAACAGATACAGCAATATAAAAAGAAAGAAAGAGAACAAAACATAGGAAATATATAAGATAAATGAACAGTACAATTAATATTAAAACGAGATCAAAATAAAAATTAAAAATAGATACTTGGCAAGATGGTAAAGGGGGAAATTAAAAAATTTTAAAATTTTTTTAAAAATTAAAAAAAATTGTTGTCGTCGTTGTTCTGTCGTTCAGTCATGTCTGACTCTTTGTGACCCCATGGACCAGAGCTCGCCAGGCCTTCCTACCTTCCTATCTTTAATTAAAAAATTAAAGGTCGCCAAATGCCTCACGAGAAAGCCAGATCTTCAAGGTCTTCAACATGCCCATTTCCATTAATCTTTCCTCAGAAGGCTTGGTTTCCAGCCTCCTGATCATCTTTGTCATCCTCCTCTGATCCTGTTCCAATTTGTCAGCATCTTTCTTGAAGTGTAGTGTCCAGGACTGGACACAATACTCAAAGTAAGGCCTAACCACCGCTGAAAAGAGGAGGACAAGCATCTCATGGTATTTTGAAATTATTCTTCTGTTAATGCAGCATAAAAGAGCATTTGCCTTTTTTGTGGCCACATCACACCTTGGGCTCATATTCAGCTTATGATCTACCAGAATTCCAAGATCCTTCTCACATGTAGTATTACTGAGCCAGTTGTCCCCCATTGTGTGCATTGGGGTTCTTCTTCCTAGGTGCAGACTTTGCACTTATCCCTTTTAAATTTCATTCTGTTCGTTTCAGTCCAGTGCTCCAGCCTATCAAGATCGTTTTGAAATTTGTTTCTGTCTTCCAGTATATATGATGGTCAAAAGTAATACTTCAAGGAAACAATGAAGACTGTTGGAATTATTGCACCCCCTTATGTTGCTTATAAGGTTAGGGCTGAAACGGAAAACTTTATAGACTGGGGTGAATGTCAGTCAATCCAGCAACAACTCAAAAAACTACTCAAAAATATTTTCCCACTCTCTTTCCAGTCAGATAGTATATGGGCAATTAGTTATGTAATCAATTCAATCAGTTAGTCTGTCAGTCAGAAAGTCATATAGTGAATCAATAATTAATATAGCTAATCAGTTAAGCTCTGTTAATGTAACCAGTTGATATCTTTTTCTGCAGAATGCTGTTTGTTTTTTTCTCTGAGGAATGCTGAGTAAAATGCAAGATTTTTATTCCTTTATCTAACCAGAATCTTTGAATTACCTGAGGCAGTAAGTGCCGGTTGTGGAGAATTAGCAGAGAATCAGTGGTATATTGAGGGGTGACTTGAAGCTATAGGTCCCTGATCCTGATCCTTTATCCGGTACATAGTTAGAGGGGTTCTTAAGCTACTTAATTTCCATACTATGCCAATAAAGATAACATTGAAAGGTTTTAATATTGACAACATTGATTGAGAAGCTGTTACTCAAATGCCAAAAATACCTGGTGAGTTGCTGTCAAACAAGTGGCTGAATTATTTGAAATAAAAAGAATCAAGTCACAAAGGAAGAGAGCAGTGAGAATGGAAAGATGCAACTTGTTAGCTGCCCAACAAAGCCTGAGAACAACTAACATGTCCTCCTCACTGCTTTTGCATCATCTGGGCTCACACTGGGCTAGTTAAGCCATCTGTGCGTCCATCCGTGTGTGCTGTATGAGGTTCTGATAGCACAGAATTACACAGTGCATTAATGCCTGGAGGGTGGCCGTTGAAACATGGTAGATTGCTAAGGCCAGCAGCTGAGTGTTCACTAATGAAGGATTTGGGGGCCTGCAGTCACACAGAATTAACTCACTCGAGCTGCACTCTTTGAGAACTCAGGCATTTTCCACGGGATGCGCTCCCACAGGCCCTTTCACAGCAAACCACTTTTCTCATAAGCCACTTTTAGAAAGGCCTTCACAAAATATTTGCTTTCTCATGAGAGATGCTCCTTAAAGAAAGCATAATGCCACTGCTTTGGAGGAACAACTGCATGTTTTCCCTTACTCTTAGAGTTACAGAGGCATGGCATTAGTAAAGGGTGAGAGAGGACTACTATGAGATTCAAGGGTTTACCCACACTGTGCCATCTCCTGCTTATTGCCTTGTGTTTGTTGTAAGTATTCAGGTGGCAGTGTTAGATGGTATATATTGTACCATAGACTAGTGGCTTGTAGTATTTGTTTTTTAAAAAAATAACAACATGCAGTGACTGTGAGAAACTAGAAATAAAGAGGCCCTTTAAATACTGTTCTTATAAGATCAACTAGCTACCTTTGTTTGATTTTAATTTTGGATTCATACCTGCAAGTACTTTATTTTTAAGAGTTACGTTTCCATACTCTGCTTCAGGTATGGTAAAAAAAATCATCCTGATGTTGCTTTAAAAGTTTGTTTGGAGGAGTATGTGGTTGGTAAAACATTTAAAAATATGACTTTCCTCCAATGAAATGTTGTATAAATAGCCCTAGTACATCAATACCCAGAACTTACACATCCTTTTCTGTTTTTTCCCCAGTTCCCAGCCTAAACATATTATACTCTGTTCATAATAAGGCTTTTAAGGTCAACCAAGATAAGAGGACAAATGCCTTATTATAATGGAGTGCAATGTGATTCTGTAGAGCACTGAAAAATATGAAAGGATGTATATTTTGAAGATAAATGAGCAGATGAACTGGATGATTGTGTAGTGGAGCTATTTATAAAACTTTCCCCTCTCTAGAGGAAAGTAAGATAATTTTCATATCCCATGACTGAGATTGGGACATAAAATTAACAGAAAGCACCTTGTAAATATGAGTTACATTATACAGTCAGTCGAAAGGAGAAGAGAAAATTTAGTTCCTGTTTATGTTTTCTATCAGCTTTAGCTTGAGGATGTTCTCTCAAAAACATTCCAGCAAGTTCAGTAGGATGTAGAGCCTGATGCACAAGGGTCTATCCCACAAAAATCTCTCAGCAAATCTTCTTCTTCTTCTTCTTCTTCTTCTTCTTCTTCTTCTTCTTCTTCT
>JAHTLZ010000289.1:3117732-3173651 GCA_023846285.1 Phrynocephalus versicolor
CTTCTTCTTCTTCTTCTTCTTCTTCTTCTTCTTCTTCTTCTTCTTCTACTACTACTACTACTACTACTACTACTACTACTACTACTACTATAGTAATAATATGCTGTCAAGTCAATCGCAACTTATGACAATCCTTTCTAGCATTTTCTAAGTACAGAATACACAGAAGTGGTCCACCATTCTCTTCTTCTTGGGGCACCCAGGGACCATGCAGCTTGCCCAAGGCCACACAGGCTGGTCCTTCTCCCATGAGGCACAGTGGGGAATTGAACTCCCAACTTCTGGTTCTGCAACCAGGTACTTAAACCACTGAACTATCTAGAAGAACAATAGAGAAATGTACCCACAATACAAGTCTTAAATAGAATCTGGAATGAAACCTCATAATGTGGAATAGTTCTGTTTAGAGATGGGCACGAAACGAGCAATTTTTCATTTTGTTTTCATTTTTTTGTTTTTGTTACGTAACGAAACAAAAACAAAAAAAAATTCAAAACAAAACGAAACAAACCGAAACCAGAAATTTTGTCGTGTGTTTCGTTTTCATTGCGGCAAATACATTGAACTGAAAAGAATGCTAACGAAACAGCAATTTTTTGTTTTCTTTTTCATTTTTTCGTTTCGTTACGTAATGAAACAAAAATGAAAATTTTGCAAAAAAATCCACGAAAAACAAAAACGAACCGAAACGGACCCCCAAACGACAAATGACAAACGAAACACCATTTTTTTGAGTCGTGCCCATCTCTAGTTCTGTTCAGTGCCCCAACCCTACCAACTCACCTCTTCCAATGCTTCAGTTCTCTTTTTTTCATTTCCCCTTAGCCAGAGCCATAAGCATGATGGAACTTCTAGACCTTTGGCCAGAGTGCAGAAGAAGTAAGCCTACCTAGCGGCATTGGCTGCTGGAAGGGCATAGATCTATCCATCTGAAGTGTATATCTTGCCTCCAGCCAGTCCTCACCAAAGGAGAAACATCATGTAAAGACCCAGTAAAGCACCAAGTGTTTTCGGCCTCAGATGTTTTATGTTTACCGAGAATAGTTGGCCCCATCCCCCCCCCTTTTTTTTTGAAAAGAATTCAGGCTAATATCTTCTTTAGGAGACATTAAATAGGAAAAAGGTAAGGATGGGATCCCAAATTGTCCTGTCAAATCTATTTCATTTTGCCATTAGGATGTAGGTGTGTCCTGTCCCAGCCAAAATGATTGATTGGGGAAACAATCCCAGGCCATTTTACAGAAAAGCAAAATGCTAAAAATCAGAAATTATATGCTGTTTGCCATTGGGGACAGATAATGAAATGTGTAATGGATTCAGGAAATACATAAGTATATTTTTACACCCAACCACAGCCCCATCCCTCAAATCACTGAGATTCTTATAGGTTGGGAAATGCCCCACAAATCACTCAGTGTAATGTTTGTTTGTTTGTTTGTTTGTTTGTTTGTTCGTTCGTTCGTTTGTTCATTCATTCATGCGTTCATTCATTTTTTATTCATTTGTTCATTTCTTAATTCATTCATCAAGACTGGGGGATGCTTTTTTTACAGTATTGGTAGCTCTAGGTGCCTTCGGGATCATTTTAGAGCCCAACAAATTGATAGCAAGAAATCACTAATATTCATCAGTTCATACATATATACATTCGTACAAATATGAATCAATGAATTAGCAATTTTTGAATGAATTTTCCAATTCATTTTGTTCCCATTTCTAGTGGGGAATCAAACTACCAAGTTTTAGCTGCACAGCCAGATCACAGCCAGTTAGCTCACTGAACGATCCAGCCAGCTTCAGAATGGTTTGTTAGATATAAAATGCATAGAAATGATCGTTAAATTTTACAATCAAGACAGATCATGACAAGAAGGGATGTTACACATCCAGCAGCTGCCCTGATTTACAACAAACCAAATGAGCACAAGAAGCGAAATAACACAGGAAGAGATAAAATAAATAAAAAATAAAGTTAAGAAACATTGCCATTAAACAAAAGTCTTTGTTCGCAAAAGAACACAGCTAAAGAGGAAGATGATCTGATCTCTTCCACTCAGTGTGATGTGACCATTTTGAAGGCCCTCTTACCTGCTGCTACTTTATTTTTTAAGATTATCTTAGAAAGCGGAGGAGGGAGTTCATAAGACATGTAATATATCTAGAGTACCTAGAGTACTGCAGTAGTGAGGTAGAAAAATATTAAGTATTATAATAGCACACTTTGCCATGTTTGAGTATGGAAGACAGTGCCATGTTATAGAGGTCTCCATTAGAGAGATCATGTTTCGTTTCAGTTCTAAAGTCTGCAATACCATAGGTATTTGCTTTATGCTATAAGCTTACATATAAAAATAAATAGAATTTATAATCCTTCCACCTAAAAAACTTAACCAGCTCTATGAAATTCAAGGGTAAAGAAAGAAATAGTTTCTGATTGCTGAAGATGGGCATTTCTCTGAAAGAAGACAGTGCAACTTTGAAACCCAAGTATTTTCAGTGGGACATTTGAGAAAAAAAATGCTAGGAAGCTCATACAGAAATTCAATAATATCTCCAATTCCTTGGCATGACTCTCTTTCCTAAATCATTATGAAGAGAAAGATAAGTGACCTGAAAAGTGTCCTAACAGACAAGCCTAAAACAGTCTATCCTTTTCACCTCTAGAAGTCTGGGGAGGAAAGCATATGGGGGGGGGGCAGAGGAGAGAATCTGAATTGCTTTCTGACTAATTGTCTTTTGCAGAAAAAAACACATATATATATATCCCTCCACTATATTTTTAAAACTGATTTAAAAGTATATTTGAGACTTTCTCCAGTTCTTGCTTCCTTAAAATCCTTAACTGCTCATACGTTCTTCCTTCTCCCTTTTCATTAGTCATGTGGCTGATTCAGATATCTATTTCTTCAAAAGCAAATGGTAAATATGCAGCCACTGCCAGAAGATAGAGACCGTGTGAATAATGCTTCGCTCCAGGCTAGAGATGGGCACGACCAGAAAAAAAATACGTTTCGAGTTGTCGTTTGTCGGGACGGGCCCGTTTCGGGTCGTTTCCCTTTGTCGCGGAAATTTCCAAAAATTTGTCGTTTCCATTTCCATTTGTCATTTGGGTTGGGGTTGGGGTAAGTGGGCTCTGGGAGGCACCTCTCTGGGTGCCTCTGAATTGACCCACTAAGAAGGGAAAGAAAGCGTAACGTGTAGCTGCCGCGTACCATACATTTACATTATGTTGGTTAGTGTGACAGAGGAACCTCGTCGGCGCTTCTCTGACTCACTAAGAACATAATGTTAGGGTTGGGGGTTAGTGTGACAGAGGAACCTTGTCGGCGCTTCTCTGACTCACTAAGAAGGAAAGCATACTGGCGTACAGGTTACGCTTAGGGTGGGAGTGGGTCTGGAGTTGGAGGCACCTCTCGATGCATCACTCTGACCCACTAAGAAGGGAAGTGTACTTGCGTACAAATCTGGGTTAGGGTTGGGGTTAGGGTAAGGGCTAGGCTTAGGGTAACGGTTAAGGTTAGGGTTGGTTAGTGGGCTGCACCTCTGGGTGCCTCTGGCCCACTAAGAAGGACAGTGTACTGGCGTATGGGTTAGGGTTAGGGTTAGGGTTAGGGTTTGTGGGCTTTTTATGCCCTCTCTGGCACATCCAGAAGTCTCAGTCAAAACCTGGCCATGCGATTGGTGGAATGGCTACAAAAATTTGCATGGTCCCATCCGATGGCCAGCTCATCATTGCGCGTGTGCAGGTGTAAAAAAATAAAAATAAAAATAAAATAAAATAAAATCAATGGAGACGTTTTATTGCAAGAAAAACCCACTGCTGCTACTATAAAAATCAGGCATTTAAAATACCTAATTTTCAAATGTTTCTGTGGTGCTTTGGTGGGTTTTTGGACCACGATTTAAAAATAAATATTGCGGTCGCCATTTTGGATCCCCCCCACCGCATGGCAAATGGAGACGACAAGGATGCCCCCCCAGCCTGGTACCAGTCCAGCAGCCCAGGACAGGAGAGGGGAAGGCCGGGAACCCCTCCCAGAAACCACCCCTCTCTGGTAGGTGCCCTCACTCAGGCAGGCATATTTTCGCCTGCTTTTTTTGGCCGGGAATCGGGGGTGTTTTTTTATTTTTAAAACTTTTTTCTGTGCTGCTTGGCACCACGCGATCGCCGCGATGCCATGAACGACAACGACAAATCAGACCCAATTTATCTTTATCGGGTCGCGTTCGAGCTGGACCGGAGTAATTATCGTTACCATTCCTTGTTACGTAACGGAAACGACGAACGAAAACAGAAACGAGGATTTCGCCAAGTCGTGCCCATGTCTACTCCAGGCTATTCATGGCCGTAATATAATCTAGGGAATTTTTTCCTGTTGAAGGTGTAAAAATCATATATGAGATCAGAAGGGGAGCAAAGGAATACAAGAGCCCCCTGCTTTGCTCTTTTTTTTAAATTTTCTTATATACAAAGGGGACATAGGGGGTGGTTGAGTGGAAGCAATTGAGTTAAGTACAAGTTAATACATAAGTTGAAGCTTACCATCATCTCTTTATCTAACCCACCATTACAGTAATTCATCAGATTGTCCTTAGTAGTCCAAAGAAATTAATAGCAGATCGCATTTCAGGTCTTTTAAATATATCCTAGAAATCAAAGCTACAAACCAACAAATTATCATTTCCTTTTTTTAAACACAAAATCTAATAGAGGTTTCCAGACACTCTTAAACGTGTTCATTGATCCATCCTCAATTAAAGCTGTCAGTTTTGCCATTTCTGCCAGTTCTAACACCTTAATTAACCAGTCTTCTACTAAGGGTAACTTATCCGTCTTCCAGTATTGTGCATAGAGAAACCTGGCAGCTGTCGTAAGATATCTGATAAGAATCACTTTGTTCTTTTCTATCCGATTGTCTATCAAACCTAATAAAAACAGCTCTGGTTTAAAGTGGAGATTGAAATTCAGTATCTCATGCATTAAAGAATACATTTGTTTCCAAAATTTAACTGCCAGTCCACATGTCCACCACATGTGGTAAAAAGTACCTTCATTCTCTTGGCATTTCCAACACCTATTGGAGATTCCCTTGTACATCTTAGACAGTTTGTCTGGCGTTAGATACCACCTGTACATCATTTTGTAAAAAATTTCTTTCAAATTATAACTCCTTGTGAATTTCAGTCCATACTTCCACATTCCCTCCCACTGTTCTATTTGAATATTACACCCGAAATTTTTGGCCCATTTGATCATACACTCTTTAACCTGTTCATCTTCGGTATCAAATTTCAATAAAATTTTATATATTCTTGACATCAAATGGTCCTTATTGGCACAGAGTTCCATCTCAAAAATAGATTTTCCCTGTTCAAATTCAAATACTTGTTTATCTATTTTGAATCTTTCTGATAGTTGCAAATATGAGAACCATTAATAGACAGAACCTTCCTGGTTCAATTCCTCTCTGGATTTCATCTTATATTCCCCTTGACTCCATTTTAAGATATCTTTATATGTTAACCAACTATCTCTCTGCGATGTTTCTGACTTAAACAGAGCCTCCTGGGGTGATACCCAGAGCGGCATTTTAGGTGCCAATCTTGGTTTGTAAGTATTCCAGATTCTTAAAATGGATTGACGAATATAATGATTGTTGAATTCTGCATTTGCTTTGGCTTTGTTATACCAAATATACCCGTGCCATCCAAATCTCAAATCGTGTCCTTCTAGGTTTAACAATCTTTTATTCCCCAACATTATCCAATCTTTAAGCCAAATTAAACAACTAGCAGTGTAATACATTTTTAAATTTGGAAGTCCCAATCCTCCTCTCTCTTTAGCATCTATCAAACATTTATATTTTATCCGAGGTCTCTTCCTTTGCCATATGAAATTTGCTATGTCTTTTTGCCAGTGTTTAAAAGGAGTTTCTGACTTCAATATTGGGATTGTCTGGAATAAAAAGAGCATTCTTGGAAGGATATTCATCTTTATTGCAGAGATTCTTCCTAGTAAGGAAAGTTGAAGGTTTTCCCACTTTTCTAAGTCTTGTTTAATTTCATTCCAAGCCTTTAAATAATTATTTTCAAAAAGCATAGAGTTTTTATTGGTTAGAGTAATCCCTAAATATTTCACTTTTTTCTATTTTAATTCCCATTTTCTCAATAAGCTGTAATTGATTTTCTGCAGGTATATTCTTTACTATCATTTAAGGTTTTTCCCCTGTTTATTTTGAAACCTGCTAAGGACCCGAATTCTTTTATTTTAAACATTAACACCCCTATACCTTTTAAAAGGTCTTCCAAAGTCAACACTAGATCATCTGCAAATGCTCTTAATTTATATTTTTCTTTCTTAATTCTTACTCCTCCTATTTGTTAATCTTTTCTTATATCTCAATTTAGTACTTCCAATATTAAGATGAATAACAGAGGTGACAGTGGGCAGCCTTGCCTTACCCCCTTTTGGATATTACAGGGTTTGGTCAAATGATAATTGACTATAATATAAGCCTTTTGAGAATTATATATTGAACTCACCCAATTTATAAAATTATCTCCAAACCTCATTTCTTGTAGCGTCTTTATCATAAAGGACCAGTTCAAATTATCGAAAGCCTTCTCAGCATCTAAGAAGATCATGGCTAGCTGTTTTTCATTATGTTTCTCAAAGTACTCAGTGATGTTCAACACATTTCTAATTCTAACATTATCTTTTAGTTGCCTTTTAGGTAGAAAGCCACATTGATCTTCGTGGATAAGATCTTTAAGAACCAATATCAATCTTCGTGCCAAGATATTTGCAAATATTTTATAATCATTATTTAACAGCGAGATTGGCCTATAATTTTCAATTAAATTAAGATTCTTATCCTTGCTCTTAAATGGCTTCAAAATTTACTTTTCAGAAATGTAATGTTGTTTCAACTTTATTTAACACTACTGTACCAATCTACCTCCCTCAAAAAAATTCAAAGGAAGAAGCCTTTGTGTGTCTCACCAACTAGTTGATGGGGGGGGGAGTGCTCCCCTCTAGATGTCTTTGGCCTGTTGGTGAAGGCATTTCTTCTACATCACTATTTGCCTGTTTGTTTGATCTAAAGCTCTTTTGATCTATATTTTTGGCCTGCATATTTGGATTGTCTCTGGATTTTTATGGTATTTTTAATTGAATGCATGGTCTTATTCTTCAACTGGCATTTCAAACTGATGTGATCCACTCTGAGGGGTTCTTTATACTGGGAGAGGTTATATTTTTCTCACAAATAAAAAAGCGTATGGAATTAAGCTTGCCACGAGAGATGAAGACAAATAAAAAAATGAATCAGCGATGTCAGAGACATCGATGGTGGGGGCTTCAGTGATGGAGGCAGTGGCGGTGGCAGACAAAAGACAAGGTAGCAGTGGGGCAGTGGGGAAGGTAGGTTGGGAGTGGGGGCTTTTCTAAAGCCTGAGAAAAGGCCAATTGATTCATGCTTTGTCAGTTGCCAAGGCCAAAAATTCATTGTCCATCACCTTTGATGAACCACAAATCAGGATGAACTGCCATTTTGTTGGTTCATCCCCATCACTACTCAGAACTGTATTATACCCTCTTTGTTTCTCCCCTCCCCAAATCCATTTCCTGACTGGAGCACTGCGTTCCCCAGGACTGGTCCTGTGCCAGTGAGTGGTGCCCAGTCTTCACCAGTATATCTAGTGCTTGAGTCCGGATAGTTGCCAGTGCCACCAAGTGCTCCTTCTGGCCCAGGAAGTGGCAGACTGGTGGGTGAGGTGGGAATGGGTCTGGGTCTGGGGAGAACCATTGGATGGGCCATGGGGGGGGGGGGCCTGCCCAAATTGGGGGGGGGGGGCTCAGCCTCTTTTGAGCCCTTTTCAACAGCTATCCCTGAAACTGGAGATGGTTTCTCCAGGCCAGCAATGGGGCTGGCTCACCTGTCCTCCTTTTTCACTGCTCCTGTTGCCCTGTCTTGGCAAGTCAGAGAAGCCCCACCTATTTTTGTTTTTGTTTTTGTTTTCTTTTTGTTTTCTTTCCTTCTTTCTTTTTAATTTTAACACTGGGGCAAGAATTTCCTGCTGTTTTGCACTTTTCCCATGCCCCACAACCCCTCCCACCACCCATTGCTGGAGCCTCCAGAACCTGTGCTGGTTGGCTGGTAGCTGGTTGTTACAGGCAAGGCAGCTCATGGGAATCCCAGAATCCTCCAATGTTTGGCTTGCTCTGGGTGTGGGCAACCCACGTTATGCCACATGAAGCCTGTGACCTAAATACTATGCACCCGGTGTCTGGTGAAATGGATTGTAGTTCACAAAATCACACACTGAAGTAAATATGTTAATTTTTCAGGGGTCACAAGACTTGCTTTTATTTTTGGTTTGTTTTTGATATATATATATGCATAACATGAGATAATTGCACATCAATCATCATTAATCCTCTAATAAAATATTTTAATGTCTTCTTCTCCAGTTCTGTGCTCCAGAAGTCTTATGTTTCTTTTTGTTCATTCCACAGTGCAGCTAGATAATTCTAAGCCAAGGACTAAGGATAATTTGTGATCTCTTTGGGGGATGGGGATGGGGCAAACTTTGAAATGTTGAGGCAAACCGTATCTGCCATGGACCTGATGTTTTCACAGGAACCAGTTAGGTGGCCATGCAAAGCATAATATTCATTTCTCTTCCTCCCGCTTTGCAACAGTGATTTCTTGCTTTAGAACAGCTTCTGTGCTCCTGATGCACCTGGAAGAGGAACCAATTGGGGGTGGGGGGGGAGAGAGAGAGACAGAATGTTTGCCAACCCTAGCTTTTAAAAAAGATAATAATAACCCACCAGAAATCTGATCTGATTTACTCAGGAAAAAGCACCAGCTTGTGGTAAAGAAGGATAATCAAATTTAAAAATAGAAATTGCACAATAAAACTGCAGGCAGCGAATGAGCATAAAATCAAATTAAATTGGTTAAAACAAATCCAGAATGAAACATTCTGAGATTGACAGTAACAATGGAAAGAATAACCAGGCTTGAAACTAGGAGGATGGTATACTTGGATTGGAAGTACTTGACCTTTAAGACTCCATTAAAGAACATCCCTGCCTATTTTAGCTCCCCCGTTATATTGATATAGGATTTGAGCTATTTAATTCATATTAACTCCTTGATCTCCTTACTGGGAACATTTTGGCCCAGTGATCAGCACAGAAATGTTTGATGAGGTGATTCATCCAACATATTTTCTCCTCATGTATCGGAACCACAACCACTGCTTATTTCATGATCAGAGATCTTCTTGGCTGCCCGTACAAAATAAATTTCTTTCAGTATGATCAAAGTAACACACAACTCCACTCACCCTTAGAATGTAGATTAGGCATCCTTGTGGCTGACACTTGTTATCATAGAGCTGAGATACTATTTGTGGGCTTTGTGTCATGAGGACTAACAATGCCCTTGATTATATCATGATTTAAGATCTCTTGGGCTTTGCACACAAACATGTCTGTCATGAATCTTCAGAATATTTTTTTGAAAATAACATGCCACCAAGTTGATTCTGGGTTATGGTGCCCTTCTGAGGCCTTAGCCATCCATCCATCCATCCATCCATCCATCCATCCATCCATCCATCCATCCTTCCATTCATTCATTTAAAGGTATAGAGTACTGTACTCGGGAGTGGTTTGCCTTCTGGGGACTATGAAATTTTCCCAAGGCTAGAAAGACCAGCTCTTTCCCAGAAGGGGCAGCCAGAATTCTAATTCACTGAATTATGCAGCCTGTAACAGTGGTGGTGAACCTTCGGCACTCAGGATGTTTTGGTTGACAACTTCCACAGTCCTTTGACACTGGCAATTCAGGCTTGGAATTCTGGGAGTTGTGGTCCAAAACATTTGGAGTGCCGAAGGTTTGCCACCAATGCCCTATAACATAGACTGTACCTTTGGCAACTAGAAATGGGTGCTTTGTAGCTATTGGCCACTGCCATGCTTATTCCTCTTGCTGTGAGATCATCTCAGTTTTCATCCGTAGCATCTTCATCAACCACATTTGTATATAATGCCTCCATATGGAAGCTGCATTAATTATTGCAGATCCCAAGCTCTTGGAAGACAGGCCTTTTATGTCAAGCTGTGACAGCACAGTCAATCGGATAAATTGCCCATTTGCAAAAAAAGCTAATTCCTAGAATAGCTTGTGATCAGTATCAGTGCATATGGAGACCTTGGATACAGAGATATTGTGCACACTGACATGTGGATAGTGAAGGTGCTGGTTTGATGGAATTGGTGAAGAGAAATTATTACCTTATGGACTCCTACCACTTTATAGAGCACATGAATAAGCTGATAGCTGGGTCCTTGTAATACAATAGCTTCAGTGGTGAATATTTCTCTTGCAAGTCAGGTGTGCCTATAGGAAACAGAGTGGTTCCACTAGTGACTTGTATATACATAATCAGCTGAAGAAAGCACACTGATCAGGTTATCTTGTACATGTAATTGACATCATGTTGATCACAATGTATACAGAGTAAGTCTGATGTAGAGCATCTAATAATTCCATCTGTTTATTCCTTTTATTTACATTTTAGTGCTTTTTGATTTGGAGAACCCACTATTACACCATTTTGGGTCATGGTGAATCTGCCAATACCAGTCAGTACTCTAACCATCCAGATGTTAAGTCACCATCTAAGTGAATTTTCATCATGTGCTGAAACAGATCTGAATGAGCACAGCTATCATTTCCATGGCTCATGAAGCCTTCGTGCCAGCTGGCAAACCCAAATGAACACTACTCAGTGGAATTCATTCCCATGTTTGGAAGAAGCCAATAAGTATGGCTGCAATGATGTCTGAAACTCAATACACCTTGTATCACCTCCCCTACAAAACAGCTCCCAGTCTCACCTGGTCTTCACAACCCATGATATTGAGAACAATGAGCACAAAAAATCATGCTTTCTTGGTGGTGGCCCCTTCTCTTTGTAATAAACTTCCAATAGAAGTTAAACAGACTCCTTCCTCTCTAAATGTTTAAGACACAGGAAAAACTGAACTTTTTAAAGCAGCGAAGGTGAACCCAGGATATTTAAGTTAGTTATTTAAAGCTAGGTTTGCGTCTGGCAAAAGTTCAACTTATTCGAGTTGAAGTTTTGTTTGATACAATATACTCTTTGATTGAATTTTATTGCTGTAAACCTATAAGTTACAGCTATAAGTTAAACAAACAAGCCAACTAGCTTTATTCCAGTACTACAGCCAGAGCAGCCAACGGTGAATGGGTGGTGGTGAGGAATCGTTTATTCAGCATTCTTTCCAATTAGCTCTGATCTTACTGGTAGGCAGAACTGTAGGGACTCAAGCAAGCGCCTTCATTTTTCATAAGTCAACTGCCTGTTCAGCTTTGTGATGCACAAATTGCCACTAGCTATCTTGACTTTTTTAAAGGCTAAGCAGTATGCAGTTTTAATAGCTGAGATCCATGTGGTGAAGGCTTTTAAAAAGTTCTCAGGCTTTGAATTGCTCCCGCTTTGCTGGTTTGTAGTGTCCTTTATTTTGCACTTCCCACTTTCAAAGTGCTTCGCAAAAGGGCCTCTCTCTTTTTTCAGTCTGCAAAACACTGTTCCTTTTTCTGTTCAGATACCGATCGCAAAATCATTACCCCTGAAGAAAAAAGTAACAAACACATCAGTCGCTGGTATTGTTTGGACTGCATTTAATAGCAGCAAAACAGTAAGTCTTTCTAATCTCCAAGCAAAACTGAGACAAGGAAGTAGATCAATATGAGTGAAGCAGCCACTGGCTGTTGCACATTTCATTGCTCAGTAAATCTAAGTGCAATTTCCAAGCTTGTGTCAATTAGTTTTGCAGACGAAGAGCAACTGACCCATAGTCCCACTGATACCAATAATTCTATAGGATAGTTTTCCTTTTACCCAAATTTATGACAGATAAATGTATTATATCATAGCGTTCAAAGGATTTGAGAAACAATCCAATGTACACATGCATGCATGCATGCACGCGTGCGTGCACTCTCTCTCTCTCACACACACACACACACACAGAGAGAGAGAGAGAGAGAGAGAGAGAGAGAGAGAGAGTCTTCAAGATCTGCAGTGCATTTTTATCAGTGGCTAAGCTAGCTCTGTCCAGGGTGACAATAGGGAGAAAAGGAAGATGTGAAACTCTCCCCAAAGTAATCTGACACACGCACACACCTCATAACCCTACGACCCTTGTTGTTGAGAAATTTAGATTATGAATGTTGCTGTTTGCTCATAAGCCTAAAGCATTCTCCCACTGGGAAGGCAATCAACGTTTGAAATCCTGTTGCTGCAAGTTATACCATAAGGCTGATGACATCATCCATTGCAGTCATTTATATTTTATTTTATTTTATTTTATTGGGGAAAAAACATTTCAAATTTCTCCCACAAATTTCCTTAACCTCCCATGGAGTCCCTTTTATTGTTAGAAGGCCATTGTTAGAAGGCAAGGCGGGGTAGGTAGGTCTTAATTAATGGAAATCACCACCCGTATGATTTTACCAACAGTGTAACCGCCCATAATTTAAACAAGAGGATTTTAGCCAATGTGATGTATGAACAATGTTTTAGCCATGAATACAGAATTCTGAAAACCCTGTCAAACCATGGAAATTCATTACACTCCAAAGCATTCATAGTACTGTACAAAATTTACATTGTACTCTTGCTATTACAAGATACCCCCGTCCATTTCAGTAGAAATTGCAGCAATAGAAGGCAGATAAAGATTGGGCTCGTCCACAAAAATAAATGGTCTGTATCTTACACAAGGAGAGCCCCAGGTGTGCTTAAACAGCATGCAGGTACCTAGAAATCACTGGGCACCTCTTCAGAAAATGATTTTCTCTTAACTCTAGCCAAGCATCTTCGAGAAAAGAATTATATTTGTACAGCTACTTTGAAAATGAGAAAAATAACTTTAATTGTATATGTGCCATTGTACTGTTCAACAATAAAGTTCATTACTGGGATGAGACATCAAGAGATTGGACCCAGTGTGTGTGTGTTGATACACTCATAGAAATTAGAAATATGAATAGCTAAAAGAGAACTAAGATAAGTATTCTTTCCACTGGAACTTAAAAATAATCTAAAAGCTAACAAATCTTCTTCTATCAGCATTTGCCACTAGAAAATATAAATATATTCATTGCTTCATTGTTCAGATATTAAAGATAACATCGGCTGAAAGTATAGAATTAAAAACTGATGCATGAGCATTTAAATGCATCAGTGGTTTAAATAGTCATTGGTCCACTGGTACAAATATGTACAAACTGCACATCAAAAAGAGTTGGCGTATGAAAATGTTTGGGCTTTATAAAACTCTTTCTCACATGAAAGAAGAATGGAGAAAGGTAAATTCACTTTTTCCTTCTTAAAAGTCAGCATGGGTCATCCAGGAAATATATGGATCCATATATATCACATCAGTACTGAGATAAAAATTAATTAGATACATAAAACACCCTGACACACATAACCTGCTAGGAGCCAGTCTATAAAGAAAAGGTGTGACATGCAGACAAAAAAAAAGTCTCAGAAAGAATTACTGAAGTGGTGCCTTTAGCTCAAAGAAAAAGATGATGGAGTTTGAGCATAAAAATAATTTAAATATTTAAACAAATGACATAATGAAGAAGAAAACCAATATTATGACTCCTAGATAATATGAAGAATCCCCAGGATCTACTTTAACTTACACAGAATTCCCCATATCCAGTTACTGAGATTCAGTACTGAATTAGTTGCAGCATCACAAGCTGCTGGCTTGTAACAATGTATACTGAAAGGATGCTAATGGACTACACCCTAGTTAATTTAATCCATTCTATCAAAGCAAAGTATCTTTTTATGTGGGCACACACTTAGCAGCCATGATTTATTTTTAAGGAACAATCGTTGTTCTTTAATTCTGTTTCTGGAAGAACATGCCCAAGGTGATTAACAATAAAAAGATAAAGCTATAAATATATCACAATATAGCATTTAGATTGGTGTTCTTATCTGCTTCCCAAATCCTTCCAACATAATGGCAAGCCTATGATCTCCAGAAGATCCTCTCATGTATAAGCCCTGTTCAGGTCTTCCAAACTAAAGCTTTGGCTTTCTTCATTAAGTAAATCCATTTAATTTTACCCTCCTTTTTCTGCTATTTTCAATTTTTCTATGCATTACTGAATTTTTAGTGAGTTCTGTCTTCTCATTATATGCCCCAAATGCAATAACCTTAATCAACAGAGTTAAAGAACTCTATGGATGGTTTACAACTTAATTATGCATGCTAACACATCCCCCCCCGGCCCCCCGAAAAACCAGGGACAATCACCCCCCGCCATTTCACGGTTCAGGTACTGCGGTCGCACTATATCGCGGGATCGCAGTACCTGGAGGGGGGCGGTGAGCGATCGGATCCTCTCCGCTGCCCCCACCCCTTCCGGGAGGCCTCGGTGCCATGCAGAGGGGGAGTGATCCGATCCTCCCTGCCGCCCCCTGCCCCTTCCGGGAGGCTTCAGAGCCACACGGGGGTGGAGAGCGATCCGTTTGCTCCCCGCTGCCCCCTGCCCCTTCCAGAAGGCCTCGGAGCTGTGCCAGGGGGCGGTGGGGAGTGATCCGATCCTCCCCGCTGCCCCCTGCCCCTTCTGGGAGTCCTCAGAGCCGCATGGGGGGCGGTGGGGAGTGATCCGATCTCTCCCCGCTGCCCCCGCCCCTCCGGGAGGCCTCAGATCTGCACGGGGGATCCGATTGCTCCCCACCGCCCCTGCCCCTCTGATCACCCCTGCCCCCACCCGACCTGCTTCCGCATATCGCAGATTTTCATGTATCACGGGTCGGGTGGGTCCCTAACCCCCGCGGTAGGTGGGGGGTTACTGTACTCGGTTTAGGAACTTCAGAAGGATAGAAGATAGAAGTCAACACTGAGTTGGCTACATGAATTTGTCAGGATGAAACTCAGGTTGCGAGCAGAGTCTTGGTTGCAATACTACACTTACTGATTGTATATGCTCCAGTTTGGTATTATGTTAAGCAGAGTGTGATTGGATATGGTGTTTTTGTCCAGTTTTTTTAATTGTATAGTATTGCAAACAGCACCTAATTTCATTGTACATGTACATGTGTAGAATGACAATAAATTGCTATTTCTATTTCTAGAAAAAGAAAGACGTAACAGTAAAAATACAAGAAAGTTAATCAGTGCACTAATATTGGGGTGTAGTGGCTGGGGGGGCATGAGGGCTCAGCGGACTAAGGCTCCAAAAATGGTTGGCTGCAAAGTTAGCAGCTTGGCAGTTCAAATCCTGGATGCCACGCAGCAGAGCGAGCTCCCGTTGATAAGCCCAGCTCCTGCCAACCTAGCAGTTCGAAAGCATGTAAATGCAAGTAGATAAATAGGTACCGCCATAAAAAGCGGGAAGGTAAAACAGTGTTTCCTTGCAAGCCATGCTGGCCACATGGCCACGGACTTGCACAACACTGGCTCTTCAGCTTGAATACGGAGATGAGCACTGCCCCTAGAGACAGACACAACTAGCACACATGTGCGGGGGGAATCTTTACCTTTTTATGGTGTAATAATAATTTTAAAATCCTTTGTATTGGCCTCAAAATTGTATTGAATAAGACAGGAAGATGACATTCATAATGTATTGTGTTATCCAATATGGTGTCAGGGAAGTAACTCTGAAAGGAGGGTGCAGCTGAAGCAGCAAGGTTAACTATCTCAGCTCCTAGCAGACAGCTACCCAAGGACAATGCTTGTCCCCGAGAAAGCTAAACTTCTCTGTCATAATGTTTTGATACCAAGTGTGTAAAAGCAGAGGTTTCTATCATGTTTATGAGATCATCTCCCAAGATACACAACCACCTAGGTCTTACAAACAGGGGAAACCTCTGCTGGGAGAACATCGGGTGAGAACTATTGAATGTGACGGGACTTATTTAGTAAATTTATGCTCATGCTTTGCTAGAATTGTTTTAATAACATTTTGTAGTACAATATACGTTTTTATGTGACTTTATAAGAATGTTGTCTGAATAATAATTTTATCAGGGAAATTGCTTTTTTTTATAAAAATATTTTTTCTTGTGCATTTTGGGATTATTATATTCAAGTTTAAGGTATAAAATTAGAAATTCATACTTCAGAAGCATCAAGATTTTATACTGAAAAAATACCATCTACATATGTATTGGATAATTTATATTAGAAAATTGCATATATACCTTTGTGTATTTTGTATATACCAAGTAGATTTTTCATTTTTGGGTTTTAGATGCTTGCTTGATTGCTAAAACATCTATCTCATAAAGAAGACAAAGATTTGTTTTTGAACTTTTAAGACAAAGCAATAAAGGATATACAGGAAAGAACTAAATTCATTATAACAAGGTACAATATCTTCTGAGACCATAAATAAATTTCTTCTCACATGTTTGAAGGATACAAATCTATAAATTTGTTAAAAGAAGTCTATAGATCAGAAGCTTTACAGAGACATTCAGATTTTCCTCTAAGGAAACTGATACAATTCAACCACAGCACCACAAGGCTGCAAAGATCCAAACCATCCACTGTTACAACTTTTTCCAGCCCATAAAACATAGTGACACTTGTTTCATTTATTATTATTTCATCTCTGCAGAGATGGGGCAGTCCTGGCCTCCAGTGGGAGGGAGTTACAAAGTCTGAGGGCATCAATAGAGAAGGCCCTTTCATGTGTTTTTCCTTTGAAGATGGCGGGATGGAGAGAAAGGCTTCTCCTGATGACCTTAGCACCTGATCTGATTCATATGGCAAGATTCTATCTTTGAGGTAGCTTGGACCTAAGCCATTTTGTGCTTTATAGGTTAAGATCAGCACTTTGGATTGTGCAGCCAGTGTGGTACTGCTTTAATAGGGGCATAACATGATCTCTGTAACCCACCCCAGTCAGCGATATGGCTGCTGCATTTTGGACCCATTGAAGTTTCCTGATACTTTCCATCGGTAGCCCCAGATAGAGCGCATTACAGTAGTCTAGCTGGGATGTCACTAGGGCATGTGTGACAGTGACCAGAGCAAGTTTCTCAAGAAATGGATGTAACTAGCATACTAGCTATACTATGCATTTTACAGAAATTGGGGTGGTGATGTTGTGCAGCTTTTCTTATCCCAAGGATGGAAAACATCTTGAAGGGCTTTTGCTTTGCTTTGTGGGAATGAATTGAGCCAGGGTTCACATCCTTAGGCCAGGGTCCTATTGTCACCCAAGCACCAGAAAGCACCAGCAGCAAAGTATCATGGGACTGCAGCAGTTCCACAAGCCTAGCTTGTGGTAGTTCGTGCTTCACTGAGAATGCCCATTTTATGCTTGCTGAAAGATGTACTGAATGCCTCTCCGTGCAAAAAGCATAAATGTTCAACTATTAGTCAGTTGTACAGATGGTTTGACTAAGCTCAACGTGACCTTTAGTCAGATGGTGCACTATATAAATCAAATAAATAAATGAAATAAACAAATAAGCAGGATGTGTGCACAGCAGGCCAGAAGTCAGGGTAAGGGGACAAACCTGGAACTAAGACTGAGGAACAAACTACAAGTCAGAACCAAAGAACAAGTATAGAGGCCAAAATTCAGGCAAACTATGGTAATCTGGCAAAGCTCAGCTGTAACAGGAAGTCCCTTTATTAATCAATATTTCTCCTCCAGAAAGATCCAACTGTCAGTCAAGGGCTTTATAGTAGTTAACCAATAAGCTACCACCTGCAGATGGTGGCCATCACACCCTACAGATCCTTGCAATTCTTGACAACATTCATGGTTCGTACACCTTGAATACTGAACTACAAAAGGTGGAGGTCTATGATGAAGCTCAGACCAGGAGGAGGTTAACTGTGGAGGCAGGAACACCACCGTGCACTTAGATATAAAGGTAAAGAAGGGTTTCGTGCATAGATCCAAATTAATGGATGTGTCCTTTTTAAAAAGACGGTTCTTGTGGGTACATAATTTGTTACCTAGCTGCTCCTTCAAAACATTGCTGGCTCAGTGTGCAGAAATGGAAAGGAGGGTTCTATTTAAAAATGTCTCAGCACAACTACCTCCTTCTTTCCAAAAAGCATATGATTAAATAGCCAGTATCACAATGGCCAAATATCTATTATGCTTATTAATGATCTGGCAAAGAGAGCAAGTATTGAAGTATAAAATGTTCTAAAGTGATTTCTAATTTACTCAAGACTACAAAAGACTGTGACAAAATTCATTGAAACCTAAAGCTGAAGGATGAGTGGTCAAAGACAGAGCAATAGTCTAGATTTAGGGCTGTCATACTGGAATGAGAGGAAAATGGAAAAGCTTTTTTTATTATTTATGTCATGCAGTAACATCAAGGTAACAGCATATTGTATTAATACAATTGTAGTCTACTAACTATGAAGATTCAGACTTACTGCCATTGTGAGCAGATAAATGAAAAGATTTTGTGCAGTGCGGCTGTATCAAATACAAATAATACATGAGCATAAGAAATATAACCCTGCAAGAACATTAGAGAGCATTCGGGGACTATAAGAGGCTGCCTTGGGGGGTGGGCAACAGCTGCATCACAAAGATCATTTCAAAGGTCATTAAATATGTAGAGTACACAGAGGCAGAATTGTTTTAAAAGTCAGTCACTTCATTATTTTAAATCAATGTGTACAAATTGAAGATGGTACAACAGCTACATGAAGGACTTGAACACCCAAAAGGTTAGTCAGCTGAGAAACAGATCAGAAGTCAGGCAGTGAAGGCAAAGCAATGTGTGCTGCTTATATACCACCCCATAGTGCCCCCCCACACACACACCTCTAGCAAGCTGGGTACTCATTTTACTGACCTCAGAAGAATGAAAGGCTGAGTGAACCTTGAGTCTCCTACCTGGAATTGAACCCCAGGGAGTGAGCAGAGTTAGAGCTGCATTATATCTGTTTGACCACTGTGCCACAAGGCTCCTGAAGCTGAAAAGTGTCCTAAATAACTGCATGGTTTGCTAAAAGATTCATAAAAACTATAGCAAATAAGAATCATGCGCTGCGAAGTCAAATCTGGCTTACAGTAGGGTGACCCTTTTCATGGCTTTCCAGGTAGAAAATGCTCAGAAGCAGCTTAACACTCCCTTCATCTGCAGGCACCCTGGGACTCCTTTTAGACCACCATCTGCATACTCTCTCTGTCTCTATGACCCTCCTTTAAACTGATATCCATACTGTCAGCTGAGCTCAGAGGTTGAAGAATTTGTGGTCTCCAAGTTGTATTTGACCTTGACAAATCCCCAAGCTGCATCACAAATACTTAAGAAAGATGGAAAATGTAGTCCAACAACATTTGGAGGGCTAGGGGGTCCCCTTCCATCTAGGTAATAGGACTAATCTTTTTTGTCAATGACAAATGATGTCGTTGGAGTAATGTCCTATTGGCGAACTATGCATTGCAAATATCTGGATTCAGATTTCATACTATGCTAGCACAAATCCCCAACCAAAGTTTGGCATTTAAGCTCCTTTAATTTCATTTCATTTTAGATGTGAGAGTGTGAAATGGGGTGGAAATGCTTAAATAACTCTAATTCCTTGACCAGCTCAGAACTTCACATGAAATTCATTGATGACTTGGGTAAGTTTTACACATACACAATGGGTGAGAAAAACTCACAGGCTGCTCTTACCTGTCTGTGCCACAGGTAAGAGCAGCCTGCAGCAGTGAGCAAAACATATTGCAAACCACTGATTTTTTAAAAAAATACATCCTACCCAAATGTGTCACACAAAACTCAAATGCTCCATGAAAATGCATTACAAATGTATTGTGATACTTTGCTGGATTCAATTTTATGTCATTCAATTTAAATGAAGAAATGACGTTCCTATTCATTATACCATCTATTTTTGAACTTTAATAAAAGGTTTTGGTGGCAATACAGATATTTTCACAATTGTTCCAAAAATGGGATATCCATAAGTAATTGCATGCTTTGAGATTTTATTCTGTATGTTTAGATTGTTACAGAAATTTGTTCATGGTGCCTCTGTACTGATCCATAAACTAGGTACGCTACAGTGCACATGCTGAAATCAAGATCTAATCTGATTAAGGATGGGCAATTCATTTTAGAAACAGTAGATTCCAAAACGAATTGCCCATCCCTAAATCCAATAATCACTGTCATTAATGAGCATGTAGTCCAGATGTAACTACTATTTTTCTCACTCTCTTTGGGGCATGCTATGCTCACATGCCGAGTAGCAAAAACTGAGTGGAGAGCATCTTCTCCTTACATCTAAATGATTTGTCATGTTGTCACACAGTGGTGTAATGGAGCCATGGCTCATGGGGTTGTAGCCCCAGGACCTTCTAACGAACAAGGATTGTGACATCATTTCCTAGCTTCAATCATCACAGTAACTGGCACAGTAACTAATTTTTTCCAGGAGGAACATCTACCTGAAAATTACCTCTGTAGTAATTCACAGTATTTGAAGGCGGTTTGAATGGGAAATTAGAGCTATATGTACAATTGGAATCACATCTTGCAAGTGCTACTTGTTTTACTACAGCACCCAGAATCCACCAAGCGCCATGGTCACTGACCCTGCCAGCTAGGGTAGCCAAAATTCTTTCTAGTTCTGATCTGGGCATGGGTTCATGTATTCCTAGAATCAAGTTCAGCTTGAATGAAAGTGGCAAAAGCACAATATAATCTATGTATCTGAAAGACAGAAAGGACTGTGCCACACCTTGCTAGGAAAATGAGGAGAAAGATCAACGGACCAACCAGGTTTGTTTGCTTTTTTATATATTTGGCCCCATCTAGCTATTCGTTCTTGATCCTAACTGGCAAGAGCAATCTTTCATTAGGAAATGGTGCATGGAGCTCAAGCTACCTCTAGAGAGATTGCTAAAAGGAAAGTGGGATAAACTATGTGTAACAGTGACAGTGGTGGGCACTGTAGATAATGGCTGCTCTTCAGACAAGGTGTTTTGTGACTTGTTGTGTTCAATTAAATTGTAGAAAGCAACTGGAAGGGAAACAATGAGAGAGGGAAATCAGCACGGTTTTTCTTTGACAATCGTATCTGCTGTTTTTAGATTTCATGAGGCATTATCATCATCAGAAATATCTTAAGACAGCCCACATGAAAACAGTTTTTGCTGTTATAAAAAACATTGCTGTCACTCCAGAGAAGATCTCTTAAACTAAGTTCTCCTGAAAATACTAGGCTTCAATCTTATTCTTACTGATAACCATTCTCTTCCCTGACCACTTCAGGTGGCAAGGTCAGATGATTGGCAATGGCCATTGTATATTTATCCTTACCTCTTCTTATGATGTGGGTTGGAGGTGGTCTAGAGCACTGGCAAGGTCCCAGGCTGGAGACAATTCTAGACCTATTGAGTTGACCACTCTGTTATTGGGCCTACTGGGCTGGGAAGATTTTACCTGCTCTGGCTTTTATGTAAAGGTTATGCCATTGTGTTATGCTTGTTTTTGTGTGCATGCTTTTATTGTTTTTATACATTTTTATTTTGGTTTTATGCGGAATGTATTTTGTATTTTCTCTGGTCAGTGACCAAAATAAAGACCTACCTACCTACCTACTGATAACCATTCCAACTTCAGCTTGTCTACCTTTTCTTATTCAAGAGTAACCTTTTGCAATAGTTTCTTATTATGATATTTTACAGTGACTTTTCAGGTCAACAGGGTTCTTGAGGAAATCAAAATAATATAAACAAACAAACAAAAATGCATCATGTGCCTGTGGGAAGGGCTAAACTTCTCCAACCTGGGTTCTTTACGCATCAGGTGCTGAGCTTCAGCCAGCCATAGATTGAATTGCAACTCTACCTACTCATTCACCAGTCTCGGGGCAGAAATAGAAGTCATAGAATGCTCATTTGTCAGAAGAGCAAAATCCTTAAATGTTGGTGGTCATATGTGCCACAGAAGGAAATTCTCCAGCTTCCTGAAATATGGAGATTAGTTTGTTTAGGTTTTTGTTGTTGATCTTTAAGACTTAAGCATGGTATTTCCCTGAAGCCTGATTTCAAAATATTAAATATTCCCTCCATCATGTCTCTTCCATCATTACTGTGCCTTCTGTGTGTTTCTGGTGCCCCTCATCTCATCCTTTTGATGGTGCAGAGCCCTGGTGGATCTTTGCTGGGACCCAGATAGCCCTTTTTGGAGTCTCATTATTTCTAAATTCATTCTAAGGTCTCTCTCAGAATGTTTAAACCAGCCAACAGTTTCTGTGCCTGCCAAGTTATTTCTTTTGGATGATCCCTCCCAGAATCCCTTTACCACCATGGTCACAGATCATGGCAGCTCTATGGTATTTTGGCTTTTAAATTATATCACCTTTGATTGGTCATGTTCTTTTCTATTTTTATATAAACCCAATAATGAATAAACAAGGCTTTCATTTTATGAGAAAACGCTACTGGACTTCTTTTTTTTACACCAAGTTATCTCCTTCAGGAAGGGGGGACTGAATTTTTGGAATTTTCCACTTGAATGTGCATATATTTGTATGAAAGCCTTCTCCATTATGTATAAGAGGGCAGAGCCTCTGTACCTAAATAGCTGTCTTCATTAAAATAAACTCTTCAGCATTCCTGCTTGTCAGCCTAGACTCATTTTACATTGAACAGGCAGCCATGTTAAGATTCTCTATGTTGGGCTTTATTTGACTCCCACTAAATTGTCATCACTAGAGGGCACTCTTATACTAACGTATTAGAACACATGATATGATGTTAAAGATCAATTTAGTGGAATGAAACCACTTACTAAAGTAGGCCCTCTGCTTGTGTGTGTGTATGTGTGTGTGTGTGTGTTGTGTCGTTACAGTGACCGACTCTTCGTGACTCTATGTCCATGGAGTTTTCTTAGCAGGAGTACTGGAGTGGCTTGCCAGTTCCTACTCCAGGCGCCTACAGCACCTGGTATTCCCTGGTGGTCGGTGACATATTTTGTACATTGACTGTGATAAACTAGAAATATATACACTTACCCCAAACCCTAAAATGTATTGCTTATTTACTGCATTTTCCCCATCTTTCTTCCAACCACCTTAAGATGTTGCTATCCTTCCCCTCCGCTTCATCCTCTCAACAAACCAATGTGGTAGCTCATGCCAAATTATCTGTGTACATTCCATGACTGGGCAGGAACTTAAATCTTTATGTCACAAGAACCAGATCCAACAAACTAACCTGTATGCCAATCAGGCAAAAAAAGAAAAGAAAAGAAAAGAAAGAAGATGATAAGAGGGACAAAGAAAGACTTTGAGGAATGTATGGCTAGCAATATAAAGGGAAATAATAAAAGCTTCTTTAAATATGTTAGAAGTAGAAAACCTGCCAGAGAACCAGTTGGCCGTCTGGATGGTGAGGGAGGAATAGGGGAGGTAAAGGAGGACCTGGAAATTACAGAGAAGTTAAATGACTTCTTTGCATCTGTCTTCATGACGAAGACTTTGGGCAGATTCCACTGCCCGAATGGCCCCGCTTGACTAAAGAATTAAATCAAATACAGATTAAAAGAGGATGTTTTAGGTTTAATTGATAAATTAAAGATCAACAAGTCTCCAGGCCCAGATGGCATCTACCCAAGGGTTATTAAGGAACTGAGAAATGAAATTGCCGATCTCTTAACAGTAATATGCAACTTGTCTCTTAAAACGGCCACAGTGCCATAGAACTGGAAGACAGCAGATGTCACACCAATATTTTAAAAAGGAAGGGGGGACCAGGGAAACTACAGGACAGTTATTCTTACGTCTATCTCAGGGAAAATGGTGGAAAGCCTCATCCAAGAGAAAAATCTTAAAACACATAGAAGAACAAGCCTTGGTGAGGGGAAATCAGCATGGCTTCTGTAAGGGTAAGTCTTGCCTGACAAACCCTTTAGAATTCTTTGAAAAGATCAACGGGCATGTGGATTTGGGTGAACCGGTGGATATAGTCTATCTTGATTTTCAGAAGGCTTTTGACACAGTCCCTCACCAAAGGCTGCTGAGAAAATTGCACAGTCAGGGGATAAGAGGGCAGGTCCTCTTATGGATTGGGAATTGGTTGAGATCCAGGAAACAAAGAGTAGGTGTCAATGGGGTTTTCACAATGGAGAAAGGTGAAAAGTGGTGTGCCCCAAAGATCTGTCATGGGTCTGGTGCTTTTCAATCTGTTCACAAATGACCTGGAGACAGGGATAAGCAATGAGGTGGCCAAGTTTGTGGATGACACCAAACTTTTCCATGTGGCAAAAACCAGAGAAGATTGTGAAGAGCTCCAGAAGGATCTCTCCAAACTGGGGGAATGGATTGCGAAATGGCAAATGTGTTTCAATGTAGGGAAGTGTAAAGTAATGCATATTGGGGCAAAAAAATCCAAACTTTATCAAGTCATGGGCTCTGAGGTCTCCATGACAGATCAGGAAATTGATATTGGTATGTTGGTGGACAGCTCAGTGACGGTGTCTACCCAGTGTGTGGCAGTGGTGAAGATGGCCAATTCCATGCTAGGGATCATCAAAAAGGGGATTGAAAATAAAACAGCCAACATTATAATGCCATTTTCCAAATGATAGTAAGGCCGCACCTGGTCACCGCATCTCAAAACATAGTGGAACTTGAAAAAGTGCAAAGGAGAGTGACTAAAATGATTACTGGGCTGGGGGACCTCCCTTATGAGGAAAGGCTAAAACATTTGAGGCTCTTTAGTCTGGAAAGAAGGCACCCGAGGGGAGATATTGTGACGTACAAAATTATGCAGAGCATGAGTAAAGTGGATAGAGGGACGCTCTTCTCCATCTCACGAAATACCAGAATGAGTGGACATTGAAGCTTGGGAGAGTGAGAACAGACAAAAGATTTTTTTTTACCCAGCATGTTGTTAGTCTATGGAACTCCCTGCCACAGGATGTGCTGATGGCATCTGGCCTGGATACCTTCAAAAGGGGATTGGACAAGATTCACGGAGGAAAAGTCCATCACAGGTTACAAACCATGATGGAGATGTGCAATCTCCAGGCTTAAAACCAGGGTACTTCAGGGGCCAGATGCAGGGAGTGGTATCAGGAGACAGATATCTAGTCTTTTGTGCTCCCAGATGCATTTGGTGGGGCCACTGTGAGATACAAGAAATTGGAATAGATGGACCTTTGGCCTGATCCTGCATGGCTCTTCTTACGTTCTTATGTTCTTATGTAGTAGCTCTCATTAAAAAGAAAATTTATCAGTAAAATTACTGTTATCTTGATTGATAGTCCTGTTAACTGCTACTGAATAGGCTTCTCTGTGGACAACCCATTTCTCTTGGAAAAGAGGGGGTGGTACATAACATTTGGACAGCTTTTTCCAATCCAGTTCTAGAGTTGGAGGATGGAGCCCCGGAGGAGTGGAGGAAAGAAGCCCCAGGGACCATTTAGGAAAGCCAGCCCGAAATGCGGCATGAGCAGCTTTGATCTTGACAAGCAGCCCACAGCACACACCCCACTCCACTTCGGCCTCTCTTCCCTCTTGACCCCTCCACTCAGATCCTGAAATTGAGACCACACACCATGTAGCAGCAGTGGTGGCGGTGGTGGCAGCAACAGAGCGGAAAACTTCCCTCATTGGTTTCTGCTCCAAATTGTTACAGGAGAAGGCTCAGCAAGAGCCAGGAGAGTGAAAATAACTTGGCCACGCAGCGAGAAGGAAGGGAATTGGCCAGCAGGGCTGCCTGCACTTGACCCGACTCGGAGGGCACCCGATGGGTTGTTGGGTGTGTCCTGAATTAGCTCATTTCTCTGCACACCCCCTGATGCAGCTTCCCGTGGGTCATGGGGACACGTAAGAGGCAGTTACTTCATGGGGACATAGGAAGTGCCTCTTCTACCACATGACCATTGGCAGGGGGAAACTGCCCTTTAAAAAAAATTCTGGCCTTGGGATAGCGCCCCAAGAGTCTCATTTGTCAGAGACCTGAACACTACAAAGTAAGGTGGAGGGCCTAATCTCAAGCAAGAGGAGTGCTAAGCCCTTCTTGTGTCCTAGATTTCACCCTGTAACTTTCCCCTCCAGCCATTTCCACTGACTGCTTTTTGGGACTGAGACAGCTTTGATTGTCTTGGCAGACAAGAAGAGTCAAAATTGTTGGTTTTACAGCATCTCTGAGTGGCATTTAATATCATAGACTATGATGTTCTCCTGTATTGCCTTAAAGACTATTAGAAGAAACGTTTTAGTGATGAGGCTGGTCCTTCAATGAAGGACAGTTTCACAAGATGGCATTGAGAGACTGTTTTGCAGCATCTGGACCACTGGCTTCAATGTCCCACAGTAGTGAATCTAGTTGTACGCAGTCATCTACACACAATATATTTTGGGGTAATTAGAGATGAATGGTCATCAATAAGCTGACAACATGCATGCAAGTCTTTTTCTCCTCCCCCCCCCCCAGTAAAAAATGTGATGCCAGAAAAGATGCTGATATTTTGAATCAGTTCCTTGCAACAGTAACGGGCTCAATGAAAGCTAACTGAAGCTTAGTCCCAAGAAGGCAGGGGTGCTCGTAGGAAGAAAGCGAATCGATTCTGAAACAGAGACTGTATCTGCTTTGCATGGGGCTAATTCTCCTTGGGCACACTCTTCAGTTATAATGTGATGGATTATGAGAACACAGTTTGCACAAAGTGTCTTTGGAGAGTTCTGTTGGTCCAGAGCACAGCTGCAAGAATACTGGTGATGTACACCTATATGGGATTATGTTACACTAATTTGGCAATAGCTACTGTACTTGCCAATTGACTTTTAGATACAATTCAAGATGTTGGTGATTACCTTTAAATCTGTAAAACCTTTCACCCAGGAAAGCACCTCCTCCCATGCTTTCCTCCCTAACCCCTTTTTTCTGTATAGTGGATCCTCATATAACAAGCATTTTACTTAACAGAAAATACGTTTAAAGGAACAAATTTCCAGAGATGGGGAAAATTGCTTAACTTCAGCCCTCCTGGTGTTTTGGACCACCACTCCCAGAATTCCAAGCTTTTGTTTTGGACCACAACTTCCAGAATTCCACGGACTGTGGGAGCCGTGGTCCAAAACATCTGGAGGGCCAAAATTTGGACATGTCTGGCAGAATCGCCTATGGGGCAAATCCATACAACAGGAAAACGGTCGTGATTAGGGATCAATCCGTTTTTAATGCATTCCTATGGAAAATTTGTACAAAGGAAAATTTGCTTAACAGAATTTCATTTGGAATGAATTAAGTGCTTTGTACACAGTACCAATGTACTCATATGTATGAGGGCATGGAAGACAGTAACAAGAGGTAAGGCCTTCTTGAGGAGAGCACCAATCGTCCGAAGTGCTTCCCCTGATAAGTGTGGTTAATACCTTCTTTCACTGGATGGTAAGGACATTTTATTTTGGCATGGTTTTATGTAAAGCTCTTAGATTTTATTGTGGTTTTAATGGTTGTTTATCGTCCTTATTTTGTTTTCTTCATGTATTTTATTTCAAAGTAGAGTGCTTTTAAACTTCCACACGATGATCTGAGGAATGAAGAGGCACACGAAGCATAAGAGCAGGTATCTTTTTATATACAGAAGTACAATATAATTTAACTTTCTTTTTTTAAAAAAAAATCAGCTCCTTGACAGTTCAGTTAAGGAGAGAGGAAGAGAAATATAGGGAAACTGTAGCCTCTTTTAGATCTTTCTGCAGAGAGTTGAAAGTCCTGGTATTGTGTAGCAGATGTCAACAGGCTGCTCCACCACTCAACTAGAAGTGGATCATCCTTACTTGCAAAATCCTTTCTTACAAAATCATTTCTATTGGAGGGGGGGGGGAAACCACAACAGATCTTCAGATAACAAAGTTTAATACTTTTCACACAAAATCTTTAACCACAACAGTCTTGGCAAACTCCCCAAAATAACAGGTACTTGTCTTTGCTGCAACTTGTATACCATCAACGATGTTTCTCCTCTCTGACATGCCTAATATTTCCTTCTCTCTCCTGTTAAGCTTTGAACAACTTTATCAAACTGATATTGCTAGAAGAAACAAAACATAAACAACAAAAAGAAAGATGATGTAAAATAAAATAAATAATAGCTTTGTACTCCCGGCCCTTCATCCTGTTGCTTAAGAAGCTGCAGGTAAACCATCTACCTTGTTTTGTTTGGGGAATTACCTTACTGCTAGCCTATTTTAGACTAGACCTATTACACTAACTCAAAATGATTTACATATTAACTTACTGTTCAGGTACAGATTCAGTAGGTTTGCATTACAAGGGATAGAGAATTGATCTTTTTGTTTTGATGTCCTCTTGGCAAGGACTACTGCCTATTTGCTATTCTACTGGTATTTCTGTGTTCTCCAACAGTTCATGGATGAAAACTGAAGAAACACAGTGCATAAGTGGGTAGAACGGAAGGCAGAGTATGGCAGGTCAACAGTGTGGCCTCTTGTACAATGACTGATCTAACAGGATCTACACCCAATGTTCCACATCTAAAAAGTAGGAATTAACAGGGTATGTTAGGTAGTTATGCTAGAATGATAGAGTTACGACAAAAGCAATTATGTTATATAATGGATAACTCCATGGCTTAGGCATCTGGTTGTAAGGAGAACCCCCTGGTGCCGACTGGGCCAGGCTTAAAGGGGTCCAGCCATTGACAGATGGGCAGGAGCCCTTTAAACTTGGCCCAGTCAGTACCAGAGGGTCCCCCTGGTGCCAACTAGGCCAGGTTTAAAGGGCTCCAGCCATTGACAGCTTGGCAGGACCCCTCAGAAAACGGTCGGGTAGGCAATTCCGTGTGATTGCACTGCCTACCCAACCATTTTTTGAGGGCTCCTGCTGAGCTGTCAATGGCTGGAACAGTTTTAAAGGGGTCCAGAAGATAATAGCTCAGCAGGAGCCCTTTTAAAATGGCTCCCGTAGTCCCGAGAACCAAATTGGGTGCCTCTAGGACCCAGGGGAGCCATTTCGTTTTGTTTCGTTTCATATGAATTTTTAAAAAATAATTCATAAGAAACAAAACAAAACAAAATGGAGGTGAGCACAAAATGAAAATAAATGAAACATTATTTTTCTATGGAATGCCCATCCCTAAGATCTATAGAAAAATATCCTTCAAACTGCATTTACACAATTTAAAGGATATTGTTCCCATTTTACAGCTGAGATTGGAGATGATCTTGAAATGTTTTTTTCTTTTTTTGTTTTGTTTTTCACTTCTTTTCAGAAAGAAATGAAAAATGAACTGATTTTTAAAGAAAAATGAATCAAAAATGCCTTTAGCCACCAAGACAAGCGCAAAAAGTCTTCATGGCAAGTGGTGGCAGAGCCATTCCGCCACCGGCACTTGCCGCAAAGAGTATTTTAAAAAGAAAAATGAAAACAATGAAAAAACAAAACAATTTCTTTAAAAAATTCATTTCAATTGAAACAAAAACAATTGGAAAAATGAATTGTGCCTATCTTTAGTTGAGATATATCAAGATATAGCAATTAGAGGCAAGCCCAAGATCAAGTGATGAATTGATGGTCAGAATTCATTAGCAGAAGTAAATGTCTGAGTACATTAAAGCATGATTTTCACAGAATAACTGTATATAATTCCAACAAATTCATTTTTTTTTTTTTTAGCCCAGTGGGCGGCAAATCCTAAAAGAACACCTTATGCTCTAATGGCTTCCTTTAGAAAGAAAGAGCAATGGAGAACATATCTGTCCCCTAAGGAACAACAGTTAGGTCCTCATAGCTTTGATTTAGGTCATGGAGTTTCAATTTATGTATGCAGCAGAGAAAAATGGAAGGGCAAATTCATTATAGCAGTGTTATGAGTTTCTGTCCACCTCTGTCTTTTATTTTAGGGGGCTTAAGGTTTTCTTTGCAGCAGCAACTGGGTTTTGTCTATTAAACTGTGTAAGGGAAGGCTTGGGGACTGCTTCCATAACTTTGTGAAAAACAAGAACAACTTTGAGGAGCACTTCTTCAAGTGCCTCCTGTATGTTTGCCTTGGTGGATAGAGGGTTCATTGAAGTTAGGGGTCGTGTGCCCATTTCAATATTGGCCAGTTAGGATATATTCAAATTGTTAAGTGTTTTTGCTTTAAACACTGGCATGTTTAAAGCAAAAGCTCATGGTACTTTTCCCGTAGCTGCAAATGTATTTAACAAAGTATTCGTCTTTAATTTAAAGATCTGGGTGACAAACTGCTCTGGAGTTTTCAAGGGTGGTCCAGTCAATCTGGATGCACAGATTTTCACAGAAACTGTGACAAGGCGACAGTCACCACCTTCTCCATATGCTTCTGAGCAGCTGACGTTAAAGTAGTACTGTCCCTTGATGGATTAATATTAATAATATTTGAAAAAACAGGAAACAGATGGCAGGGTTGGAACATATATTTTCATATTGGAAATGGTGTTAGGGTGGAACCCGAGAGACGGAGCGAGAGTCATGTAAAATTATTGTCAAATTCTGAGAAGAACTGTATGAAATTCCAGGCAATTTTTGATAAGATCATCCGTACAAAATCTAATATACAATCTTAACCGTGTACAGTATTTTCATTGCACTCTTCTTGAGTATTCATTGTCTAAACTTTCTCACTGAAGGCTTTCCAAATACTTCCTGCCATGGTTGCAATTGCATCTGGTTCTTATGCACATACACATCTTTTGTCATTTCACTGTATCCTGGGAATCAAAAGTTCAGAGTGCCTGCATGACAAGAAATCTGGGACCACTCATTTCACGGGATGTACTCAGTATTACCAAAAGATATTCCAAGTACACTGGGCGATGGAACAATTGAGCAATATTTTAAAAAAGTAACTTCCAAACTGAGAAAACTGAAGTTTTCCCTACATTGATGGCCTATTCCTGAGTGTGCTAGGTTCTAAGAATAATAGCCACACAATATATAAGAGGCACACACTTTGAGTTGGACAAAACTGGCCACCACTTTATTGATCACAGCTGCAGTTATCCTAGTCAAGCATTAGGTTGGATCCAATTTATCAAGCAGACTCGAGTGCCTCCTGACGCAGATCATCATCTCAGGGACCATTTGGAGTTGCAGTTGACTTCTAGGAACCACTCTGTGGTTTCCTGCAATCCAGGGGCAGGGGCAAATTTCTCCCCCACCCCTGAGCTGCAGACAGACCCAGCCCCTTGCCCTGGTACCCATGTGGAGATGGTCAGATCACAATTTACTGACTTTCTCCCTAGCAGCAATTCCTCCTCGCGGGGAGCCTGGCCCTTCTGTTTGTGCCCACCCCTGGAGGCTGCTGGACCTGGTTCAGTTCTCGGTGGTCTTTAGGGGTTTCCCAGGTGGTCTAGTCAAATATTCTGTTGATGCCTTGGTGGATGGATGACATGGGGATGCAACTGGGGCTGTCAACTGGATCACCCCCCCCAAGTGTCTCATCCAATGCCAAGCTCGCCCTTCGCCATGGTTTATGGTAGTGTTCCATGCAATGAAGCAAGAAAGGATGAGGCTGGAGAACAGATGGAGGAAGGATTGGATGGAAAGTAATAGGGCTGCATTTAAACAGCTGACCAGGCGCTATGTCAGGGTGATCAGGAGGCTAAAAGATCTCATGCCTCCCTGAGAATTGGCAAGGCCTTGAACTGCCAGGCTGAATTGTTCAGGATGGCTTGAGACCTCTCTAACCCTAGGTATTTAGCAGTTCTACTGGGTCTAGAAATGCCCATATCCAATATGCAGCTAACCAGGGTGAAATGCCATCTTAAGGTTCTACCATTCCAAAGGGGGTCATTATATTCCAGCAGCCCTAAAACCCTTTCAGGCAAAGGTGGTCAGCCAGATGCTCTATGGCACCTTCATTGGGCCTGCATTTTGCAGTTTTGACCCTATAGAGCGGGTCCAATCTAAATTCCTTAGAGCAATTCTTGAAGTCCCAAGATGTGTAACAAATGCACACGTTCGTTTAGAGACAGGTATGCTATCAATGATAGCTAAAATTACATTAACTTCCCTACAGTACTGGCTTAAGAAAAACTTCCAACTTCAGGGATTAACCCATCTACTTTTAGTGGACAACTTCCAGTCTAAGTAGTTAAAATCAGTCCTAAATAAATTGCAAACTATGGGCCTTTCCTCCCAAGCAATCTTGAGCATGCAATGGGATGAAGCAAAATCAGCCCTTAAACAGAGAATAATGTATATGGAGAGACAGGCAGATCTCAGTAGTTGCCCCAATTTTAGAGTCCCAGATACACATAAATATTGCCCACTCCCCATGGCCTATCTGTCACAGCTGGAGACGTACAAGTTTAGGAAAGCCTTTACTCTGGCCAGGTGTGAGGCTTTCTCTTCTACAGTGCTGGAAGGCAGATTTAAGAACATCCCGAGGGAACAGAGACTCTGCCCTTGTGGCTCTAATGAGACAGAATCCATTGAGCATATGATGCTCAGATGCAGTAGGCATAAAAAGACCCGGGCAAAATACATCACACCACTCTTAAAAGATATGTCAGGCCAATTGGACTCAGACTCAGACTATTGTAATCAATTGCTAATTGACCAAAGTCGGACTACTACTGAACTGGTGGCAAAATTCTGGGCGGTATGTCACAGCAACAGATAGATAGCTGAGCTCTTAAACCTTGGTTTTATATTGTTATATTTGTTGTCTTAAAGGCTTTTTTAAAATAACTTTTTTGTTTTATATATTGATCACTGTAATGTTTGCCAGTCTTTAAACTCTCTAGCTAATGTTTTTCATATTTTATTTTACTCTGCTCTATTCTATTTTATCTTATGTCTGGCTTGATGCCATAATAATAAACATTACCTTACCTTACCTCTCCAACTCTGGTCAGTGGAGGCCTCCTCCTAGTGATTTCACTAGTGAGTCTGTCACAGCCAATTTTAAATTCAAAATAGAGGCCATCCAAGCCGATCTGGACTCCGGTTCCACTAATCTATCCGCAAGAGTCACTTATGCCACACTCCTTTGGTCTCTCCGATTTCTTGTGTACCCCGGTAGGGTACAGCAGCCCTCTCCCCAGTTTGGGGGATTGACCCTCCAGCTGGCAGACAGAGTGAGGCATCTGGCCATTGTCCTTGACCCAGCTTTGTTCCTGGAAGCCCAGGTGGCAGCTGTTTCCAGGGCAGCCTTTTACCCATTTAAGCTTATTGCCCAGATTCGCCTGTACCTGGACATGGATTCCTTTAGGATGGTAGTGCAGGTGCTGGTCATCTCGAGGATAGATTACTCTAACACTCTTTACATGGGGTTACCATTTACCCTTTTTTGTTGACTGCAGCAGGTGCAGAATGCAGTGGCCAGGCTGGTGGTTGGTGTGGGCAGGTTTGACCGCATCACCCCATTCTGGCTTGCCTATATTGGCTACCCATTGCCTCCCAAATAAGGTTCAAGGTATTGGTTTTAGTTTACAAAACCCTCCATGGCTTGGGACTTGACTATCTGGTGGAGCAGATCTCCCAGAGGTCAGCTTCGTCTTGCTTTCTTTTCCCTCCAGGTGGCCATGCCAAGGGAGCTCTGAAGGGTATCAACCCATAATCAGCCTTCTCAGTGGCTGCCCTGGCACTTTGGAACAAACTGCCCATGGATATTAGGAGCCTCGTGGCGCAGTGGTTAAACGCCTGTACTGCAGGTAAAACTGTGCTCACGACCTGGGTTCAATCCCAGGTAGCAGGCTCAAGGTTCACTCAGCCTTCCATCCTTCTGAGGTTGGTAAAATGAGTACACAGCTTGCTGTGGGGGGGGGCAATGTGTAGCCTGCACACTGTAATTAAAATTGTAAACCTCCCAGAGACTACTTGTAGTGGTATGGGGCGGTATATAAGCAGAACACTTTTGCTTTTTGGAGTCTCTGCCAGCCTTCAGGAGAAGGTAAAGACCTAGCTCTTTATTGAAAGCTTAGGTGATCCCTGAGTGTATGATTGTGTGTTGTCAGATGGTTGTATTATTTGTCCCAGCCCTTTTCTTGCCAGATTCTGTATTGCTTTCATATTTTTATATTGGATTGTGTGTTGGGGTCGTGTTCTTTTCTTTGCAATTTGTTGTAAACAGGGCCAGGGTGTCCATTAAGGTGAACTAGGCAGTTGCCTAGGGCACCAAAATGGACAGGGGGCGCTGCCCAGCCTGCTGCTCCCCCTCTGCCCTCCCCGCCACCGCCCGACCCCCCCTGCCTCCACTGTCGCCGCCGCCGCTCAACCCCCCCACCCTTCTGCCCCCACTCCGCCCCTTGCCTAGGGCGCGAAAAACCCTAGCACCGGCCCTGGTTGTACACCACCCAGAGTTCCCGAGGGAAAGTCAGGCGGTCAACAAGCATATAAATAAATAAATAAATAAATAAATAAATAAATAAATAAATAAATACCCTGCAAATGTCAGTTTCTTGACATTCTGTAAGCCACCTTGGGTCCTTTCCAAGGAGAAAGGTGGGATAAAAATACTCAAAAATAAAAAGAAATACTAAGTTTTGCATCTCTGCTATAAACAACAGAAATTCAGTGATCTTTCGGGCAGCTGGGACGTGAACTCTCTTGGGCCCACATCATCTCCTTGGTCCTTGTCTCCACAATGCCTTTGCATGCCTGTCCAAGTTTGTCACGGTATAGTTTTCCTTCTGGCTTGCAATCTCTTTCTGGGCACAACCTGTGTGTCGCACCCAGTGAACCCGTCCACTTCAGCCTGCTCCTGTCTAGCTCGTCAAGTGTGATTGACTTCTCCTTGCTCCGCAGCCTGGCCAGAGAACACTGGCCAATAGTGACCGTGCCGCATAGAATTGCCTATCCCTGCTTGACCTAAGGCGTGCCTAGAAATGGAACCTCTTTAAAATGGGTGTATTTTTAAAAAACATAAAGCTGCAACAGGAACAGCAGACTTCCTTCTGCTGTACATCTTGTTAAGGACTAATCATGCACTTGTTTAAATTCTGGAAAGAATGGGGTCCTTGGGGGATAATTCAAAGTCACGTTATAAAGTTTGTCAGCTGCTGATGCAGAAGGACAGAAAGCAAAGAAAGGCTTTGCCTTGTTGGAAATTAGAGTCCCGACCCAGATAGGGTGACCCGGACCAATGCAGGGGTGGTGGGGAGATACCAATCGGATGTTTTATTTGGTTCATTTTCTAAATGTAGATGTAACCTAAAGTTCTTGGACTCACTTCTTTTTCCTTCTGAGACCACCTCTTGCTTTTTTTTTTCTCCCCTCGCACAACTAGAAAAGCAATACAGGAAAGATCAATATTTTTGATTTTCATTATATTTTTGAATCTGTGTTTTGTAATCAGTTTGTTTTATGTTGTAAACCGCCCAGAGTGGCTTTGTGCCAGATAAGCAGTATATAAATCAAATCAAATCAAATCAAATCAATCAAATAAATAAATAAACGCTTATTATGGGATGCTACATGAATATATTTTTCTACTGATACCGGATTTCAATGTTTTTAAACATCTTCAGATGGCAGTTTTTAACACTGTTTAATTTGTTTCTTTTAATATATTATATCCAATTTTGCTTTTAATTCTGTATCCTGATGCTATTTTAAGTAACTGTGAACTGCCTTGGGTCACAGAATATAAATGAATACCTCAACAATAAATACCAAAATAATCTTGTCCTCACACAATGTCAGCCATAGCTCCACTTTCCCTGTTTATACACAGAGGGATAGACTGTTTCACTGTGAGCTCTGTATCTGCAAATTGACTCACAGAGGTTAAGTCAATGCCTGATTTTATCAGAAATCAGCAAAACAAAAAAGAAAACCCTGTACAGATCTATAGTGCTGTGAGCCAGAGTTCACAGGTCAAAGTCCAAAGAATGTCTGAGCAAGGAAGTCACACTTATCAGCTTCTAACCCCCCCCCCTCTTTTCTGTTCTTTTAAAGTCAACATTCAATCCCCACAGTAGTTTTAAAAAACTACAATGGGGCTTTGATGGCAGCAGTGTATCATAGTGGTCTATCCCAACAGTGGTACAACATGCTTTTGAGTACAGTAGCTTCTTTTTTTCATGGGTACTTCACAGCTTTACAAAAGACCGGAGGCTGGTGGAGATGAAGATTTCTAGCACTGATTCATTGCTATGAGTCAACACCATTGCCTACCTTGTTTAACTGCCCTTTGCATTGATGGCCATCTCAAATCTACTTGTGTGGCAATGCAGACACATGTGCAGAGACAGCAGAGGCAGGAGTTGTAAATATGTTGATCAAGGAGAGTTCCACATGTCCATATACTCTTGCATTCCTCCTTATGTGGCAAAAGACAGGAAGAAAATAATATTGTTCGAACCAAACCAATGTCTAGAATTCAAAGTTGGGGATAAAGCAGTTTAGCAATGGAACCTATTACCTCGAGAGTTGGTGAGTGCTCCAATGCGGGAGGCATTCAAGAGAAATTTAGACAACCCCCTAGCAGATATCCTATGATGTGCATTCCCGCCTTGACCAGGGAGTTGGACGTAGTGGCCTTGTAGACCCATTCCAACTTCATGGTTGTATTCTATGATTCTAGATAAAGTTTGAAAAGCTCATTAAATAAATCATTATTTCTGGGTTTTGTGCATGAAAACGTTCTAAGCTGCTTACTGTTTTTTAATGTGCCAGGGGGCCCTCTTGAAAGAGCCATCCCTCAAGGAGGTGAGAGGGATGGCTTGTAGACATAGGGCCTTCTTGGCAGCTGCCCCCAACTTATGGAATGCCCTCCCAAGTGAGATCCGCCTGGCGCCAACATAGACTGTGGGTCCTCTGATGGCAATTTTAGTGTAAAGGTTTTAGTGTAATGATTACACTAAAATGATTTGGTGTAATGATTTTAGTTTTAATCATTTATTGATACAGTATTTGATGTTTTAACTGTTTTAATTCTTTGATTGTAAGCCGCCCAGAGACCTTTGGGAAGTGGGTGGCATATAAATTGTAAAAATAAATAAATAATAAATAAATAAAAAGGATATGCAACCTGGCCCCATGAGAATGTCTGGCCATTCAAGAACCCCCTATAATTTTTTTTCTAAAACAAATCCAGAGGTCCTCTAAGCACTTCCCAAAAGCCAAAAGCTATAAGTACAGACATGGACATTTCCTGTTCACATTTCTCTCATATTTGTAATGCATCTTTCCCTAGCGTGATGTGTTGCAAAGGACAGAGGACAAAGATTTGACTCAGCATCCTCATTGCTGCTTTACACTTACTTTTGTTCAGGCCATGTTGCAACAAAAACAAGAACAAATCTCATGGCACATTGAAGACCAACAAGATTTGTTTGACATATGTTTCTGTGGGGTGCAGGCCACTTCTTCAGATGCAACTTCTTATCTCTTATTTCCAAATAATAAAGGCATTATAATTATGGCACTTGTTTAACAAACAAGCAGAAGGCAGCATAGGCCTATCCTATATGTAATTTTGGAGGGAGGAAATTTATGCCAGCATAAATTAATAATTCAAAGACTTTAAGGCAATGAAGCCAATTAGCTGCAATACTTTGCATTTTTATGTGTCTACATTAGTTTTACCAGTTCTGCTTTGTTATTGTGGCAATAAAAAATGCCATCTTTCTATGGCAAATAGCCAACCTGTTCTTGTTTGTTTGGTAATGAGGCTTCTTTAATTAGAGAGAGACCAAACAATGTAATAAATATGTGAGGAAATTCTTTGCTTTTAAACTCCCATTTCCTTATGTACATTGGTGACTGACCTCCATTTATCTTGAAAACTGGTTTCCATCTGATCACAGATCACAGTCCTGTGAGCTTTTCTGCATCTCATAGATTAATCTTGTACAGATGTGTATAAGCACAGGCAATAACATGATCAGAGGAGAAACAATCAGGACAGATTTCCAGTTGAATCAGATAGATCAATAGTCCAGTGCCAATCCAGAAATGCATTCTTTCCAGCCAGCCAGAATCAGAATACTTTTATTGGTCAAGTGTGGTTGGACACACCCAGAATTTGTTTTGGTAAAATATGCTCTCCATATATAAAAGGAAATATAAGTATCATATAGTCAACAATAAAAACACAGTACAACAATACAATATAACCTATTATTTTAAAAGGAAGAAGAGAAGTAAAAATTAATTATTCAACAGTTTGATAGCACTTGGAAAGAAACTATCTTTATATCTAGTTGTCCTAGCGTGCAGTGCCCTAAAATGTCACCCTGAGGGTAACAATTGAAACAGGTTATGTCCAGGATGTGTGGAATCTGTCTATGTTTTCATCACCCTCTTTTTGGCTCATGTGGTATACAGTTCCACAATAGATGGCAGATTAGTAGGAATAATTTTTCTGCAGTTCCAATTATCCTTTGAAGTTTATATCTGTCATGCTTAGTCGCGGAACTAAACCAGACAGTTATGGATTCAATAACACCTCTATAGAATTGAATCAACAGTTCTTTTGGCAGTCTGAACTTCCTAAGTTGGCGCAGAAAAAAATTCTTTGTTGTGCTTTCTTAATAACACTTTCAATATTAGATGACCATTTTAAATCTTGAGATATAATTAGTACCTAAAAATTTAAAGGACTCCACTTTTGACACTAAGTTATTTGCTATCATAACAGGTGGCTGAATAGAATGAGTCCTCCTATCAATAAATCAATATTCTAAGGGCCATGGATATTTCCAGGTTTGCTTTGGTCATGGCTGACTTCGGAAACTGGTAATGCTGGACACCTGCCCAGGCTGTGTAGTCCTTTTCTTTGCTGGCAGCCCCTTGTTCATTTGCCTTTTCTGAGAGAATCAGAAACTAACTGCTTCACCCTCTTTCTGTGCGTGGCTGAGCCAGGTGGATACAGAGCAAAATTACAAGACAATGGGCAGAAGCCAAATGACTGCTAATCTTGGATGACAAAGAATATCAACTTTCTGAAACAAATGGTTTGTGTGGCCGTTGGTGTGATGGTAAATTTAGATGTGCTGGATGTCACCATGATAACGTCACCATAGCCAGACCTGGCCAGGAGAATGGAAAACTGCAGACAGCTGCTGTGGTCCAAACCAACAAATGAGGAATGGGTCTTTTAATAATTGCATTGATTCTTATTCATCCATTCAAAAACCAAACCACCCCAAAGTATTTTGTATTATAGCTTGCATCAATAGATTGTCCATAGGAAATTTTATCTCTGTACTGTGAAGACTGCAGCTAACTAAGCTCAGAAAAACCTGAGAGAGATGACGTATTATTTCATATTCCCTACTACTCAGAAATTTCTAGGCTCTCACCTGGCTGCACTCTACCAGGGTAGGCAGTGTATTTGTAGAAAAATATATTCCCTTAAAAGCAGAGAAAGATTTACCAACATAAAATACACAGATAAGAAAATCATGTCATATTCCTATTATTTCCCTTTCCTATGTATTCCTCGTGTAACATGATATGTTTAGTAATTGGTCACAAGATAAACACAGACAAAGTTTGGTGAACTCCCACTGTCAGAGGGAAAACAAGTCAGGGAGTATATAGGGAGTGTGCATGCAACTAGTTTGACCCTATGATTCAGGAGTGTTTGAAAGACACACCCAGACTTGAGTCTGATGGCTTCACTGGCAGGAGTCTACAAGCTTATTTAAATGTTCTTGGAAGACCAAGAACAACCATTCTGCTAAAGTTCCATTAGAAATTTGTAAAACAAAAAGTCCTTGTGAAATAAAATGCCATTGTAGCAGTATACCTATCTATATTGTATTGTTTGTTGGTTTGATATCTGTCCAATTTTGTAAACCACCCATAGTACCTGTGTAGCTATATGGAGTGGTACCCATATATACTCGAGTATAAGTCGACCTGGAGTATAAGTCGAGGCCCCTAATTTAACCCCCAAATACTGGGAAAACATATTGACTCGAGTTTAAGTCTAGGGTGGGAAATGCAGCAGGCCTGGCAGCTCCTCCTTTGTGAACTAGGGGAGTGGTGTGTGATGTTTAAAATGACTTTTAGCCACTGATGCAAGTGCTTGGGTCAGTGGATAAAAGTCATTTTAAACATCACGCGCCGCTCCCCTGTGATGCAGGGGGGGGTCATGAGAAGCAGCAATCAATGTTTAAAATGACTTTTAGCCATCGACCCAAGCACTTGCCTCAGTGGCTAAAAGTATTGACCTGAATATAAGTCGAGGGCCCTTTTTTCAGCCCAAAATTAGGACTGAAAAACTAGGCTTATATTCAAGTATATACAGTATATAAATTTAATAAATAAATATGTCTCTTTCATCTCATATAACTTCCCAACAAAAATATTTTAAAAACTTTCACTCCTTTTAAAATTGTTGCTTTTTTTTTATATCCAGTGGCAATGAGAAGAATCCTCCTGTTTATTCATTCCACTCCCTTAATGGTATGTTGGGAGAGTGATACAACATTTATACAGCCTTCATGCGGAGATATCCAGTTCCTCCTTGTGCAAGCAGAAACCTAGGCAACAGAGATTAGGTGGAACTGCACTGGAGAATTATTCTCCACTGACAGTCAGATGGATTCTACCCACTATAATATACAATTATATGTAATTATGTGTAATTATAACTAATGCATAATTTACAGAAAAGAATCTGTAAACAATTATCTGTTCAGAGAAATAAAAGATTGGGGAGCTAATAAATCTTCCCTGTGGGAAAAGCCAGTGGACAATCTGTTTTATTTGCATCTAGAAGGACTAGGCTTCTCTGTATGAACTTGAGTAGCGCATGTATTACAAACAGGCATGGTGGTGAGTTTTATCCAGGTGATAAAAGACTTAGGAGTGGCTGAACAAGCTTGCAAAATAGTCACAAGAATGCCAACCCCGGAAAGAGGCCTCTGCTTTAAGTGACCGTTGCTGGGTATTGGTAGCTAGAAGAAAACATCACAAGAGAGAGAGAGAGAGAGAGAGAGAGAGAGAGAGAGAGAGAGAGAGAGAGAGCTCTGTGTCCTGTCCATCATGGTACCAGCAAGCAAGTGCCAGGCAGCATGCCAGATGGTTCTGATCAGGCCAATTATCACACAGAAGTGCCACAGCAAATAAAGAGTAACACAATAACGGGATTCATAGAAGAATGGAGTTGGAAGAGGCCTACAAGGCTACTGAGTCCAATTCCCTGGTCAGAGCAGGAATCCAAATCAAAGTATTTCTGACCAATGGTTGAAGATTGGTACAGCATTAGCCCTCCTCCAGTCAGCTGGCATTTCATCCATCCTCCATGATTTCATTAATAATAATAATAATAATAATAATAATAATAATAATAATAATAATAATAATAATAATAATAATAATAATAATAATAATAATGAAGAAGAAGAAGAAGAAGAAGAAGACAGTGGTTCTGAGATCTCTTCAGTCAGTTCCTTCCATACTCTTGGATACAGGCCTTTTGGTCCTAGCAATCTGAAATTGTTCAAAATAACAAGGTATTCCTTGACTATCTCTCAAAAAAAGAAGTCCAGTAGCCATGACTCAACTTCCAGATAAACTCACCTGAATGACTGAGAATCTTCACAGACATATTCCTTGACTGTTTGTTCATCACTCTCAAGCTCAATCCTGTACTCTCCACTTTTACCTCACATTTGCCTCGAGGGTTATAGTCTGTCTTTGGGGAAAAGACTGAGATAAAAGAGTTACTGAGCACTTCTGTCTTTTCTTTGTTATCATTTTTCTATCCCCTCCAAGCAGCTGAGCCACTGTTTTTTATCTATAGTCTATCTATACCTTTTACTATGCACATACCTGAATAATTATTTTGTTGCTTTTAGCATTTTTTGCTAACTTCAGCATATTCTTGATTTTTGCTTTCCTAAAGCCATGCTCACAATCCTTAACTAACTACCTGTCTGTACAGTTCCTTTACAGCCTGGTATTCCTTTTATTTCCAATATGTGTCTCTTTTTTGTTTTCGGGAACTCTCTGAACTTTTTGTGAAGCCACATTTGACTTCTTTACTTTCCACTTTTTCCCCCTTGTTTGTAGCTGTGTCTTTAGAATTTCCTTTTTTAGAAACTCCATTTTTTTAGAAATTCCTCTTCCTATTAGGATCTCCTGCCATGGGAGTTCACTTATCATTATTCTAAGTTTATTGAAATAGGCTTTCTTCAAATCCAGTATTCATATGTGGCTATACTCTGCTTCTGTTTTGTTTTAACTCAAAAACTTAACTAGACTATTTCCTGGGCTCACTTTATCTCAGAGTTCCCCTTATTGCCACTTCTTCCAAGCCAAAGTACAGTCAAAGATAGTGAATCCTCTAGTTTTTTCCTCTATTTTTTGTAAGAGAAAATTTAGCAGCCACACAAGCCAAGAATTTCTTATGGCAGAATGTACCTCCCAACAGATATCAAAGTGTTGTAAGTCTCCCATTGCTACTATATTGTGTCTACTTGAAAGAAATTCTTACAATCTGTTTTTAAAAAACTTCATCTGCATCTTCTCCTTGATTGGGTGACTGGTAGTAGACATCACTACCAACACATCCCATTAACTGTATATTAATCAGTCCATAGCTGTATTGAGGAAGTTACTCATGCTGTGGCCAAACACATTCTTCCCAATTCTTTTGGGTTGTTAACCCATCACTTGCCAGCAGTCTATATTCCAGGAAGCTCAGACCATGGTCCCTAAATCCAAATCCAAATCCCTTACATCTACACCACTTTCCTAACTAGTCCTACACAGTATTTTCCTTTCCTTTCCTATTCCTCTTTTGAGTACTGGTAGGATGAGTGAGAAGACTATCTAGACCCCAAAGTCCTTGAGTTTCCTTTCAGAGCTCCAAAGTCAGATGTAATTTCTTTGTAGTTCTTCTTGGCTGTGTCATTTGTTCCCATGTGGGTGAGGAAAAGAATACACGTCCGTGGGTATTATGAGCAACGGCAAACCTTCTGTCACTTCCCTAATCTGTCATCCAAGGAGACAACATGCTTGGCAGATCCATGGATCTTGCCTCTGTATTTGAGTTTTAATCTCATATAGTATGAGGTCTCCTATTACAACCACTTTTCTGTTTGTAAGGTGTGGGTTTAGTGACTCCACTTGGCTGAGTTTCAACCTCTCTCATGTTCTCCTGCAGAGTCTCCTGTATGCCTTCCACTGCATGCTGTCTGCAAGAGTCTTCTTCAAGAATCTGAAAGTGGTTTTGTGAAGAGTGTCTTCTCCTTCTTTTGATCCTAACTGTGACACTTTTCCATGATGCATCCTCCACTATGCTTGTTCTCTCAGTCAGCATTCTCTTTCTCTGCCTTGTCCTGCTGTTCTTCCATCTCCATTGCCTCCCTTGGCTGCCATTGCTGAAATGTTATGTGTAGAGACGGGCACAAAACAGTAATGTGGTGTTTTGTTTTGCTTTGTTTCTTTAGTGGTTTCATTTAATTTTGTTTGTAATAAATTTTAAGTAGTTTTGTTACAAATAAAATGAAACAAAATGCTATGCTCCCCTGGGTCCTAGAGGCACCAAAATGGCTAGGGAGCTTCCTCAAGCCCTTCCCTATAAGCCCCTGAAATCGGGATTTGGAAGTGAAACCACTAATCGCTTGCCTTTGTGGGGGGGGGGGGCTATTGCAGATTCCCAATTCAATTAGAAAGAACCACTGGATTTGTAATATGAGACACTTAATTCCGCCCCCCCATCCTACTAGAGAATCCCAGTGGCGTAGCTAGAGTTTGGAGCATCCAGGGACGTCAATTTTTGTGCCCTCTCCTCCCCCCAACCATGTCTCACCCACCGAGCGAGGGGGGGCAGATCCTAGGGGAACAGTGGGGGGAGGGAAGAAGGGTCTCTCCTTCTCATGCCCTCTTTGTTGGTCTCCTTTCCAGTTAAGCCTCTCCTGTGCAAAAAGCACAGCACGTGGATAGTGCCAAGCAGGCGATTTTTTTCCCAAGCATCACCTCCGTAACATGCTTCCCCCTCCTCCTTTCCCCCGGTTAGCCCGGGGAAAGGAGGAGAGATAAGTAGGTGATGGGATATTTTTTCAAGCAGCACCTTCATCAAATGCTTCCCACTCGTCCTTTTCCTGTGCTAACAATCACCAAGCCTTAGCAGGGATGGGGGGAAGGAAGAGGGGAGAGCAATCGACAGAGATGCTGTTTGGGAAAAAAATGCCTGCTTCCCTCTCCTCCTTTCCCCCAACGAAGGATCGCCAAGCCTTAGCGGGGTGAAAGGAGCACTGCTGGTGGGATGGCGCATGGCTTCCTCCTGCTGCTGCCCCTCCAGGTGCCCCCAGATTGCTGCACACCCCAGGGCAAGTGCACTCTTCTGCCCCTCCCTAGTTATGCCAGTGGAGAATCCTAAGTGTCACACTAAACAACATATCAGAGGGTTGTATTATGTAGTACCGCAAATGTATTGCAGTGATTCAATAGGCATCTTTCCATCATACTTAGCCCTTCTTAAGTCATACTTAAGAGTGGACATGTCAAAATTCCCTGATGTGAAGAGAGTTCCCAAGGACCATAAATTTCCCCTAACCCCTAATGGCCACACCAGTTATGGGATTCCAGAGTTACTAGGGAATCTCAGAACTGTTGTCTAAATCAGGGCTGTCCAACGCGTCGACCGCGGGCGACTGGTTGCCCGCCAGGTCCCCGCCCACCTCCCAACCTGGGGGCGCTCCTCCTGGTGGGGGAGAGGGTAAGCACCTCTCAGGCTACCAGTTGCTCCTCCTCCGCCGCTGCTGCCAGCGCCATGGAGCTTGGAGGCAGGGGCTGAGTGGGCGCTCCTCCTCCTCCCTCCCCCACCACCAGAGCCTGGTGGGTCAGGGGGATAAGTGAGTGTGCCGCTGCCATGGAGCTTGTGCGGGCGTTTCTCCGCCGCTACTGCCGGGAGCTTGGCGGGGAGGTGAGCGGCCACAGAGCTTTGTGGGGTGGGGGTGAGTCAGTGCTCCTCCTCCTCCACTGCTGGAGAGCTGGGGGGAGCAAGTGGGTGCGCTGCCGCCGCGGAGCTTGGCAGGGGGCGAGTCCTCTGCTGACAACATCAGTGCTGGGGAGCTTGCCAGGTGGGGGGCGAGCGGGCGCGCCGCTGCCGCAAAGCTTGGGGGAGTGAGTGGGCATTCCTCCTCCTCCGCTGCTGGGTGGCTGGGGGGCGAGCGGGCACGCCGCGAGCGCGGAGCTTGATGGGAGGGAGCTTGGAGGTGGGGGCGGGAGCAAGCGGGCGCGCCACTACCGCGGAGCTTGGCGGGGCGGCGAGTGGGTGTTCCTCCTCCTCTGCTGTTGGGGGGGTGGAGGCAAGCGGGGGCGCTGTCGCCACGGAGCTTGGTGGGGGGTGCGAACGGGTAGGCCCCCACCGCAGAGCTTGGTATGAGAAAGCAACACTCCTCCTCTTCCTCCTCTGCCGCCGCCAGCCCTGCGAAGCTTGGTGGGATGGTGGAGCAAGTGGAGCAGTCTGGAGGACTGTGTGCGCGCGCGCGCAAGCGCGCGCACGCTTGAAAAAGGAGCCCTCGTGGACGTTCCATGAACAAAAGCAGCCCGCGGGCTGTTCAAAGTTGGACAGCCCTGGTCTAAATGAATACTTTTGCTTAGTTGTCATTGTTAGTAACTAAAGTTCCATAGGTTTAAATAGGCAGAACTGTTACATGTAAATGACCATTTAGGGAAATAGGGCTGTGCGCAGTCCAACCACCTTTGTGGCAGCTCTGTGAACCCTGGATGAAAAGAGTTGCTGCTCTCCTCCATTCATGCTACAGATGTCAAGATCAAGACAGCACTGCTAGATTGGCAGGTGCCCCTACCCACCTCTGAGGTGGAGGTACCTAGAACTATCCTTGCAGGTTGCCATATCTATCGCTATCACACATCCTTCCATACAGATACAAGTGGACCCTTGTATAACAAGTGGTTTGTTTAACAGAAAATCTGCTTAAAGGAGAAAATTTCCAGAGATAGGGGGAAATCGCTTAACAGAATCGCCTATGGGGCGAATCCCTGTAACAGAAAGATGGTCGCATTTAGGGATTAATCCATTTTCAATGCATTCCTATGGGAAATTTGTACAAAGGAAAGTTTGCATAGCAGAATTTCATTTGGAACAAATTAATTCCTTTGAACAAGGTACCACTGTATAAGTATTTTGGCAGTCTCACATTCTTTGTTTTTACACATTATCTAGAATCTAATTACTTCTGGTATTGGCAAATAGTGTGTGCACACACGCACACACACGCACACACAGCCTAGAAGGAGCCAGGGGATTTTAAAAATAGCAAAATTGACTCCTTCACCAACTAAGAGGGCATGAAAGGCATTTACGTAAGCATGCAAGTAAAAACAAGACATTGTTTTAATTAGAGGATGTTGAGTAGTGTAGAGAGATCAGGATGCCATTTGGTGTACAGGGGAGCTGTGGGGATACACACAGCCTGCAACCCTCCCTTTCCCCCTTTGATCTCTTCCAATTTTTATGAGATATCTCCTCAAATGGCTTTTCTGGCCCTTGAAAATCATGTCTCAGAACAATCTGACTCCCAATATAGTACTGTATCACAAAAGTGACCAGAAAATATTCCCTCTTTTTTCTTTCCAAAGTTATTTCTGCAAACATACATTTATACCCTCTTCCCTATAGTCACACGGGGCTAGGCAAAACATATTTTAATTTTTTGCGTTGTGGAGTGCCAAAGAGTCTTCTATATAACTGTGCAAACTACACACCTAAAGAGAAATCAGAACCACCATGGGTTGTCAATTGCTTTTCCTGGCATTCTCTGGAACTATGATTGTACTTCTCTACATTTATTACAAAAGGCAGCACAACCACAATGGAGAAAGCCCTCCATGACTCTGGTCCTGATTTATGTACATGCAAGCAGAAAACGGTTGTGTGGAGGCTCTATTATTTACTCAGGCACAACTATTTCACATCCTATATACAAGCCTTTCCAGTTTGTCCCGCTCGGTGTACTGGAAATAACAATGAATTCTGTGTGCATTTCATATTTCACTGGGAAAATAACAACCTCTATAGATTTGCAGCATGCTTCCAAGTGCTCCAGGCACTCCAAATGCATTTATTCATTGTAGTATTGAAAATACTTTCGTGAAGTAACTCAGTATTATTACGGCTGGGAAGAAATAGTGATTCAACCCAAACCTCATGAACTTGATCCTGCAGTTTAGGAAGTAATTGTTCCATGAAATGGCACCTTGCCTAACTTATTTCTTAGCATTGCGCACATAGATGTTTACACAGAAGCAATTCTAGCACATAGGTAGGAGGCATAAGGCATCTTTTATAATGCAGGGTTCACTTTCAAGCAGGATGTCTTGGTTTTGCATTCTTTTTAAGAAGTTCCTCTCAGGAAAGAAATTCAGCTGTAAGATAATTGTCCCAGTAGAGGCACATTGTGACTTCAGGACGAGGCCACAGAGAGGGAGTAGGTACGGAGAAATCTTTTTCTTTTTCTTTACAGCATTTTTCCACAGGTTCGGGGTCCACTCTTCAGATCCTAAAACGCCACGGTCCATAACCTGACAATTTGCATGTCTTCATTAACAGCCATCAGTTTTCTGGTGGTAAACAGTTTTGACAACCGTGGTGCTGCTCTGAGGACATGTCCATACCAGTGAAGCCAGCTTTCTCCTGTCTTCTCAGTTATTGATATGACACTTAATTGCTGTAAGATAGTATCATTTGTGACATGGTCGAGGAAGGAGATACTCCATATCGAACGGAGGATATGCTTTTCCTTGGCAAGGACATGGTCCTTCATGTCCGTTGTTGCTGTTCTGCACTCTGTGCCATAAAGTGCAACAGAATGGACATTCATCTTAGATTTGAGACAGATTGTCATTTGTCTGTCACAAAGCACAGCACTGAGTTCTAACCAACACAACTAAGTTCTTACCATTCCAACCAGGCCACATTCACCCTTGCTCACACATCACCACTGATGCCACCATCACCTTGGAGATGGGAGCAGGGCCGGCGCTAGGGTTTTTTGCGCCCTAGGTGAGGGGCGGGGTGGGGTGGGGCCAGGGAGGGGGCGGGGAGGGGTCCGGGCAGGGCCGGGGGGAGGCGGGTGGGCGGGCAGGGGTGCCGGGGGGCAGGCAGCAGCGACGGGGCAGCAGGGGGGGCTGGCAGACGGCGATGGGCAGGGGGATGGACGGCGGTGGCCGGCGCCCCCTGTCCATTTTGGCACCCTAGGCAACTGCCTAGTTTGCCTTAATGGACACCCCGGCCCTGGATGGGAGCCAAGATATTGGAAGATTTCCATCTTCTTTAAGTTTTGTCTATTTCTGTTCCACTGACATTAATACATTTAACACGTATTTATTTATTATTTATTTATTATTTACACTTATATACCGCCCCATCCCCACAGTGGGGACTCTGGGAATGTATTCTTCAGTCACTGCCCTTTCTTTGGAGAGTTATTGTCAATTGACTAGCATACCACCTGAATAATATGACCTGCTCTGTAAAAATGTCTTTTTATTTCTGCAAATATTCAAATCCAGTCCAGTCCGGTTCCATAACATCACCCAACAAGGGTTGAAGGAGTTAGCCACCTTATACTGTGGCAGTCATTCTGCATTTTCTCACAGTCAAAGGGCACTTCAGAACACAGCCTTCCTAGGAAAACAACCAGCTTTCTATTCCAATTCCATTCTGCCTAAACCTAAAAGGTCATTGCCTCATCCTTAAAGTACAGCAAACATATGAACCATGATTTTGAGATGGGCAAAATAGCTAAAGCATGGCTCTCCTCATCAATTCAACATAATCTCATTGTCATCTATATTATGGAGAAGGTACTGAGGATGGAAGAGTTTGTCACGATAGGTAAAGGTTCAAGTCAGGAACTTCCTGATTTGTGAACTGAGATTCTTAGCAAGTGCACTAAAACAGCTTGTGTATCAAATATGTTCTAAAAGCATTGCTTTTTTGATACAAAATTATAAATGGGAATTCAAATAGTGGTGAAAGCAAAACTAGGAATTAAAGGTATTTGCTCCCTGTCCGATCTCACACTGCCAGATGTTCATCTGGGATGAATTCACAGGCATACTTCCACAAAATGAAACTCAGTTTTTCAGTGTGGGGCATCCTGTCTTTCTAGTACTGTCCATCCCCCTATACTTCTTGTTTCTTTGTCACTCACTTCCTGGTTGTTATTTATCTTTGACTAACTTTCTTATGATCACGGTGTATCCAATAAATATATCAAAGCTGCACTTAAAAGTGCCCTTTATTGCTTTTGGAAGAGCCTCTTTCAATGGCACAACTGTAAAATAAACCATTTGGCAATGATTTGACACGATGTAATGTAGTGCTATGTTAGGCTATTTTTTTATTTCTTGAGCCCTTGTCTCTAATTTCTTCCACCTCCTCAAGTGAACCCAGAATAAATATGTGACTTCTTTGTATCATTAAAGTAACCACCTACCCGCTTCAGAAGCTTGCCTTCTCTTTTTACAGGAAATGCACAGTCCAAACCTTCCATTCCAACGTGTGACACATTCTTCTCCAGTTAGCACTTCTTCCATATCCAAACACAATCTTTCTCCCCACATTCATTAGTCCTTCATCACCTCCTACTCCTCTCTACCAACCTCTTTCCCTCTTATGGGTGACTCTGGAAAAAAAATAGGAGTATGATTGCCTGGCACATCTATGACTTTCTTGCCATACGGAACTGCCAACATTATGATTCCATATTGACATTTTCCTGAAGTGATTTCCCCACCCCCACCCTGACAGTGTGGGTGTTCTGCGAACATTAAAATCTAGTAAAAGAAACAGGCATCTTTTTGTATGGGGTGTGGGTGGGGATCAATCTCAGTGAGCTGCAGCCCATCATGATGCTTGTACAGGTATATACACTTCAGGCGTTACTATTTGAATGGCTACACAACAGGAATACACAACTTAGGATTTAGAGCATGAGTACACAATCCTTTACCCCCAGAAGCCCTATGATTTTTTAATCTATACCTCACTACCCATGATATATTATATTAAAAACACATTCAGTGGTACCTTGTATAAAGGAATTAATTCGTTCCAAATGAAATCATGTTAAGCAAATTTTCCTTTATACAAATTTCCCATAGGAATGCATTGAAAACAGAGTAATCCCTAATCATGATCGTTTTTCTGTTGTACGGATTTTCCCCAAAGGCGATTCTGTTAAGCAAATTTCCCTTATCTCCGGATTTTTTTATTTTGTACATATTTTATATTATGTAAACTGTTTGTTATATGAGGGTCCAGTGTATGGAAATGCATTGGAAGTATTTATAAATCATACTCATACTCATAACCATACTGTAATATTTTTACCCCACCTATTCTTAAGACTGAAATATTTAGTGAATAAATCAATACTGAAAATTTTGAACATGGGGATTTGTTTCATTTTTATAAGGCAGTCTATTGTTACTTCTGTTGTTGTTTCCAAATCCATAGAAGATCGTTCCTTACCATTTACTTCTTTGCTGAAAATAGATCTACAACAATTTTTGCTGGGCTATACATACACACACAAACACAACTGTTAATACTAGGAAGCTATTATGCACTGCAGAGGTTAATGTTTCTCGTAGAGCCTCAAGCCACGATGGCCATGTATATAAACAATAATTTAAAAAGCAGAAACAGCAATGCCCTATTTTACTGAATAAAGAGTTGGATAATATTTTTCCCATCTTCCCCCTCCAGACTAAATGCTTACTTTGTTACTTTCATGTTATCTCAACAACATGCCATGTCTGTTCTCAATACCTGGACATGTCTTAATTGTACTGGACTGTATATTGTCCCTCATTACTGTAAGCTGCCTTGGTTCCTTTTCCAAGGGGAAAGGCAGGATAAAAAATACTCTAAAATAAGAAAATAAATAAAATAAATAAATGTTTGAATAGCAATCCTAGGGATAAAAAGAGATTAATTGGTTGGTTAAATCAAAATGAACATTGCCATAGGTGATTCATAATAGACATAACTTTCTTTAGTTTTTTATTATTATAAAAGCATAGACTTTGAAATACTAAATTCTACCTTGTAGAATGCATCTTTATTACACATTATACTGTAACTTTTGCACATAACTCAGTCATAATGTAGCTGTGCATAAATAATAATCAGTCATAAAACTGAGTGTCCTCAAGTGGATTCCATCTGACAGTGATCCTTCCCAGGGTTTCCTAGGTAGAGAATATTCAGAAATTGTTTGCCATTGCCTTCTTCTAGGGTGCCCTGGGATTGTGCAGCTTGCCCAAGGCTAAAGGAGGCTGGCTTTTCTCCCACATTCAGGTTCTCCAAAGGCGTTCAGTTCCTCACAGGAGCACAGTGAGGACCTGAATGCCTTTCAAAATCTGCATCTTATTTGTGGGGAGAGAGAGAAAAGAGCATTTCTGGGGGAAAATGTCGCTCCACAGAAAGGAGGGATACTCCAGCTATTTTCTCAGAGGTGACACTCAAAATTATCTGCGCTTGAAGCATAGCTTTGTTCTTGTTTTTCCACAAAGGGTTTGGCACTGCCACCACAAGTGTGGACAGCAACATATTTGGCAGCCTGGACATCCGTTTGTTTCCTCCACAGTTTTTTCTACCTGCTATCATGCGAGAACTTTTGAGGGGGTGGGGAGGGATGATGGGGACGGGATCACTGCCAATGGGAGGGCAGAGAAATACTGGACCAAGTTCTGCAACAGTGTCCTTCTGCTTCTAAAGGAATAGGAACAATATTTTAAGGGGTTTCTTGGGTTGGGGGAAAGGGTCTTCAGAGATCTTATGGCTTAGCAGTTGCCATTCTTCAGAGCTCAACCATTCATTACTCAGGCTGCCCAGAGGATAAATTTTGAAATATCATAGGAGATACATTTTATCTGCTGCAGATGTCTACAGGCCAAACTACCTTCCCTGTAAGCCTCGCAGGAGACCAAATGAAGGGCAGTGTTGTTTCCAGCTTGAAGAAAAATATGAAGCTTCTACTGTGCCATACTTTGTTCTTCAGCCTCCCAAATCCAAATTTTCCCACAAAAGAAACTTTCATTTTGCTGCATCATTCTGTGGGCCCTTCATATTTTCATTTGATTATATTTTTGAATGTACAGTGGTACCTTGTATAACAGACAGCTTGTATAACAGAAAATTTGTACAACATAAAAAATTCCAGAGATAGGGGAAATTTGCTTAACATAATTGCCTATGGGGAAAATCCGTACAACATAAAAATGGGATTACTCTGCTTTCAATGCATTCCTATGGGAATTTGTATAAAGGAAAATTTGCTTAACATAATTTCATTTGGAACGAATTAATTCCTTTATACAAGGTACCACTGTACTAGAGTACATTTAAATATACTAGAGTACTGAGTTTTATTTTTATCTTTATTTCAAGTATAACATATATCATTGGTGGCAAACCTTTGGCACTCCAGATGTTTTGCACCACAACTCCCACAGTTCTTTGTCACTGGCCTTTTAAGTTTGGGATTCTGGGAGTTGTGGTCCAAAACATCTGGAGTGCATAAGGTTCGCCAGTCGCCACCACTGATATATATTCTTTATTCTATAGCTTCCTGGGCTTCTCAGAGTTCTTAATCAGAAAAGCCTGGTTCCACTTTCTCCTGGGTTTTAACTTAAAGTTCAGGAAGTTAGAGAAGTAGTTGGCTGCCACAGGTGGTGCAACAGCTATACAGTAAAATACAATATGGGCACATGTGTGTCTCAGCCGGTTCAGATATAAGGTAAACACAAGTATCCTCAATGTCATCTAAAATATTTTTTCTGCAATTTGTCCTCCATTCAAATTGTTAAGCAGATAAGAATAATCATAAATCTCATGGGAGAAATTTTCTGCACAGTACTAGTCTATATTGAATGCAATTTTCCATAAGATCGCACAGGTGATCTCTTATCCAGACATTGACCTCAACAGGTTTTGCAGTTAAATCCCAAAAGTCAACGCTACATGCAGCCAAAGACCTGGGCAAGAGCCAACAGCAAATTGTGAGTGACCCTTGCACATTTGTACAGAAGAATGGCCCCAAAGAGGTTGACTAGTGTCAAAGAGAGACAAAGTCACAGGAGAGGGGAAAAATGAGTCTTATTTGTTACAAGAACATGATGTGTTTTAGTCAATTAATGGCCTTACCCAGGGGGTAGAAAAAACATTAAAATTTCCCAAAGAAAATAATTCATTAAACTAAATACATTGAGGGTTTTAAACAAATTAAGCCCATTTTTCCCATTCTAAGATTTTGTCTCTCCATTAGACTGTGTTTCATTGTGTGTTTCTAAATTTTCCCCCAGGACATTTTACCACCTAAGAATAAGATAAGATTCCTCATACAAAAGTTGACTGAAGGACCATTCTAGCATCATCCACCAGAACTGAGGCAGTTGGCCAGTTCAAAGTGGAAAGGCACAAATAGCAATAATCTCTATCTCAGTGACTCTAAATTCATAGTATGCATACCACTGGTGTATCAGTAGTGTAAGTGGGATATGTTTTTTCGCATGGATCAACCTTTCTGGGAGTTTAGATCTGCAAAATTCAGACATGCTACTAGTAACTCTGGACATAGTCATGCTGAAAGTCCACCTTGGAGGAAAAAAACAGGGTAGAATTTGCAGGAAGTACAACATTATGCAAGCTTTGGTGCAGCTTAAAAAGGGCGCCAATCTGCACATTGTAAAACTGCTGTAGGGCTTCCGTTATCAGACAGCCCATGCTGGAAGCTTTCCAGATACTGGGAATATCAGGGTGAGGCCATCAGTGTTCTGCTCAACATGGCTAAAAATAGTGCTCACTCGCCCCCTCCAGTGGGCAAGAACAATGTTGCCATTTGCCAATGCAGGGAGGACTCCCAGTTACCTTGGCACTGGCTGACCAGTAGAGATGGGCATGACTCAAAAAAATTGTGTTTCATTTGTCATTTTTCGTTTAGGGGGTCCATTTCAGTTCGTTTTCATTTTTCGTGAATTTTTGTAAAAAAATTGTTTTCGTTTTTGTTTGTTTCGTTACCGTTTTGTTACCATTTATTTCAATTTTTGTGATTTTTTTTAGCATTTAAAGCAATTCAATGCATTGCCGTAACGAAAACGAAACGGACGACAAAATTTCTGGTGTTTCTGTTTGTTTCGTTTCATTTTTGAGACAAAATTTGTTTTTCGTTTCATTACGTAACGAAATGAAAAAACGAAAATGAAAATGAAAAATTGTTTGTTTTGTGCCCATCTCTACTGACCAGAGGCAGTGTTCAGTAGCCTCATTTTCACCACATTTCAAATGAGTGAGCTGCTGTCCTAACCGTCAGTAAATGCCAATAGCCAGGTACTCTCCCAGCATTGGCAGGCAACAGATAGTGATGTAAATTCAAGTAACCCTCAGCTTACCCGCAGTAACAGGTTTTGCTGTGGAGTATTGCTGCTAAATGATAGGACTTTGAATCACAGCTTCTGTACGGCTGGGATATGTTGGCCTGTGGAAACAGCCCCCCTGGACGTCTTATGGTGTTAGAGAATAATAATGCTGGAGCCCAAATGGGCAAGAACGGCACACGTTCTGAGAGAAGGGAGACATCCCATCCAAGCCGATTCATACTCCATGTTTCAGCAAGCATTTCAGTTCAAAGATCATCTCCGAGTGCAAATGAGCACATGGAATATTCATGAGGCACCTCTTTGAGTTGCCGAACAAACTATACGCCCACTCGTGTTGTTGAAGTCCTTCTTTTTAAAATGCTAATACTCTGCACAAACAAGCAGCACAACTCAAATTGCCTTTTCAGCAAACTGATCTGCCAGTTGACCTTAAACAATGTATGCATTTCAGTTCATAATCATCTCCTTTGCAAAGGACCAGGATGAATAACAATGAAATGTGAATTTAGAAAATATATCATTAAAACTCAGAGAAATTTTCACTGTTGAAAGGGCTGCCCACTTGTTGTTTGTGGTGCAAGCCAGGGGTAAGGTAAAAGTAAAGTTTCCCCCTGCACATGCTTGCTAGTCATGTCTGACTCTAGGGGCGGTGCTCATCTCCATTTCTAAGCCAAAGAGCCAGTGCTGTGCAAGTCCATGGCCACATTTCTGCACACAGAACACTGTTTACCTTCCCACCTTTTATGGCAGTACCTAATCTACTGGCAATTTATATGCTTTCAAACTGCTAGGAGCTGGGGTTTACAGCAGGAGCTGCATGGCACCTGGGATTTGAACCACCAAGTTGCCGACTTTGCAGCCAACAGTTTCAGCGTTCTATCCCACAGAGCCACCACATCCCTAGGGGTAAAATACCAGTGGTAAAAAGGGAAAAAATTATTTATTTATCTATTTATTGGATTTTTATACCGCCCAACTGGCAGCGAGGTAACTCTGGAAATCCTAGGATGGGTGAACTATAAATTGAATATATATTATAGTTAGAGATGGGCACAAAATGCCAAAATGGCATTTTGTGCTCGTTATTCGGGCCCTGGGGCCTGCTTCAGGTCATTTCCATTTTTCAGGCGTCATTTTTTTGGCACCCGGTGGGAAAACGTTCTGCAGCTGCGGGGAGCCCTCCCAGGGCCGGGCGCTGCCGGAGCCAGTGGCAAGCCTGCCGGGAGAACAATCCCGTGGCCACGGGGAGCCCTCCCGGGGCTGTATGCTGCTGGAGCCACCAGCAGGCCGACCAGGAGTAAACTCCTGCAGCCACGGGAGGGCTGGGGGGAGATTTAAAAGGCCCGCTCTTCCCCCACCCCATCAGGTGGAAGGAGAGAGCGGGCTTTTTAAATCTTCTCCCCTCCCGAAGCTAGCACCAAGCGGCTACTGGGTGCTGGCTTCAGGAGGGGGGAAGTGGGGGAGAGAGCACGGGCGGGGAAGATCCCTTTCAGCCCCCCTTCGCCCCTCTGCGTGCAG
>JAHTLZ010000289.1:3178623-3203498 GCA_023846285.1 Phrynocephalus versicolor
TTCATTAGAGATGGACATGAATTTTTAAAAATTGCAAAATCCATTTCAAATTTTCTTTAAAAATTGCAAAATTCATTTAAAATGTCTGGTGTCCAAGTTATGCATCCCCAAAAGACCATCCAGAAAATCCCCCCCACACCTAGTTACACCAAACTTGCAGCGAAGCTTCCTCTAACTTTCTTCTACAATCTCTCCAAGTTTGGATTTGTGGGGATTTTATAGCTTGACAAACAAATGAATCAAAAATTACTAAAATATCATCAGTTTGTATTCACCGGGGCCTATCAATTTGTATGAATAAGAATCTAAGAATTAGCAGTTTTTGACGAAATTTTCAATTCAAATTTGTGAAAATTGCTCTGAAAAAAAGAGCATAAACTCTTCCCAAAGCTGATCATAGCATGCTCCCCATCTCTATTATTTATTTGTGGACTAGTTAAGAATGAGGAAAAGATGCTGGAGATCTTCCTAGAGTTTGGAAGTAACCAGTTAAAAATAAGTAATTACAATTGGATTCTTTCCCCCCAAAATAAAGCAAAAACTATTTTACATTCTGACTGTAACTTGGTGAGGGATAAACTTCTCCTTCTATGTGGTGCATCTGTAACCTTTTTGTTGATTTAACAGTTAAGGCATCTGGCCTCTCTGAATGGTAGAAGAGGAATATAATATGGTTTAAGACTGGCTTCTGGTATGTCTTATTCTGTTGTCTTGTGCTGTATTGTACTGAATGCTCATAGCATTTATATTTTTTAATAAAATAACCAAGTATAACTATTTTAGAAAGCTAAGACAATAAAGTGCTATGTTTAAAGCTTGTCACTCAGAAGTAACAAGTTACCACACGTAACTAGTTATTTTGGAGATAAAGTAGTGGCAATGAAGTTACATTTTAACGTATTAGTAAAACTAGGGTTGATAACCCTATCTCAATGTAAAAAGCAATATTTTCTAGGTAGTTTGAAAATAAACTTTTAAAAGTCATTTTCAGGAGCATTTTGACAGGCATTTTTCCAATTTTGTCACCTTGTACCCATAAAAGCATACCCCAAATAAAATTGAGTAACAGCAGTGGTTTTATTTTTGAAATATTTTAACTAGTATCAAGAAAAATATTTTTCAAAATTTGTGTGAAGTCTGCTACGATAGCAAGGAATGTTTTGATCTTCAGAACAACTTTAGAAACTAATTACTTTTAAAAGTAACTTTTGGCTTGTGGACTCTTTCCTTTCCTCCTGCAATCTCTCCTGGTTTCTGTCACAGGTATTTCTGATTGATGGGGAGCTTCACTCAGTTATGTCTATCTTGGTGTTTCTCTTAGAAAACATGGAGTCAGCAGAGGTAGTTGGGTAGGCTCAAGCCCTCATCCTGATTCCCACATATCAGGGTCTTCTTTGCTTAAAGCAGCTTAAGAAAGCAGTCTGAAAGACACACTAGCAGGGTGATGCTGACTGATTGTCTAACATGCTTGAGGGAATAATATTTTGTTTTTCATAGGGGAAAGACTCGAGCTTTGGGTGATGGTGATCGTAGGGAGTGACAACAGATAAACTTTCTTGGGCTGGCATTACATCAATGGATAACTGGTTCCTGGAATATGCGGAAATTGTTAAAAGTACAAGGAATTTGGAGCAGAAGGTAAACAATAATGTTTTTTTTAAACCCTGAAAAACAAAGAAGGGTTTTTCTAAAGCAACAATTAGAGACATTCCTAACAGCAAAATATATTCCTGTACCTGCTAATCTTGTTTCACAAGGCAGTGGAATTTCTTGAACGAGAATTCTTGCTTTCATCTTTGAGTATTGGGAAGAACTGCTGCAGAAGCAGTGTGAAAGTGAAGTCCAGAGGTTTGAGGCATCAGACATTTTTGTGGTGAGGCCCGAGTTCACCTCCAGGTCATGTATCCTATCAATGTGCTCAGAAATTTTTCTGTCACAAGAAATTCCAAGCAAAGGCTGCCACAAAAATCCGGAAGAACTCTCTATTGGGGAATTCTAAGTGCCTCACCAAACTACATATCCCAGGACCTCATATGATACAACATGCTAGTTCAAATGATGTCAGGCTGCTATAATTATTTAGTGTAGATACACATTTATTTATTTATTTATTTATTTATTTATTTATTTATTTATTTAGAATACTTTTATCCCACCTTTCTCCTTGGAAAAGGACCCAAGGTGGTTTACAATAATGAGGGGCAATATACAGCCCGGAACATTTAAAACATATTCAAGTTAAGAAGAGGGAATTAAAAGAGGCATCTTAGAAGATTAAAAAGTAACAGTAGAGCTACAAAGAACATGCAAAAAGAAAAAAATCCATCATGAGGGGTGAAAAGTAACATGGAAAACACTGGTGTTCTTATGAAATCAGTCAATTCCGTCATTCAGGGAAAGCTTGCCTGAAGGGGAAGGTCTTTGCCTGCTTCCAGAAAGACAGCAGAGATGGGGCGGTCCTGGCCTCCAGTGGGAGGGAGTTCCAAAGTCTGGGATCAGCAATAGAGAAGGCCCTTTCATGTGTACTTTTTAGGTAAACTTGTGAATAAAGTGGGATGAATAGAAAGGCCTCTCCTGATGATCTTAGCATCCAAGCTGGTTCATACGGCAAGATTTGATCTTTGAGGTAGCTTGGACCCAGGCCGTTTTCTGCTTTGTAGGTTAAGGCCAGCACCTTGAATTGTGCCCAGTAGGTGATTGGCAGCTAGTGGAGCTGCTTTAGTATGGGTGTAATGTGATATCTGTAACCCACCTCAGTCAGCAATCTGGCTGCTGCATTCTGGACCCATTGAAGTTTCCTGAGACTTTCCATCAGTAGCTCCACATAGAGTGCATTAAAGTATTCCAGTGGGGAGGTCACTAGGGAATGTGTCACGGTGGTCAGAGCAGATTTTTCAAGTAAAGGGTGTAACTGGTGTACTAGTTTTAATTTTGCAAATGCACTTCTGGCCACAGCTGTGACCTGGGCTTCTAAGCTCAAGGATGAGTCCAGGAGCACCCCCAAGCTATGCACCTCTTTTTTCAATTGGGACATAATCCCATCTAGGACAGGTTGCATCCCTATCCCTTGATCTCATTTTAACTGACCAGAAGCATCTCTGTCTTGTCTGGGTTTAGTTTCAGTTTGTTCTTCTTCATCCAGTTCATTACCGAAGCTAAAGTCGAAATAGCTTCCTTGGAATCCGGAGGTGATGAGAGGTAGAGTTGAGTGTCATCGGCATACTGGTAACACTGAACCCCAAAACTCTGAATAATTTCCCCTAGTGGTTTCATATGAATGTTAAATAACATAGGAGACAGAACGGCACCCTGAGGTACCCCGCAGGTCAGTGACCGTGGTGTTGAACATGAGTCCCCTAGCACCACTTTCTGCATTCTCTCCTGCAGGAAGGACTGAAGCCACTGTAAGACAATGCACTCAAGTCCCATTTCAGAGAGATGAGTCAGGAGGAGGATGTGGTTGATAGTGTCAAATGCAGCTGAGAGGTCAAGTAAGACCAAAAGGAACACAGATCCCCTATCAATTTCCCTGTGTAGGTCATCTACCAAGGCAACTAGTACCGTCTGAGTCCCATAAGCAGGCCTGAAGCCAGATTGAGCTGGACTCAGATATCTTATTTCATCCAGAAACCTCTGGAGCTGCAAGGCCACAACCCAATCTAGTACTTTATCCAGGAATGGGATGTTAGATACCGGTCAGTAATTGTTCAGTATCGTTTGATCTAAAGAGGGCTTTTTAAACAGTGATTTTACTATCGCTTCCTTCAAGTATGCGGCCGGAATCTTGCCCTGTTGCAGGGAGGCATTCACTACTCTTCTATCCTGACCAGTCTGCCAGACCCTCTTTGGCAGCTTTTATGAGCCAGGAAGGGCAAGGGTCCAACAGACATGTGGTGGCCCTCATTTTTCCAAGTCTCCTTACTACATCCTCAGGCTGTAGTAGGAGCTGAAACTCATCCATTAATACAGGCAAGGGGGACAGTTTTATTTATAGGCTCTTGATCAATAGCAGCATCCAGGTCAGCCCGGATCTGTACAATTTTGGCTGCAAAGTGTTGTACAAATTATTTGCAGTGAGTTACAGAGTGATCTGTGTTATCCACTATGGGTCAGCATGTAGCAGACTCTTGACTATTCGGAAAAGTTCTGTTCCTTAGCAATAGTGGTAGAGAAAAATGATTTCTTTGCTGTGTCCACTGCCTTGGAATAAGCTTTCCAATGGCCTTTCACTGTTTCTTTATGTTTCACTCTGGGTTTTCTGCCAACACCTTTCAGCTCTACGGACTACCTTTTTCATATATGCCAGTTCCCTAGTAAACCTGGCAGCCAATTTGGCTGTACTTCAAGGAAGGAGACATTCAGGGGCAATCAGGTCAATGGCTTTGCTCTTTTCCCCATTCCAGAGATCAACTAAGGATTCATTGGAGTCATCTGTCAAAGAGGTGGGAAACTGCCCTAGGGCAGCTACAAAACCATCTTGATCCATCAACCTTCTTGGACGAATTGCCTTTGTCTGACTTCCACGCCTGCCCAGGCTCTGAGTTCCAGTGAGCCTAAAGTGCACCAGATAATGGTCTGTCCATGACAATGTGACTACAGAAAGTTCTTTTACCCCTAGGTTACCAATATCCATACCAAGACAAAAGACCAGGTCTAAGGTGTGGCCTGCAGAATGGGGAGGGGCAGACACCATTTGAGATAGACCCACGGTTGTCACGGAGGTCATGAAATCTTCAGAAACCGCTGACAGAGCTGCCTGAGCATGGATGTTAAAGTCCCCCAGCAGGATGAGCCGGGCAGGGGTTTCAATACCACCCCTGTAATCAGTTCAGTTAGCTAAGGTAGAGAAGTTTTTGTGCTTCAGGGAGGGTGGTATACCAAGAGAATTCCTGTCTTGTCCCTGGCTCTTACTTTTAGGAACATACATTCAAATCCAGGGAACTGGGAAATGTGAAAAAAGTGCAGCAATATTGGGTTTAAAAAGCACACCCTTGTGGGGGATGAAAGATAGCTAGAAAGATGGGTGGCACTAAGCATCTTGCCCCTCCTCCAACTGGGCTTCTGTAAGTGATTATTACTTGTAGACTGTTGTGCTTAGATCATATCCTACTTGATCACTTCCCCCATGTTCAGGGGAATTGCTTGCTCCTTATTCTCTTTTGCCTGCTGTTGAAAGGTGACCGAGCAATGCAAGGGTGCTCTTGTAGGCATCTTACTAGAGTACTACAAATTCCATACATAAAGTGGGTTCATATGATGCAAAGCTTCTTTGAACACATTGTCAAGCTAGTTATTATTTTTTTATTTTTTTAAAGATTGCTCACCAAAACCCACCTACACAGAATGCATTCATTTAAACTTTCTTGTACTTGTTTCTATGTGAGTAGCATGGATAGTCACAGGCTGATTGGAATGTTTGATGTTGCTAATAGGTTTCCTCACATCCGGCCTCGGGGAATTGTATCAGACTGAGTCATTTGTGCCCAGATGTTTGTGCCAAAACACATCTTCAGGAATTGCATCTTTTCTGCTCTTACATTTTCTGCCAGTATACTTGATCTCCTGTGTTATACATGTCTCTCTAATTAGAGATGTAAAGAAAACAAGTGCCTGATATGTTTTCCCAATTACACATTTTAACGCTTGAGAGAACACTGCTTCCAGCTAGAGGACCAGTATCTCAACTGGTGAGGCACTCACACTGTCTTGTAGTGAAAAGTTCACTCTTGTGCAGTGTGTGTAGCACTCATTTTATGGCAGTCCTAATAGGATTTTCATGACATGAGATATATTTCAGCAGTACTTTTATGACTGCCACCTTCTAGTGAATTTCCAATGAATAAACAAGGTTTCAAACTCAGGTCTTTTGAATCCAAACTTCAATCATTCAATCAACCACACCACATTAGCTCTCTTCAAAATGGTATCTGCCCCTGAAGAGAATAGATTCCCAGTACTCAAGGCACAGTGGTTAAAATGTCTGTACTGCAGCTAAAACTGTGCTCTCAACCTGGGGTTCAATCCCAGATAGCCGGCTCATGGCTGACTCAGCCTTCCATCTTTCCGAGGTCAGTAAATTGAGTACCCAGCTTGCTGGAAGAACAATGTGTAGCCTGCATAATTAAACTGTAAACAGCCCAGAGACTGCTTGAAGTGCTAGGGGGTGGTATATAAGCAGAACACTTTGCTTTTGCTTTGCTTTACTGCAATGTAAGACTGTCCAAGATATTTCCTCTTTGGGACAGTGATTCTGGAGGTACTTTAAACACAAATATTTAATTTTTAATCATGCCCTGATGACCTCTTGGATTCAACTCCATTGAAGCACATGCTTAAAGGAAAACATGTTTTTCTGAATAACATTTCCTGGTTGACTCATGGTGCAAGTCCTTAACTAGCACCTGTCATGGGCATGCTTCCTACACTATATGACTATATTCCCCTTTCTCTGTCTAAGCTGTTTAAAATAAGCTGAATTTTGTATTCAGAATAGAGCTGAGGGATCATGACAACAGTGACATTTCATAGTCACTTTATGTAGGTAGTTCCTCATTTGTATTAACTGTTTCTGCTCTAATATTTTCATTATATCCCCTTTAAGGCAGTAAAAAAATTTAAAAGCACTATCATTTTCCTCCCTCGATATTAACATCAATTTGTCTGTCACAGCACATTTTCTCTTTCTGAGCCTTGATTGCATAACAGTCAGGGCTTGTAAAAGTTACTCCTTTGAACTACAACACCCAGAATCCCCTGCACAGCACAGCCAAAGCTGGCCCTGTCAAGATGGTTCTCTTAGTTCTGTCATTGAACATGGTTGCCTTAACAGTTTGCATGGACAGGATTGCTGCAGAACCTGAAACTTACTAACCTCAGAGTCAAATTAGACAAGGTACCAACACAAAGAAAGCGACAGGTCATCTTTCCTGTGTTGTTACAATCCATTCAGAACTATATGGCTGAGTATTCAGACATGCACATTAAACTCATGTTTACCTCTTGATATCCAGTTCCAAAACAAAAGCAAACTGATGTGAAGCATGCGGAAGTGAGGGAATCAGTGTTGGGATAAACGGAGATCTTTCCCTGCCTCCCCTGTTAAGGAAAATCTGCTCCTAACTAAAGCAAAAAAGTTCTGCTTATATCTAGATCAAGATTGTTTGGCTTGATCTTTAAACCAATAGACAGAAAAACATTTCTTCAATTTCATCTCTTAAGCAGCTGCTGTAGATCTCACCTTCCTTGGAAATTCAAATGTGAAATTGACAAAGAGCATCTCCATTTCCCTTTGAAAATAAGGAAAACAAATAAACTTCAAGACCGAAGTATACATCCATACGAATCCTGCCCCCATTTTGTTATCAGACCCCATATGCTGGGGACAGATGTTTCAACTATTGGGTGTGGGGGAAGCTGCATTTGCTTCAGAATGTGTCAGGACTTGAAACAAAATGTTTTTCTTTCCTGAAACAAGAAGAGGCTTGCTTTTGCACCTTGAACAGACCAACCAAAAAAAAGGCACCCAAAAGGAGCAAGATTTTGACACCATCAAATGTCTTTGTCATGTAAGGTGGTACAAAGGAAGGTGTGATATAGATGGTACGTAATCTTCATGGGATCTTGTCATGTAATAAAGTGGGGTGTCAACACAAACATACACCGTTATCAGGTGAGGTGGAGGTTAGGTGGACTTCACTCATCATAACACAGATAATCATTGGACACTGAAAGACTGAAACGTTTGACCCTGTAGTGAAGGCCAGACGAAGGCAGCATAGGATTTACTTGGTTGTTGTTACCGGTTACTTCCAATGAAGGGTAACCTTATAAATTAATGAACTCCAAAAGGTGCTGTCATGTAATGGCCTCCTCATGTCTCTTCCAAAATCACAGCTGTGCCTTCCTTTACTGTGTCTATCAACTCACATTCAGTCATCCTCTCTTCTTGCTGCCTTCAGCGTTGCATCAACAGAACCCTAGTGGATCAAGAGAAGTGATAGTACCACTCTATTCTGCTCTGGTCAGACCCCACCTGGAGTACTGTGGCCAGTTCTGTGCATCTCAATGTAAAAAGGATGTTGACAACCTTGAGCGGGTACAGAGGAAGGCGACGAGGATGGTTGAAGGTCTCGAAGAAATGTCTTACAAGGAACGGCTTAGGGAACTGGGAATATTTAGCTTTTCAAAAAGAAGGCTAAGAGGGGATATGATAGCTATTTTTAAATATTTGAAAGGATATCATATTGAAGAGGGAACAGGTGTGTTTTCCACGGCTTCAGAGACCAGGACTCAGGGCAATGGTTTCAAAATGCAGGAAAAGATATTCCGTTTGAACATTAGGAAGAACTTGATGACAGTTAGAGCTGTTTGGCAGTAGAATATGCTGCCACGGAGGGTGGCGGAGTCTCCTTCTTTAGAGGTTTCGTTATCGGAGGCAGTCCTACACCCGGAAATTTGCAGTTGTTATCCGAAAAAATTGTTATCCTGGGCAGTCGTTATCTGACGTACCACTGTATCTCTGCATCTACATAGCTTACATTATTGATGCTTCTTCCATTAATTTCCACTTCTCCATCATCAGAATGTAATCCATCTTTCCTTGTTATATATTGTGCTTCAAGATTGAACAGATGAGATGATAAAATGCATTCCCATCTGACACCTTTGCTAGCAGGAAACTCTTCTTTTCACCAGTTTCCTGCCTCACTAGTAGCCTCTTATCTAGAGCACAGGTTACGCAATAGGACAATAAAATATTGTGGCACATATGTATATTTCCACTAGTTTGAGCCATAGTTTTTCACAATCCACACAGTCAAAGTCTTTAATGTTGTCCCTATACTTTGCTATACTTTGCTTCACTGTTAGAGCCAGACTCTTTTATCTGAATTTGTCATTCACAGAGTAAAACATGTAGAAACTCTCTGATTAGAAATGTCACTTTGATTCATTCATGTCAAGTACCGCAACAGTCCGTGATTTAAGTTCTTGTTTTAACTTTACTGTTCATATTCTATGACTCGAGTATAGTATAGCATAAATGCACATTAGCAAATTAACATTCTTTGGTATATATGTGCGTATATATACGTATACAGTACATGTAAATATGCATTTATATATAGTGATATAGATGTATAGATACATAGATATAAAATGTAGATACATAGAGAAACATGCACACTCTTCTCCTGTCTTCTTTGGTAAATGACTATATTTTGCTCATAGTTTTATCCACCTACTTTAATAGAGAAAGTGCCATTTATACTTACCCTTTCATCTTCCCTAGTATCTGAATCTCATTATTTTGGATTGTGTCATCCTAAGTATTTCAACATATGCATATCTGAAGAATGAATTGTTCAAATGTTATTACCACCTACCCTATTTTTTGCTCCATAAGATGCACCTGACCATAAGATGCACCTAGTTTTTAGAGGAGTGAAACAAACAAAAAATGTTTAGCCTAAGGTTTCATGGCGGGGGTACCCTGGCCGCAAAAGGGGATGGCAGAGGCTCCATAAACGAGAACTCCTTGCAAACGAGGTGATTTTTGACTGGGAAATCCTGGCTGCAGAAGGGAAGGGGTGGGAGAGGCTCCCTGGAGGACGCCTCTTTGCAAAGGAGGTGACTGGAACTGGGGAATCCTGGCTGCAAAAGGGGAGGGTTGCAAATGAGGTGATTGGAACTGTGGAATCCAAGCTGCAGAAGGGGACGGGAGAGGCTCAATGCAGGTAACTTCTCTCTAAATGAAAAATTGTGATATATATGTAGCAGGGACTACTGTATTTGCTTTATAAGATGCACAGACATTTCCCCTTACTTTTGAAGGGGGTAAAGTGTGTGTCTTATATAGAGAAAAATACATTGAAAAACTGCACAGACTATTTCTGCTCTAAAGCACAAGGAGATTTCCTTTGCCTGGCCATTTCTTATAAAGCTGTCTTCCCTAATCTGCTGTCCTCAAGTTGTTTGGGACTTCAGTTCCCAACATCACCAGCCAGCACAAAGATAGGAATCAAGAATCTTGAGATTTGTAGTCAATAGTATCTAATCACTAATTAGAATGCATGACTCAAAAATGTGGGAAGAATCAGGAAGAACATTCCATATGGAGTGTAAAAGTAAGCCCTGATGTTGCATTATTTCAAGAACATGTTTGTTATATATAACTTATACAGCTTATATGAAATATAGATACACAAACACAGATTACACATACACACACATCTTGTGTGTCAACTGAACAATGACGTATTTAACTCTCAGTCTGGAAGCTGCAGATGCTTCCTGAATACTATTTCCAATTGTGGAAGACAAAAATCTGTGTGTGATTTCATACTCTTGTATTGTTTGGATCCATATGTCAGTTCTTCTATTCATGTGAATGCCTTTGAGAGAACAACAATGTAAGAACAGCTGTGCACACTTATAGTGACAGTGCAGCCCCATCTTCTGTACTCAGCAAAGGTCATTATTGGAAATAAACCCAGGACATGTAAAGAGATACTCAGACTTTTTCAACCAGTTTGAGCTTTGATGGGCAGAACCATCACATAATGGGGACTATGCAAATTCCATCGCCTGCGTCCTCGGCTGTCCATCATGTGCCTAATCCCCTTGTAGTAACTAAAAATGTTGTGTACAGTGGTACCTCTGATAAAGAATTTAATTCGTTCTCAGAGGCAATTTGTTATCCAAAAATTTGTTAACCAAAACGTGGTTTCCCATTGAAATGAATGGGAAACTGATTAATCCATTCTGGAGGTCCGAAAAAAGGCAAAAAAGCTGGGGGGGGGGTTTCCAGATCCCTTTATAAAATGCACTTTAAAGGCTTGCAGTGCTGGAACACCCTCCAGAACATCCCCCTGCAGTGCAATGCAAACATGGACAAGAGAAACCAGCAAAACTACCCCAGCCTGTTCCCACCCAAAGTGCAATGGGGAAAAATGCAAAGAAACAAACATAAGCACAAAGAAAAAACCCAGCCCATTTTTGCCTGCAGAGCAATGAAAAAAGACTGCAAACTCAGAGAAACGAAACCAGCAAGACTACCCCAGCCTCTCCCAGCCAAATATGCAAAGAAAAGCAGTGCAAAGATTAATAAAAGCTAGCTCCCTATCTTACTAAGTTTGAATGGTCCAAATACCTCAGCAAAACATGTCCAGAATGGCACAAAAACACCATTAAAAACACTCTAACTCCTCCCACCCCTCCACAAACTATGCATCCTGCAATGCTTGCAGGGTACAATTTTTTTGCAAGGCATTATGAAACATTTGTTATCCGAGGCAGCCCACAGGGAACATTCGCTATCCGAAGCAGTCCTATACCTGGAAATTTCCATTTGTTATCCGAAAAATTTGTTATCCAAGGCATTCTTTGTCCAAGGTATTACTGTAATCAGTTATGTGCCCAGGCTCGTTACCTGTAGTCCAGAAAGAGCAAAAAACATGTCCTCCACTTGCCTTGATGAGCACAGTTTTCCTAAAAGAATATTGCCCACAAATCTAATCTTAAGGCATCACTCTATATTTTGGTATTCTACAAATGTAGACATATTGTGACAGTATCATTATCCATGGACCCTTGTCAAACATCTGCTATGCAGACCATGTACGATTACTGGCAAGTTAGGTTGCAGTCCTAACTAGCCAAGATGGCTGGAGGCTGCCTGAGCTGAGACTAAGCCAGCCGAGGCTGCAATGAATCCAAACTCCTCCTAGGCTATAGTATTGATGCTGGAAATTACTTTGGACTACCCTGGCCCCAGTCTTTGTGCCAGACTAGTGGCTGGAGTCTAAGTCGGGAGGGGTTTGGATCTTGAACTCAGTTCCTCTCCCTGCCTCCCCACCCCCTTTGGCTCTTCTGCTTGGGTAGATCTCAGCCAGGACAGCCACTGTGGCAACCGATCCAATTGAGCTGGCAGATCTGGGGTCAGCCATGACAAGGAGGTTGAGCCAACGCAAAGGCAACTGTGCTGGCACAAGAGGCTTCTGCCCATTCCAAACCCACTAGACTCTAGTCTAGAGCCAACATCGCCCGGAGCTTGGACTGCACTGATCTGAAGATCTAAGTAGATTACTCTGTAAAAACCAATGAAGTCAGTGGGTGAACGTGGTTTTCAAAGGCACGTAATTCATGGTTCATAGCAATCAGTGAAGATCCAAAAGGAAAGTGTGGACGAGGTCAATAAATTAGAAACACTGTGGAATTGGCTTAAACAAGCAGTGGGAGCACAACTACGTAATAGCAATCAAAATAGTGATGGCCTTGGTAGGGCAGCTTCCTTAAGGCAAAGAATGCTGTATGAAACAAAAACATAACACTGGCATTGAGGATCCACATGGTACTGTGTGCCACATATTCTCAGTTCCACAGTATGACATGGAATCATCAAGTTTAATACAGGCTATTAGATAGCTGCAGAGCCAGAGCTTGGGAGTTGGATTCTGCCCACTGTGTCTCTTGTGGATAGAACCAACCTATGTGGCCTTGGGCAAACTGCGCAGTGCCAGATGCCTCCAGAGGAAGGGAATGGTAAACTAGGAGTACTCTACACCTAGAAAACCATGGAAAGGATCACCTTATATGAAAAGGGACTTGATGGTACACTGTAAAGAACGGCGGATTTACTGCACAGTGCTAAGCATGCCTTTTATTTTCATTTTGTAACCCTACCTGCAATGGCATCCTTGGAGCCCGCCTGGGGAGCAAAAAGGTAAGTTGGTCGTTTTATGAGATGGATTACATACTATAACCATTACTTTATCAAGTGGCAATGAGTTCCAAAGATAACATGATGTGTTCTTTACCCTTATAAAACCTAATATCTCTTCCTGTGCACTTTTTTCTGGGGGGAGGGGGGTGCCTTTAGACTCAGGACTCTTAAGTGCAGAACACCATCAAAAAATGAATGGATGCTTTCATTCGTTTAGCCAAAATAAATAAAGAAAAGATTTTTTAAAAAAAGAATAATACATTTCCCTTTTAGTCTCTAATTTGTCAGCATTCCCAGAGGCTTGGAACAGGCTTGAATAAAACATTCCAGAGAATGGGGAATCTTGTTAACCAATTAATCTGAGCAATCAGATCTCATGTACGAGTTTCCAAACAATTACTCCTCCTCTGCGGCCTCTGCAGCCCATCTCCAGTTCCAGCTACTATTTTTACAGTTCCCAATAGTTCAAATTTAGGAGGACAGATTTAGTGTGTGCCTTCATGATGCAGGAGGCCCACCATGTGGAAACTTTATGAACCCAGACACATCTTCTTCTCGGTAAACAAAAACAAATGCAAACAGTGCTGGGCAGGGAGACTCTCTCTCTGAGGACTCCGGCATGCATATGGCTTTTACCATCTGGCACACAATCCTTAAACACTGTAAATCTTCCCAAGTGGAATCTCTTTTATGAACACTAATACATAAAAGCACATATGCTACGGGCTCTTGGAAACAACCCCATCGAACTCGAGAGAATGCTTTACATCACAATACCACAACAACATAGCATTAGAGTATGTGATGTGATGTGATGGTTTTTTTAAAAAAAAAATGTGTCAACGCACACCAATTTAGATGTAAGTCAGTTGTACTGGCAGTCTGGCACCTTTTTCATGTTGATTGCTAACTTTTCAACAAAAAAAACATAAAGAGAGGCAGAAATAAATAAAGACTGAAAAATCAAAGGGTTTAAAGAAAGGGAAGTCCAAGATGGTCGGTGAGAAGAAGAAACAATTTAAGTTTGAGGCATAAGATGATTGCTTATGATTCGTCGTTATATGCCAACAAGTTCCCTATGACTTAATGGCAGCCCTATGAATGGCAGGCTTCCAAAACATCTACTCATTATCAACCCTGTATAACTCTTGCAAATTTAAGGCTGTCGCTTCCTTTTTAGGCTGCCTTCATTATTTCTTGCAGGATTCTATTTTCCCATGAGCTTTCTCCTGTCATGATGTTCCCATATGATACACATAAATACAGAATACAATCCAAACTATCTTCCAGGCATGCTTTGGTAAGGGGAAAGACATACACAAAATAGGTAATTATCATTAAACTTTTCTGCATAGGTCTAGCCAGAGGTTGGTCCCACTGGATTCATTGAGACTGATTGCTGGCTATCCATATATTGACAACTGTACTCTTTAAGGAAATAATTCCTTTCCCAACATTTGAATACCTTTATCTTATCTATGACTATAACTATAAAGGCATTTAGATTTTCAGTTCACAAGATAAAACGTTTCTCTCCAAAGATATCTAAATAGCATTTCACTTCCATAACACCGGCATTAGCCTCTGAAATGAACATTACAGTAGATCTCAGTAAATTCAGCCTAGGATTTGCTTTCCTTGGCGAGCATGGTCTGCTCACAGAAGATACCTCTATTCAATCTGGAGGGATTTTCTCTACCTTGCCATCCCTTTATTGCAGCTCATTTCATTCAAGAGAATCCCCCACGGTTCTGAGCAGAACTTTCAGGAGACAAGAAGGCATGTCAGTTGGCTGATACACGCCTGTGTTGTGAACGTCATTCATGTACACCAGGCATACACAAACTTCGGCCCTCCAGATGTTTTGGACCACAACTCCCACAGTCCTTTGCCATTGGAAATACAGGCTTGGAATTCTGGGAGTTGTGGTCCAAAACATCAGGAGGGCCGAAGTTTGGGTATGCCTGATGTATACTGTTCATGTTGATGGATTCTTACGCAAAAATTGGGCATGTTGAGCCTAGAGAAATGAAGATTGAGGGGTGATGCATTGTCTTGTGCCATTACAGTCGTGACCAACTCTCCGTGACTCCAAGTCCATGGAGTTTTCTTGGCAGGAATACTGGAGTGGTTTGCCAGTTCCTACTCCAAGAGGGGTGATATGATGGCACTTGTCAAATATTTGAAGGGCTGTCATACAGAGGAGCAGAAGGATCTGTTCTCTATCACCTCAGAATGTGGGTTGTGCAACAATGGGCTCAAGTTAAGAGAACCCAGCTTTCGGATGAATATCAGGAAAAACTTTCTGTTAGAGCAGTACGGCAGTGGAACCAGTTCCTCAAGAAGTGGTGAGTGCTCCAACACTGGAGGCCTTCAAGAGAAATTTGGACAACCACCTGGCAGATATCCTTTGATTTATACTCCTGCCTGGAGCAGGGGATTGGACTTAATGGCCTTATAGGTTCCCTCCAACTTCAGTATTCTTTGATCCTATGACGTGTTTCATTCAGATATGGTTATCTCTCACTCCCTTTGTTAATCAGTATGACTGAGACTTCATTAATATCCCATTAAATCCTCCATTTCATCACAGGACAAGACAACCAGGGGAGAGCAACTACAAAGGATCTGAACCTGGAGAAGCAAGGGAGAAATGTATTTCTTTGTAAATAGTTTGGAACTATTGTTTTTGAAGCGCTTGCTAAATCCTCCACCCAGCATGGCTGCAGACCATGCAATTTGAGGCATTATAGTCGATTATAAACCCAGGAGATTAATCTTTCTAAATATCTGTATTTTCCTATTTATATTCTACCTTTCCCCAGTGATCACAGGCACCAAATACAGTTTGTCTTCTCACTTTCTGAATCATAACAACCCAATGAGAAAGATCAGACTGAGAAACTCTAACTGCCAAAGTGGGTTTCAACAGCAATTCTACCCTCCTACCCAAGAGCACTGGCAAGGGGTGGAAGTAGCCCGCAGGGATGTGCGGAGACTTGGAAAGTAGCCCACGGGGACGTTCTGTGGCTGTAAGTAGACAGCGGGCTGTTCAAAGTTGGACAGCCCTGCATTAGATGAATGTCACATCTAATTACAAACTTATTAAAGTGTAAATCTGAGCTCAGTGGCCTTTGGCATGCATACTATTTGGATGTTAGGTGCCTCAACAATTTTGGCACTGACAGGCAACATGCCTGTAATATTCTGCAGCCGCAAATATATCTCTTAAATTATTTCCCCATACTTCTCCCCAGCTACATGTAAACAAAGATTTGTGAAGAGTTGCACTTTCTGCTGCAAGGCAATGGATCATGCGCCAGTGTTGTAGGAGCCCTCTGACTACACAGACGTGAGTCAACATAAATCAAAAATCTCCCACGCAGAAAGGAAGGGAGGGAAATTGAAGACACTTCGGTGATAATCATTTATAAAGGTCTTTTGTATGTACGGAATGCCACACAATCTTTCTTTTATTCAGAGCCACTCCAACCTCTGTGAAAATCCATCCTTATTTTCATTTTGCTGAAGACAAGCAAGACTTTCTGAAAAAATAGCAGTGCTACATTTCCAGAGCTGAAAGCAATACTGCAGTCAAGCCTCTTCTCATGTCCAGAGTTCTTTGTTCTTTGCATGATTGTGTTGTAAACTGGTCAGAGCTCTAGTACTACAAGGTGGTATATAAGCAGAAAAAACAATTTATTGTTCTAGCATTTTTGTTAACGAGTAACGCAGGAAGAGAGGACACATATGGTTGTAGACTGGAAGATGGATCAGATTGGCTCTCTATTATTACATAAGGCAAGGTGAGAACCAATGGTGGAAACTGTGGAGTAATAATGTTGGCTGAACATTAAGAGGCATGCCTTAACTAAAAAAAAAAATAAAGGCTTGGACCAGATGGCTGGAGGAGGTGTAAGTTTTCCTTCACATATAATGAAGCAAAGGCGGGGTAGCCACCTGTCAGGATTTTGTAGCTGTATCCTTCTGCAGTAAATAGAGGTTGGCCACCAAGATGCCTTCTAAGCCTATACAGTAAAACCTTGGTTTAGGAGTACCTTGGTCTACAAGTGTTTTGCAAGAAAAGTAAACATTTCTGATCAATTTTGCCTTGATCAATGAGCAATGTCTTGTAATACGAGCACTGGGCCAGGTCACATGATCACGAGCCAATTTTGTGTGTACAGTAACTGGTCTATGGGGCTCCAGAATGAATCATCTGAATTTCCATTATTTCTTATAGGGAAATTTGCTCTGATATATGAGTGCTTTGGTTTACAAGCATGTTTCCAGAATAGAGTATGCTAATAAACCAAGGCATTGTAATTCTGTATTTCCCCACTGCCGCTAAAATAATCAGCTGTGTCTTCTGAAATGACCAACAATAGAACCAAAACAATACTTTTCAAAAATTAAAATAGTACAATACAATATTATATTGCAGTGGCTGAAATCCTGCTGACATAGTTACACCTGTGCACGGGTTATGGTGTTACCGACAGGAATGATTGTTGGTAATTATAGACGTGCCTTTTTTCTCCACTGTTTTTAACTAATTTGCAAAGAATCTCTCTCATCACGAGGAAGGTGTAGGCATTTGCAGAATGGAAGGAGGAAGTATCTCGCTATTGGAAAATCTACCCCAGTAACATAATCTAGTTACCAGTAACATAACCCAACACTTGTAGTTTTCAGAAATAAAAGACATTCTCCCCCACCCCACCCCCAATTCTGCAGCTCCCAGGCTTCCAAACAATGGAAATGGTTCTTTGCAAATCAAAAAAAAAAATCAAGAAGAGAAAAGACTGGAGCCCATAATCTCCCTCTGCTGGTAACATTATCATCCTTCCAGAGGCATACCTAGAGCAGCAGCAGTTCAACCAATATGCAGTAATGTAGAATGTAATACAAAGTATTATGTGTGATGTAGAATGTAATACAAAGTACAAACTTTCAGAACATGGCCAAACAGCACGAACAACTCACAACAACTATCAGATCCCAGCCATGAAAGCCTTCAAGAATATATCTTAATAATTATTTTGATATTGCCAGGACAATGTTGCTGTAATATAACATACAGACTGGAATCCAGATGGAACATGTTACACTGTGCAACTCTGGAGATATCCAGTACGTTTCACTGATTTCAACAGCACTCGGAGGAACAGGAGGCTTCCCACCACCACCCTGCCCGGTTCCAGGGATCCTTCTAACTCCCCTTCATCCCACAAAGCCTTTGGGAGTGGCAGAATGGGGCATGGAACAACTTAAAGACTGAGAATCATTCATGTGGCATGGGTGCGGTTTATGACATCATCAGAGTGGTATAGCGTTAAGCTGCACAATAGGATTCTGGCTGGTATGTAATAAATAGTTAAAACAACTTTGTTTTTCCATTTTAGAAAGAAAAAAAACAGTGCCAGGAAAGCTCCTGGTGGAGATGTACTGTATAAAGACTGCAGAGCCTGTTGCAATCAAGGAGTGGGCTGAACATCTGTTTATATTGTGGAGGGTGGTGTGTCTGAACTCATTCCAAGGGTAGCAGCCTCACATCTTCCCTTTATTTGTCAGGAACACGGATGAATTGCACTCTCCTCCGCCCTCTTCACGAATCTTTTCAAAAATCCATTACACATAAGAGGCCCAGCTTGTTTGACACACAATGAATATCTAAGTGTTCCTCACTGTCTACAAGATGCACAGTGTGGGAGACCCACCTACCTATTTGGTGCTATTCTAATTACACAGAACAAAAACGAAGCTACACGGCTAAGAGAAATTAGATTATAGGCAAAGCAGCCTCATTGCTCAGTTCAGGTCCTTATCTGTCACCTCGTCTTTATTTTGTCTGTCTGACAGACTGACTGTCTGGCTGATGGACGGAAGAGACAGCGGCCTCTCTACCCTCCCTTCTTCTGCACAGGACTCATTTGGAGCAAAGCTGCATAAGGGCGTGCTAGCATAACGCATGTGGATGGTATCTCTGTGCATTTGAAAACAGTAAATTTAGAATTCCGCGGAGAAAACCTTTTCTTCTGCAGGCGCCCGCACCAACACTGAGCGCCATTCCACACCAAGCTTAGAAACACATCCCAAGAGCAGTCCTCTTTTCCAGACAAGACTCCCAAATCAGAGGATTTTAACAAAAAACGTTCACTGAAATGTCTTACTGGGCTTAATGCAAAAAAAGGGAGACTGGCCAGCCCTTTGGCCTTTTGGGGTTGAGCCACAACTCCTTAAGGATCCCTCATCATCTTATTAGAGTGGAGAGGAGGAGGAGGAGGAGAGAAAGGCCCTCTGAACAACACTTAGCACCACCTAGTGGCAGTAAGGAAGAAAAATCTCCAAAGCTGCATTGCTTGCATTTTTAAAGCACCGATGCACTCTTCAGGGAAATGAAGAGCGTTTGGTCTCCCTTAGGGATCTGATGGCATGCTGAGGATGCCTGTATTTTCCCTTCCATCCAGATAGTGGAAAGCTTGGAACGGGTGCCAACAGTGGCAAAGCATGAAAACAAGCCTGATCGTCCAGGTTTTTAAAGAATGCCTCCTGTAATTGGGTGGTGGTTGCTGCTGCTGCTTCATCCCTGCCAAGGGCTTCTCAGATCGGAAATTTTCAATACAGTGTTGATATGCTAAAATGACAACAACAATCCAGCAGAGAAGATTGTTTCTGAGGAGTTTTGTCACCATTCTCTTAAAAAGCAGTTGTTTTAAAAGAAAGATTTCCAAAATTGATAAGCAGGGAGTGTTCAATGCCAAGGGCTTCCGTGCTGCTAAACTACTAAAGAAAGGAAGCAAGCAAACCAAACAAAATCAAGCAGAGAAGGACCTTTTTAAAGCTTTTAAAAAGATTTTTGAAATTCTTTTGAACCGTACCTCAAAGAACAGTTGATTCCTTCAAGAGAGCAGAATTTGGATTTTAGGAATATATATGGACAGAAATGACGGATACAGTCACACTCCTTAGACACAAAAGGAGAATAAGTGATTACAAAAGGGACTCTCAGGTTAGCATGACTGGAGGAAAACCCAAAAGATGCTCTTGTTTTTGTTTTTGGATTATTTTTCTAATTCCTGAAAGACAGCTTCTGAAACCCAAATCCTACATTTTAACAAAAGAGAAGTGAAACCTTTCATGTTTCCTTCGTTCGGTTGTTCCCTGCTTTTCATTTTGTCTGACAAATCACCCAGGAGATACTTAGTGATATGGTGTCACGAGGGCTGCTGTCAGACACCAATCAGAATGTATTCTTGAAGGCTTTCACGGCCAGGATCTGATAGCTGTTGCGAGTTTTTCGGGCTGTTTGGTCGTGTTCTGGAAGTTTTTCTTCCTGATGTTTCACCAGACTCTGTAGCCGGCATCTTCAGAGGGCAAGGAGCTCAGGGAACATACATTCCTTTCTTGTATTATTGTTGCTCCCTGCTGTTGAGTTCTGATGATGGAGTCAAAGAAGAGGGGGAGAAGACATCAGTGGGAGGAGTAAAGTTATGTTTTAGTTATTATGATTGTGGGGAGCTTGGAGTGAATGTTTTGCCTTTATTTTTTCCTTGCAAGCAAAGAGTGGGTGCGGCTCTGTGCTTGGTGTGGAGACAATAATCTGGTCCTTAACACCACAAAGACCAAGGAACTGGTGGTGGATTGCAGGAGAAAAAATGCAGACATTCAGCCCCTGTATATTGCTGGGGACTAGAGATGGGCACGACTTAGCGGTATTTTCGTTTTTGTTTTCGTTTTTCATTTCCGTTACGTAACAAAACGAAAAACGGCTCAGAACTGGAACGAAAACGGAAATGAAACGACTAATTTCGAGCCAATTTTCGTTTTTCGTTACTGGAAAAACACATAATGGAGCTAAATGGGAAGAAACGAAAAATTTTTCGTTTTCGTTTTCGTTTTTTCGTTTCCGTTACGTAACGAAACGAAAACGAAAAATTTTGAAATTAGCTCACGAAAACGGAAACGAGCCGAAACGGACCCCTAGCCGAAAACAGAAACGAAAACGAACAATTTTTCTGAGTCGTGCCCATCTCTACTGGGGACTGTGTGGAGAGGGTGGCTGTATTCAAGTTCCTGGGTGTTACCATCGAGCAGGGCCTGACCTGGAGGACTAACACAACTGCTCTGGTGAAGAAGGCCCAGCAGAGAACATACTTCTTCAGACTCTTAAAGAAAAACAATCTGAGCGAGAAACTGTTGGTGTCCTTCTACCAATGCTCCATTGAGAGCATTCCTATATGGGCTGTCCAACTTTGAACAAGCTGAGGTCTACTTTTTCCGGCCCAAAGTGCCTGAGGGCTACTACACTAAAACCACTACTTACGAATTTTATCTATTCCTTCTGAGCACATGGTCATAAGTAAAAAAAATTGTAAGTAAAGCAGCAGTTTACCATAGGAATGCATTGAAAATCAATTAATCCGTTATGGAGGGAATTCTCCGGGGGGAAGAAGAAGGGAGATGTCACTGAACAAAGGAGATGGGCACACCTGCAACCCCACCTCTCACCCCTCTCCTCCCTCCACTCCGCACCAGCAACTCAGCTGGTCACAAGACAGTGGCACACCAATCATCTGGCCAGTGGGGGAAACAGAGGACTGCACCATGGCCCTTGAACTGCCCGGCTCAGCTGAGACATTGGGCTGGCAGACCCAGAACTTTGCTGGGGTACTGGTGGTCCTTGGGTTGGGCGAGGTAGAGGTGGAGAACTTATCCCCTCCCTTTTTTTAATTGATGGCCAGTGGGCTACTTTTGAACCCTTTGTGGGCTACCAGTAGCCCACAGTCTACCTGTTGGGCAGGCCTATTATACTCTGTCTGTGCTTGGTTCTCCAGCTGCACAGCCACAAATAGGAAAGTGCTCCAGAGGGTCATAACCACAGCCCAGAAGATCATTGGTCACCCTCTCCCATCTCTCTATACAGTTCCCGTTGCCTTAAAAAGGCAAATAACATCTTACAGGATTCATCTCATCCTGGACATAGTCTGTTTGTACGGCTGCCTTCAGGCAAGAGATACAGAGTAACAAAAGCAAGAACAAACAGATATAAAAACAGTTTCTATCCAAGAGCCATAATCATCTTAAATGAGGTGACCAAATAGTGTGACCTTGGGGAGTAGTGATGGTCTTGATGGATGTGTATGAGTGCTTTTAATTCTCTTTACCTTTTAAATGTTTTTTCTTTTTAATTGCACCAGGGATAGTATTCAATTTCATTGTACTATGCACAATGACAATAAAGCATCTATCTATCTATCTATCTGTTGCTGTTTTTAATGTTGCCCTTTTCCACCTGTGTGCATATGGTGAAGGGGCTGTTTTCTCCGTTCGACTGATTTTAAAAATTGTGTTCTTTGGTTAATTCGTTGTGGATTGCCCACCTTTTCCCCTGCCTGTTTGAAGCGGATTTTAAGGCTTCTGTACAGCTTTTCCATTAAATCTCTGGTGTCTACCTTTTCTGTTGTCTATAAGTGTTCTTTAGGACTTTGGGAACAAGTGTCAGAACATGAAGGTGGAAAAACAAAATGAAATAATCTGAAAAACCTGGCACCTTTCACGTTCAGTGAAAAGACTGGTACACAAAAGGCATACGTATAATAATAGCATGGTCTTAGAATTTCAGAGATGGAAGGGACCCTATGAGTCATCAAGTCCACCCCAGTCAAGGAGGCACAGTGGAGAATCAGGCACCCAATTCTCTGGCTCTCCAGCAGTTATTATAAAGGAGGACCCCCTGTAAGAACTCAAAAGCACTCAAACCTCATTGTTTTCCCTGTGCACATCCCTTTGAAATCTCCATCTGAATAACTGTTAACATGTTGTGCTTGATTCTGTCTCTGTTGATAAAAGTGGAGGATCAACTTAGTCTTTTTTAATTTTTTTAATTTTTTTCTTTTTGGTAGAATGTAGGGAATTTATTATTGGCTGATGATACAAGCGATATGATGACAAACACGAAGGGAATTTCCTGCCTTAATAAGGAATGCTCCATCGCTTGGAGATCTTTTTTTTCCCAGGAACCTGCTTTCTGGAGTAGGGCACTGGCAGAAGTCTCGGGGAATCGCTATGATTCTTTGGGTCTTCTGGTGGAACAAATTCCAGGACAATCTGATTTATCATCTGCGTGCCAATCTACCCTCAGATGGCATCAGGGCTCGCTGTCTTGGTGCACATGTGTTTTTATGTGTGTTGCAGATGAGAACTGATCGCAGGGGAACAGAGGGATAAACAATGGGAAAATGTACTTGGGCCTAGTATGTCAATTGAAGCCAAGCAGGCAGTTCTTTGTCATTGGCAATATAGGCTTGGAATTCTGGGAGTTGTGGTCCAAAACATCAGGAGGGCTGAAGTTTGGACATCCTTGGAAGATGTTGTCGCTTTTGAGAGTTCTATTATTGTTACAGGAGTGGACTCCCCACAGGCTGACAAGGGCCCTCCAGCCATACCATGTTCGACTGATTTTAAAAATTGTGTTCTTTCTTGTTTCCATCTTTCTTGTTGTTCCGTCTTGTTTCATTTCTGTGCTGTGTTTTCTCCCAGAATTGGGGCCCAAGGCAGTTTAACACAACAGGAGATTAAAATGCAATAACATCCCAAAGATTGAAACAGAATTACATTCAAATCATATCATTAAAATACAATTAAAATTAAAACTCTTTAAAGCTGCTGAATTAAAAATAGTAATAATACATGACCTTAAAACCATGAAAACCTATAGGTCCATCAGCTGAGATAATTGGAGGTTCTTAGTTGCCAAATGCCTGCCTAAATGTAATAGCTTTAGCCTATTGCTGGAAGGAAAGCAAGGAGGGGTAAGCCCGGCCTGGGCATCAGCCTCTAGCCTGTGAAAATTCCCCACATGTCAGGCTTGATAATAGCTACGACTATATGAGAAGGGAGCATGAGCAGTGGTGTAGCTATGGAGGGGCAAGGGAGGACATCTGTCCCTGGGCACAGCATCTGGGGGCACCAAAATGGATGCCAAAAAGCTCCCCGCCCATGAGTCATAGGAAGGGGTGTTGTGGGTGACCTGCCAGGGTCGGTGTGGAGGGCTCCCCAGCCACCACTGCTGCCCTTGACGTGGCACCTTAGCCCCTCTCTGCCCTTTGAGGGGCACAGAAACTGACTTTGTCCCTGGGCACTGAAAACCCTAGCTACTTCTCTGAGCATGAGCGGCTAGAGGCACCTGCTCAGCCTCCCATAAACCGTTTTCATCTCTGTCTCTGGGAAGAGGTAACAAAAGGCTTTGGTTCTGGATGCTTTTACCTGTGCCCCTCCTAACTCTTGCTGCCCATTAATGACATCACACGGATGCCCCATGGCATCAGAAAGGCCTGCCCTTTGGTCTAGATATGCCCTCAAAATTTCACAGAATATGATACTGCACCCTTGGCAATCCTTTTCTGGAGATTTGCAAGCAATATGATGACAAAGGAAACTAGAGACCTGATGCCTGAAAGAGAAACACCTGAATCATGTGGCACCTTGAAAACCCACTTATTTCGGCACCCAGGAAGTTGTGCATTTAGATGACAATGCTCAAATGCCCACAACCAACATGACACATATCAGTGATGGCTTGAGGATCCTAGAAACTGTAGTCCAAAAAGGAATGTGTCTATGTTCAACCTTTATTGTCACATAAGCTTTCTTCTCAATGGGCTGCTATCTTCTACGTAAGGACACAACCATAGCATCCTGAACATATCCCATTATGTCAGAATTTGGAAATGGGGCAGGCTCAAAGAAAAAATCTTTTCCAGAGCCCTTGTGTGCTGTTGCTGCCAGTCAGAGTTGAAAACAAGGGTGAGGTGCGCCAGGGGTCTGACTCAGTGCAAGGCAGCTGACTATCTTCATCTGCTTCTATGCAGTAAGACTGGTCTTTGTCCAGGGTCTCAGGAATGATAACCAAAAGAAAATCAGGCGAAGGGCCAGCAGCAGACATGCTGAGTATCAGCATCTTGAACTGGCAAAGCTAATGCAACTTTCTGCAGCACACTTGGATGTTCTTAAAAGCCTTCTGTATGCAGCAGGTCAAATGTTCTCATGGCTGGAGATGCTTGTTTTGTTGTGTTTGCTTTACAAATATATTGCCTTTGCTACAAAGATAGATAGATAGATAGATAGATAGATAGATAGATAGATAGATAGA
>JAHTLZ010000289.1:3205816-3233202 GCA_023846285.1 Phrynocephalus versicolor
TAATAATCTTTGGGGAGCTGGATGAAAAACATAAACTAAACCAGCATTGCGTCATAAATTACTGTAGTCCCTGGGGCCATTTTTGGAAGAAAAATTGGCTTCTGCCAGTAAAAAAAGACCTAATGAAGCCAGAGCTGAACCTCATGATGAATTCAGGTTCTTATCTTTTTACATTCTAATCTGCCTTTAAAAGATTTTTCTCTCTCTCTTGTGTTCCAGATTTACCCAATGAGAGCCTACCACAGCTAAACTTTGCTACAGTTGTTTACTGGAGGGTCCTTTACCTCCAGTGATTTAGAAAGCCTCACCTTTATTTCCAAAATTCTTGCAAGTCCAAATTTCCAATAATGCCTCAGAGGATGTGGTGTATAGAAGGCATTGTGTTTGTTCACTTTCTCTCCAGCAGAACCTGTCAAAATGTGGAAGTTGGAAGCGGATTCCACTCCTACCCCACCCCCGCCCTCCCAGAAGCAGACATTGCTACAACAAAAGATAATCGTATCAGCTGTTTGCATTTTCCCTGCCCACACACACACACACACACACACCCCTAGCTCCACAAACATCAAATGACCAGTTTCATCGCCTTTTCTTCTGGCACCAGTAGGATACCTGCAAAAGCAGCTTCAGGTCAAAGCTGAATATCACAACATTCCCTATAGCTGGGAGAGCGTCAGTCTAAATGTCTCTCTGTTGTTTACAACTACTGCACTTGACTAAACTCTGCTGTTGCACATTTAAAAATATATCAGGGCATAATATGCCTGGTAAATATCAACTACCTGTTCAGTTCTATGTAGAGAACAGCCCCATGAATTTGCACAGGTTTTGTATAAACTCCTTTGTCTAAACTACTATAATTTGATACATTTGATACAAGTATAAGAATTTCTTCTCTCCCTTTTAATTAAACCACATTTGAAAATGAATTTTTCCATTTGTCACAAATGTATGCAGCTTGCCCTTTTCAACAATTTAAAATTGGGAGCATAGTATTTCCTGCTTCTATTTAAATGAATGGGAGTGGTAAGATTTATTTTCATGACAGTAAAAGTAGATAGTAGACAGTATTTAATCCAGATACCTTGTTGGTGGCAAAGAAGTACAGTATTTCTGAAGGGGGTGGGGGAATCTTCTTAGGCACTGAACAGCTAAAGGTGGGAAAATATTATCTATGTTTTCAAGTATAAACCCCACACCGCTTTTAACGCTAGCCTGCTGAGCAGTCATTAAAAGGCTAGCTACTCTGGTTTCCTTTTTGGTATGTAGGCTACATGCTTTAAAAAATTCTGTGAATTATGAATTGAAACAAAAATAAAAAGTCTACACACAGTCTGTTGCTATAGTTATGAAAAAGAGATGACTTCAGTTCATTTTTAGCTCCCATTTCCTTTTTTAAATATATCAATAATAAGCCTCCCTATTTGTGCAAATACAAGACAGTAGCTTGCAGTTTACTTAGGAACCAAGAGGCCAAATACACCGTGAATGCTTCCCCAAGACCTGATAATATACTGTACAAATCTCACCCTGATGTTACCAGAAAAAAAAGATAGTGTGGTAGTGCACCATTCATTTGCACCACTGGTCAAACAAGATATCCCAAACCGAGATATAACCATCAGTGAGGAATGCCAAGTATTTCATATACCATTAACTCAATTATATTTTCTAACGTAGAGATCCGTGTAAAGATGCTGGCAGTCAAAGCAGGTTGTATGCACCAGTTAAGGAGGAGGAGATGTTTGTTATCTTTATTTACGGTCAAAGACCAAACTAAAATGAATACAAAATACAAGTAGCAAATCTACATACTATCAAATATGCATTTCATAACAATGTTTAAATTTATCCATAAAATTGATAGATCAAATGTACAAGTTAAAATTAGATTTGGTTCACAGTAAGGCAGCCATCAGCTACATGGTTACAATGTTTCTTGACCTCCATTGATGATCTGTTTCTGAACCCTTATTGCTACTGCACAGACTTTGGCAACTTGCCTGGTTATTTGGTAAAATTTGTCAGAGAGGAGCAGATGCAAATAAGTCTATTGACCTCCCAGGAAATTTACCTATGATTGAGGAGATGAGTTCTCTATGTAAGTCTTGATAATAAGAACAGAATAAGAGGACATGTTCTACAGATTCCAGCTAGTCGTTGGTACATGGACAGTTACGTTCTGATAGTGGTAAACCTTGATACCTTCCTTCCAAAAACTTGGAGGGAAGAAAATTAAATCTGACCAAGGTGAAAGCCCTCCTGGAAGAGGGGGATACAATCCTGTCCAGGTACGGGGTCACAGTGGATGCTGATTTCTTCAGGAGGAGGAGATGACACAAGAGGCCGCTAACCGCACTTCCTTGAGCAGCCACTTTTTATTTTGCATCGCCTCATCTCCTCCCATGGTTACGTGCTCGCTACAACGGTTTGGCAGTCCGCACTTCAGCAGTTGCTTAGCAATCGGCTTCCCCGTTCGCACTTGGCTGAACCGTTTTAAACTACGACAGGGAAATGGCAGAAATGGGGGAAACCGGAAAAAGGCAGCATAGTATGTCCGCAAATACAACCAAATTGCAGGAACCGATTTTAAAAAAAACCACCACCAGTGGTCGTCAAAAGAAAAACTGACACAGCAGTCAAAAATGGTCGTGGCCAAGGGGGCTCTTCAGAAAAAGCAATTTGAAAAGCGGACAGTGATTTTTAAGGCAATTTGTCTAAGGCAGGGCCGTCCAACTTTGAACAGGCCGAGATCTACTTTTTCCAGATGAAAGTGCCTGAGGGTTTCTACACTAAAACCTCTGCTTATGGATTTTATCTGTTCTGACCATATGCTCTACCCTTGAACTGTCCCGCTCGGCTGAGACAGTGGGCTGGCAAACCCAGAGCTTTGCTGGGGCAGTGGTGGCCCTTGGGGTGGGGGAGGTAGAGGTAGAGAACTTATCCCCTCACATTTTTTTTTATTGATGGCTGGCGGGTTGCTTTTGAACCCTTCACGGGCTACTGGTAGCCCCCGGTCTACCTGTTGGACAGACCTGGTCTAAGGAAAAGGCATTTCAAATCTAAAGTGCAGTAGCAGTCTTGTTTACCCTGCCACCAATGTTTCTCAACTCTTCAAATCATAAATTAGCGTCTTCTTGCTTTATGATTGGTCATGGGACGTAAGCACTGGCTTCCTTTGTTAAGTGTGTGCCAACCCTTTAAATAACTTCGTGAACAAACCAATGTGAACAGATTCAGTTTACGTGAGGACCCTCGACAAGGGCAAGGTACCTTTTCTTTCCAGAAAAGGTTTTTTTCCTCTCTCCCTCAGATGGGTACAGTTCAAATTTATGGTGTGCCACAGGGAAATAAACATTGTGAATAAACAGCCAAATGTCTCTGAAACAGTTTACACTACTGTCATTGCTCCCTCCCTCTCCTCTTGTTCCCCTCAGCCTCCTACTAAAACAGGACTGCAAATTTTGCATCCTGATTGGGGGAACAAAAAGTTTCATGTATGCAAATCTGAAACTGAGCACACTGTATGCATTGCAGACAGAGCTAAAAGCTGACATTGCACTGCCCCTTTCAAAGAAGGAATGTGGGTTGATTATTTTTTTTGGGGGGGCAAAACATAACCTTGTTTACTCTGGTGACACTGCACAAACCATATGTTATAGCACATGGCAGGGATATACATGGACTTAATATTGTCACTATTACTGTCTCTGTTTCTGCAGAATTTATACACACAGGTACTGTTCAATGACAGCTTCCAGGTGAAATAATCCTTCAAACAGTTTGTGAGTTATAGCAATGTAGGTATTTGGGCTGGATTACAACATCAAGAAAAATTCTTATAGGATCAAGACCAATTTAGAAGCAAGGTCAAGAGCCAGGGGAGACAGTGTCATGACACTGCTGCCACATGACCACAAGAAATAGAAGTGGGGACATAGCATGCACTCTCACAACATTACTGCAATGGAACTAATTCCCTAGAGAGTTGGTGAGTGCTCCAACACTGCAAGCATTCAAGAGAAATTCAGTCAACAAACTGGGAGATCTCCTATTATTTGTATTCCTGCCCTGAGCGGGGTGGGTGGTGGTGGACCCAATGGCCTTGTAGGCTCCTTCCAACTTCCAACTTCCTGGTTCTATGATTCTATTCACAAGAGTAGACACCTCTGTGAAGATTCTCAGTCATCCAGGTGCGTTTATCTGGGAGTTGAGTCATGGCTACTGGACTTCTTTTTTGAGAGATAGAAACGTTTCGCTGTTCATCCAAACAGCTTCATCGGTCTGAGTATAGCTAGTGCAAGAGACCTACTTATAGTCAGCTTGGCCTCTTGTCCCCTGGTCTGATTGGCTCATAAGATGAACAAAGCCTTAATAGGCTCGTTAGGGAGACATTAGTGTCCATGGCCTTAAGGTAAACAATGGCCTAAGGTGCTGAAACCCATCAAGAATGGGTCCTTAGCTGTGACCTGGTGGTGAAGGCTCCTTGATTTGCCTGGGTACTGTGGAAAGTACAGCCTGATAAGTAGCAGACAGACTATGCCGGAGCCCCCCACCTCTGTTGAGGGAGGGATTTTCAATGCTAACATGAATGGCTTCCCTTACTCCTCTCTCAAACCACCTCTCTTCTTTGTCTAGTATGTGTACATCCTCATCTTTGAAAGAGTGGCCTTTTCCCTTCAAATGGAGGTGTACTGCTGATTCTGGTCCTGAGCTGTTGCCTCTCCTATGTTGGGCCATTCTTCTGTTTAATGGCTGTTTAGTTTCTCCAATGTAGAGGTCTGAACACTCTTCACTGCATTGGACTGCATATACTATATTGCTCCTTTTATGGTTTGGTATCGGATCCTTTGGGTGGACAAGTCTCTGCCTTAGTGTGTTCATGGGTTTGAAATAAACAGGGATGTGGTGTTTGCCAAAAATCCTTTTAAGCTTTTCCGACACTCCTGCCATGTAGGGAATGATCAGGTTCTTCCGTCGGGTCTGGGTCTCAGACTGATCCCTTGTTCTTCTGGGATGGCCCACTGCTTTGTTGAAGGCCCACCTTGGATATCCACAGGCCTTAAGTGCTGTCTTCAGGTGCCTGTCTTCCTTCTTCTTGGCTTCTGAGGAGGTGGGGATGCTCTCTGCTCTGTGGCTTAGGGTCCTGATGACTCCTAGTTTGTGTTGTAATGGATGGTGGGAGTTAAACAGTAAGTATTGATCTGTGTGGGTGGGTTTCCTGTAAACTTCTACTCCTAGGCCATGGTCAGGTCTGATGATGACTGCACAATCCAGGAAAGCCAGCCTGTTGTCTTGGGTGTCTTCCCTAGTGAACTTAATATTAGGATCCACTGCGTTGATGTGGTCTATAAAGGCCTGTACTTCCTGCGTCTTTATTTTAACCCAGGTATCATCTACATACCTGAACCAGTGGGATGGTGTTGTCCCTGGGAAGGTGTTGAGTGCCTTCTTCTCCAACACCTTCCCAGGGACCTTAAGCCACAGAGCAGAGAGCATCCCCACCTCCTCAGAAGCCAAGTAGAAGGAAGACAGGCACCTGAAGATAGCACTTAAGGCCTGTGGATATCCAAGGTGGGCCTTCAACAAAGCAGTGGGCCATCCCAGAAGAACAAGGGATCAGTCTGAGACCCAGACCCGACGGAAGAACCTGATCATTCCCTACATGGCAGGAGTGTCGGAAAAGCTTAAAAGGATTTTTGGCAAACACCACATCCCTGTTTATTTCAAACCCATGAACACACTAAGGCAGAGACTTGTCCACCCAAAGGATCCGATACCAAACCATAAAAGGAGCAATATAGTATATGCAGTCCAATGCAGTGAAGAGTGTTCAGACCTCTACATTGGAGAAACTAAACAGCCATTAAACAGAAGAATGGCCCAACATAGGAGAGGTAACAGCTCAGGACCAGAATCAGCAGTACACCTCCATTTGAAGGGAAAAGGCCACTCTTTCAAAGATGAGGATGTACACGTACTAGACAAAGAAGAGAGGTGGTTTGAGAGAGGAGTAAGGGAAGCCATTCATGTTAGCATTGAAAATCCCTCCCTCAACAGAGGTGGGGGGCTCCGGCATAGTCTGTCTGCTACTTATCAGGCTGTACTTTCCACAGTACCCAGGCAAATCAAGGAGCCTTCACCACCAGGTCACAGCTAATGACCCATTCTTGATGGGTTTCAGCACCTTAGGCCATTGTTTACCTTAAGGCCATGGACACTAATATCTCCCTAACGAGCCTATTAAGGCTTTGTTCATCTTATGAGCCAATCAGACCAGGGGACAAGAGGTCAGGCTGACTATAAGTAGGTCTCTTGCACTAGCTATACTCAGACCGATGAAGCTGTTTGGATGAACAGTGAAACGTTTCTATCTCTCAAAAAAGAAGTCCAGTAGCCATGACTCAACTCCCAGATAATAGACACCGAAAGGATGAATGACCAGGGAAAATACCTGTAGTACACTGGACTCCTTTCTTCATTAGAGAGAGTCTGAAATCAGCACCCAAAGATGAAGGGGAAATTCAAGCTTCATGGCAAGTAAAGAGTAGGATTGGATAAATTCTTGTTCCTCCAGAAACGGTGTCGTAATCTGGAATGACCCTGTACCCCTATTCATCCAAGAAGCTGCAGCAACGTGATTGCATGAACTGTCTGCTCATGCAAAATCCACTTGTGGTGTACAGTATGGTGTAATTACACCCATACAGTACGTGTGTATGGAAATAAAGTACTGTATTAATTTCCATTTACACAGACACACACCACCAAGCAACTTACAGAAATCTAAGAACATGGTTATAGCAAGTCAACAACATCCAGAGCGCTTGGCCTTGAAGAACATAGTGCAGCTTCAACGGACATGTTCTTTCTGCATCCACTGTAAATACCGCCTAGTACTGCTTTTCATGAGCAAACCACATGGATAAAGGAACAGAAGTGGCTGCTTGGCATTTGGTTTCTGCACAAGGGGGTTCCCCTTTTCTTGTCTTTCTTCATTACCTGTTTTTGCCTCCTTTCCCCTCCCCCCTTTCTCAGCTTGGCTAAAGTGGGATTTGTGTTGTGTACACAATAGAAAGTATATAGTGACCTTTTATTATGCTAAGAGAGCTATTCAAGTTGCATGGAAATGTCAATAATCATAGAGACCGGATCTTGCTCCCTCTCATTTTATTATTAAGACATCCATTAGTTGAACAGGTGCTGTGAACTGAAAAGAAAAGTGTTGCCAAAGTTAGCCCAAGACAGGAAATGGGTTCTGGAAACCACCTACAAGAAGAATACAGGGCCTGTGAGATCAGTTTCAGACCAATGAGATGTTTGAGGAACAAACATACCAGAAATTAATCTGAAAATAGTCAACAGATGCAGTAAATACTGTTTACCTCCACAAAGGCCTGAGTGGGCTCAGTTGCTTGTACTGTGTGAATTGCAGATAGGCTTCTTATCTGAACTACCATAAGAGTGCTACCAAGTAAAAGGGAGTATCTCTAGGACCCATTTCTGTTGGGTTTATACTATACAGTAACCCCCCGCCGATCGCAGGGGTTAGGGACCCACCCTACCCGCAATGCATGAAAATCCGCGATATAAGGAAGCGGGTGGGGTGGGGCCTGGGGGGGGGGCGATCGCGCGCCTGTCCGAGAGGTCTTGGGGCGGTGCACGCAGGCAGTGTTGCAGGATCTTACCTCCCGCCACCGCCCGCCACCGCCGCCCGAGGCTTTTCACCAGAGCGCGGGGGCAGCGTGGAGTGACCCAATAGCCCACCGCCGCCCCCCACGTGGCCCCGAGGCTTCTCACCGGAGCGTGGGGGCAGCACAGAGGAACCTGATTGTCCCACGCCACCCCTAATGCTGCCCCAAGGCTTCTCACCAGAACATAGGGGCAGCGCAGAGCGACCCGATCGCCCCCACGTGGCCCTGAGGCATCTCGGAGGAGCATGGGGGCGGCGCGGAGCGACCCAATCGCCCCCCCCCGCTGCCCCTAGGCTCCTCAGAGGAGCCGGGGAGCGGAGCGACCTGATCGCCCCCACACACACCGCCCCGAGGTGCAGGTACTGTGATCTCACAATGTAGTGGAACCGCAGTACCTGAACCGCAAAATGGCAGGGGGCGACTGTGCATGGGCTGTGGAACAGAGCCTTCTTCTTCTATCCATTCATTCATGTCTACACTTAGTCATTTTGTGTGTCAATGTTCTCCATGCCTTTCTCTCTCTCGCAGTTTCTTTTCGTTTCAGCAAAGTCACTGATGTTCCTTCTGACGCTCTCAAACCACTGAGTCCTCAGGCAGCTCTTTCTTCTTTTGCCACTGACCAATCCCAGCACACTTGTCTTTTTAAGTGAGTTGGCTCACATAACATAACCAAAGTATGACTGATTTTTGATTGGTGATCTTGGTTTCCAGAGAAATTTTGGTTTGCCTCCATGTAGGATTTCCTTGTTGGCAATCCTCACTGTCCATGGGATGCATAGTAATCACCTCCAGCACCACAATTCAAATGCACCTATCTTTTTACTGTCCTCGTCCCAAGTCTCACAATGTTATGAAGCTACTGGAAATATGATTCAATTAACGAATCTGCATTTGATAGGGAGGCTGAATTCTTTATTCTTCCAGATGTTATTCATACTGATCATTGCTGTTCTTGCAAGCTCTATGTGTCTACTGATCTCCAGGGTGCATTTTGATTAATTTTAGAGGCAATCTAAAACCCTTTACTGCATCAATTACCTTGTTTCTGATCTTAAGTGACTTACACATTCTCTGCCACTGTCAGTATTTTTGTTTTCTTGGTGTTGAGGTGCAATCCAGGTTTTTCACTTTCATATTTGACTTGATTAGCCATTCTAGATCTTTCTTACTTCCCACAAGCCATGTTGTACCATTTACATACTGATAGTTGATGTTCCTACTGCCAAATTTTACCTCAATGACAGAGTCTTCCATATGTGCCTTTCTCGTAATCAATTCTGTATACATGTTAAATAATGAAGGAAATACAATACAACCCTGACAAGTTCCATTCCCAATATTAAATCATGTGATTCAATAAGCTAACCAAAAGCTAACCTTACTGTTGCTTCTTAATCAGAGTACAGACATTATATCATTTGAATGAAGTGTGGGGAAATTGAGAGTAACCTTCAGGCCAGATGGGTGGTATATAAAACAAGCAAACAAGCAAGCAAGCAAACAAACAAATCCCCCCATATCCGCTGATTCGTCATCCACAGATTCTGTTATCCGTGGATGGCAGCGGTGACTGTGTGGTGTGAAGGGCTAGCTGGTGTGTACAAACATGCGGTGGTGTTAGGTCCCTGCCAGCGGTTGCTGTGGTGTGAAGTTCCTGCTGGTGGCCCTGGCAGTGTGCACAGCTGGTGTGCACAAACACACACATTGTTTTGAGGTCCCTGCCAGTAGCCACGGCAATGCAAGGTCTCTGCTGCGAGCCATGACTATATGAAGGACCTGCCAGTGGCCACACAGTCCAAAGGGCTGTGCCACCACTTTCTCCCCTGCTCACCCAGGTGGCTGGAGGCCAGGCATGAGCCTGCCACAAACACCTGAGGCAAGGCAAGGCAAGACACAGCGAGCCCACTCTAGAAGGAGCTGCTAGGTGGGCAGATGGAGGAGCCGGGCCATCTCCTCTCCTAACCAGCTGCTTTGTGCACCCAACCTGGCTTGCCAGGCAGGGTAGGAGGAGGAAGAAGCCCACAAACCTGAACAGCCACCTGGGCATGAGCACTGATGCTCTGCTCGGACCCCGAAACCGCCTCCAGCACCAGTGGAGCCCCATCGCTGGCCAGCCAAGCAAGCAAACAGGCAAACAGGCAAGGGAGCATGGCAGGCGGGGTGATCAATCTGGATGGTTTGGAGGCACCTTGGGGCTCAGCTGGTCTTCCTCCTCCTCCTCCTCTTCTGCCCGGCTGGCCAGGCTGGGTGCACAAAGCAGCCAGTGAGGAGAGAAGGTGGCCCAGGTGGATTGGCCATGGCAGCATTAGGGGCTTTTGCCCATCCCACCACATCACCCCCACTATCTCTGTCACCGCCACCTCCTCGCCACCACCAGATCCATCACCCTCAAATAATAGCATTTCCTCCTATCTGCAGATTTCATTATCCACAGGGCGGCCTGGATTTCAATCCCCTGAGGATACGTGAGTCCTACTGTATTCCCTTGCCTTTTCCATCTATCAAAGAGCTATGTGGTCACTCACTCCTCCTCCTTTTCAAAATCTATCTCAAATGTCTAGTAACTCTCTTTTGATGGCTGAGTTCATATGTTGTTGGATGATCTTCAAGATAATCTTACTTGCATGTGATATTAAGGCAATGATCTGGTATCTTGAACAGTCGTTGTGTCACCTTTCTTCAGTATTGGCATATATACTGGCCTTTTCCATTATTTTGGCCACTGGCCAGCCTTCCAAACACTTTGACATAGTGTTGTCAATGCTTTTGATGGCAGTGGCCTCAGTAGTTTATTTATTTATTTATTTATTTATTTATTGTGGGACTTATATACCGCCCGTCTTCCTGGTGGGGAACTCCGGGCGGTTTACAGCATATTAAAAAACAACAAATTCCACAATGTAATAAAAAACTAAACAGATAAAACAGCAAAGTGCAGGAGATGGCGATGGCGGGAGGGAAAAAAGAAAAAAAAATCAACCAAATGCATCCCGGAAGAGAGGGGTTTTAAGAGCCTTCCGGAAGGCAGGCAGGGACTCTGCTAGGCGCACTTCTGCTGGTAGGTGGTTCCACAGCGTCGGGCCAGCCACAGAGAAGGCTAGTTCTGTTGATATTCTGTCAACTCCAGGCGCTTTGCGGTTTGCCCATTCAACTTCCTCCATGAAGATATATGGTTCCAGCTCGAGTAGTTCTTACTCTCCAGTGCTTTGGTTTTGATTCCCATTTGTATAAAGTTGCTCCCCATATTCCCATCACCTTTCACTGATTGCTTGCTGGTTGTGTAATTCCTGCCCGTCGTGTCCGCTATTGTCTTTCTTACCATAAAAGGAGATCTGACCTTCTTCACATAAGCAAAATATTCTCTTGTATGGACTTTCTGGGCTGCTTCCTCCATTTTCCTGCACTGCTCGTCCCACAAGTCATCTTTGTCTTTCCTTGCCTCTCTCTGGAACTTTGCATTTAATCTCTGTGCTTCTTCCTTATCACCAATAGCTTTTGTCTTTCTTCTCTTTACTGCCTTTTTTATTTTTGCTTCTGATATCCATTTAGCCAATTTCGTTGGGTTCTCATGAGCAATGTGTTGACGTGGTAATTCACTGACAGTTGCTTTGATTGTTGTTGTTCAGTCGTTCAGTCATGTCCGACTCTTAGTGACCCCATGGACCAGAGCTTGCCAGGCCTTCCTATCTTCCACTGCCTCCCAGAGTTTTGTCAAATCCATATTGGTTGCATCGACGACACCTTCCAACTATCTCATTCTCTGCTGTCCTCTTTTCCTTTTGCCTTCAATCTTTCCCAACATCAGGGACTTTTCCAAGGACTCCTCTCTCCTCATGAGGTGGCCAAAGTACTGGAGCCTCAGCTTCAAAATCTGTCCTTCCAGTGAACTGCTTTACCTCCCATAGTTTACCCCAGTGTCTTTCTGTGATGTTAAGCAACTTGAATCTCTTCCTAACTTCATCTGCCTATGTAGGAGAAATCCTCTTGACATTGATTATTTGAGTCATAGGTGGCTGTTTGACATTGCAGAACCTTAGCTTCACTTTGGCCACCAGCAGTTCCTGGTCTCATCCACAATCTGTGCCAGGGAACATTTTCTCAGCAAGGATGGAACCCACTTCTGTTGGCATAAAATATAGTCAATTTGATTACGATAGTCTCCATTTGGTGAGGTCCACATGTAAAATCATCATTTGGACTGCTTGAATCACATATTCATCAGGCATTTCCTCTCCTTGACATAGCTGAATCAGACATTCTCCTGAATCATTTCGTTCACCTAGGCCAAATTCACCTATAATTTCTGATTCTTCTATTGCTCCCACTTTCACATTGAAGTCTCCAATGATATATAGACAATATTTCTTTGCTATTTCTTTCAAGGCTTCTTCAGTGTCAGCATTGAATTCATTTCCTCGTCTGCTGAACCCTCAGTGGGTGCACAGATCTATAGAACAGTAATGTTGCAAGGTTTTCTGTTGTTGTTGTTGTTGTTGTTGTTGTTGTTGTTGTTGTTGTTGTTGCTGCTGCTGCTGCTGCTGCTGCTGCTGCTGCTGCTGCTGCTGTTGTTTCATCACAGTTGTGACTGACTCTTTGTGACCCCATGTCCATGGTGTTTTCTTGGCAGCAATACTAGAGTGGCTTGCCAGTTCCTACTCAAAGAGCCTACAGCACCTGGTATATATTGCCATAAACCAATTGCTAATTCTTTGGTAATTTTCTATGGTCCTGCCAATTCTTTTGTGCACTATGAAACCCAGTCCTCTTGTTCTGATGGCATTGTTGCCAGAAAAGTATTCAGTATGCTCATCAGGGCTGAAAAAGCCACTTCCGGTCCAATGTACTTTGCTGATGCCTAGTATATCAATGTTAAGTCAATTCATTTCCTCTTTAATGATGCTCAACTGTCCTAGATGTAATCCATTAAGATTCTATGGCCCAATTTTAAAAACCTTTCTGCAGCAGAGATCTCTTTTCACAAGGGGCTCCCTCAGCTGTTAGCTAAAAGGACCATTTAGGGTTTTTTTTTTAGCTTTAACCTGGCAGGGTCGTAACTACTTTGGCTATGATAATCTCTTGTCCTTCCCCAGTAACTTTGTTGATACTTCCCAGCCTGGGGTGGTTTCACTGCTTGGCACCACATCTGTTTCATTTTTGAGCTGATACATCAAGGTTTTTTTGGCAAAGAATACTGGAGTAGATTGTCAGGTTTTTCTCCAGACCAGAGCCACGTTGGTCAGAATGGATATAAACCATACAATTTCCCCCTCCACCACAGTGAAGTATGATTGGACTTTTGAGGGTGAAGGGTTATAGCACCTGAAGAGACTGGAATCTATAAAATACCTTAGGAGTCATTTACCATAGTCAGAATAGGGGGAAATCATTTTATTATATTACATCCTGGATGAATGGGATTGCCTTCCATCACAACAGTTCTAGACTACAGGATTTCATTGTAACAGGTAAAAATGGAACAAAACAAAATCTCCCCAGAGACTGACTTGCCATCTGTGACATCAATATCATAGTATCTATCTTCTAATGTAAGTGTTCTAGACCAGCAAGAAATGAGTCGCACAGGCCAACTATCCTCCATGGAAACAAATCTCTGTAGTGCGATGAAAATATGTAAATGCTCATTTCTAAAGTTCAGCTGAGCTCTGTCACAAGTATGCGGGATTTTAAAAAGGGAAGAAACCATGTGTGTGTCAATGGGAAATTTTCACAATGGAGAGAAGTGAAAAGCGGTGTGCCCCAGGGCTCGGTCCTGGGACCGGTGCTTTTCAATCTGTTCATAAATGACCTGGAGACAGGGATAAACAGTGAGGTGGTCAAGTTTGCAGATGACACAAAACTTTTCCGTGTGGTAAAAACCAGAGAAGATTGTGAAGAGCACCAGAAGGATCTCTCCAAACTGGGGGAGTGGGCTGAGAAATGGCAAATGCATTTTAATGTAACCAAATGTAAAGTAATGCATATTGGGGCAAAAAATCCAAACTTCATCTATCAACTCATGGGCTCTGAGTTATCTGTGATGGATCAGGAAAGAGATCTTGGTGTGTTGGTGGACAGCTCCATGAAGGTGTCTCCCCAATGTGCGGCAGCGGTGAAGAAGGCCAATTCCATGCTAGGGATTATCAAAAAGGGGATTGAAAATAAAACAGCCAACATTATAATGCCATTATACAAAACAATAGTAAGCCCCACCTGGAGTATTGTGTACAATTCTGGTCACCGCATCTCAAGAAAGACATAGTGGAACTGGAAAAGGTGCAAAAGAGAGCGACTAAAATGATTACTGGGCTGGGGCACCTCCCTTATGAAGAAAGGCTAAAACATTTGGGCCTCTTTAGTCTGGAAAAAAGGCGCTTGAGGGGGGATATGATTGAGACATACAAAATAATGCAGGGTATGAGTAAAGTGGATAGAGGGAAGCTCTTCTCCCTCTCCCAAAATACCAGAACTAGGGGACATACACTCAAATTGAGGGCTGGGAGAGTAAAAACTGACAAAAGAAAATATTTTTTCACCCAGCGCGTTGTAAGTCTATGGAATTCCCTGCCACACAATGTGGTGATGGCATCTGACCTGGATGTCTTCAAAAGGGGATTGGACAGATTCCTGGAGGAAAAGTCCATCACAGGTTACAAACCATGATGGAGATGTGTAATCTCCAGGCTTTAAACCAGGATACTTCAAGGGCCAGATGCAGGGGAGTGGTATCAGGAGACAGATATCTAGTCTCATGTGCTCCCAAACACATCTGGTGGGGCCGCTGTGAGATACAGGAAGCTGGACTAGATGGGCCTTTGGCCTGATCCAGCATGGCTCTTCTTATGTTCTTATGTTCTTATAATCCAAAGGCAACAGTAGGCAATACCTTAATCAGACCACCAGAAAATCACAATATACTGTATATGCTTTTTGACCCCATTCAGATCTTCAGCAGGTTGACTACCACAATGACATGGGAGGTGCAGAAAAACCAATGAGTTCCAAAAATCATGGCCAAATCTATCTGCAAGACTCCTTTGTTAAATTTAAATGTCAAAAGTGGCTCTGCATTTTGACTCAAAGTACTGTTGAGGTGTTCACTTCACATTCCACCTCCGGTGGCATTGATTATAAAGTATCTCTCAATCTAGTTAGAGGTTCCCAAACTGGAGTTTCCAAATGTTCGTGGACAAAAACTCTCAGAAACCTTCACCACTAGCTGCACCAGCCAGGATTTTTGAGAGTTGTAATCCAAGAATATCTGGGGACCCACTTAGTTAGATAAAGGGTTGCCAGTTGTTCAGCATTCAGTACATGAGATGAAAAGTTAAGGCAAAAGTGTTACAATAGGTTATCTGCAAACATATCAAACAGCTGTTTGTAACAGCATACAAATCACATTGCTTCTCAGAAACAATAATATATGTTTTCTTTTACATAGAAATAGCTTCATGTGGAAAAAGAAAACACATTTGTGTGTATTAAATCACTCAGAGTTGCTTTTAAAGTATTAATAATGAAACTGGGGGATTCCAACATCACACTTTAATCAGAAACATAGTAAAACATATCAATATTCACTTTTCTGGGCAGGAAAAAAAATCAACAGCAGCAGCAGAAAAGAATCTTTGTCTTGGCTCTGAATGCTATGGACCATTTAATTTGTACAAACAGAAGCATAATGGGGAAATATAGATGAGTGTACCATAAGTTCAAGGAACATTCACTTCCTTTGCTATTCCTAAACTTTTATTATATTTTTGGAAATGGATTTTTCCATTTTGCTAGCCTTTGCTCAGACACACTCTACTTACAGAGGTGGTTTTCACTGAAGTCTACGATAGCCAAAGTCGTTCCATTGGATGGAAAGAAAATGTATATGAGGTATGGATTTCCATGACTCCTTATTTAAAAATCCATATAAAATAGTATGAAAGCGCTCAGTAGATGCGGCTCCCGCAGACTTAAGAGAATTAAACAGAGGTTTGGCAAGAAAAGAAGAATGTTTCTCTACTTGGGAATCTGATTTCCCACTGAAATTCTTTCACATTCTCTTGGAGATTACTACTGTCAGTAGCACACAGACACAACACAGTTGTGTTTTCAAAGGCACCACAAAACATAAAAGCACCATGCACGCGATGTCACAGTACTATGGCCAATAATGTTCCCTCTATGGGGAAATCCTGCCCAGGAAAGGAAAGTGATATATGTACCAATTAATGTAATTGTGCACTGTCATGTCAAATCTTATTTATGCCAACACCTTCCAAGATTTTCCAGCTAGAACCAGGCATGTCCAAACTTCGGTCCTCCTGATGTTTTGGTCCACAACTCCCAGAATTCGAAGCTTAGATTGCCAGTGGCAAAGTACTGTGGGAGTTGTGGTCCAAAAGATCTGGAGGGCCAAAATTTGGACATGCTTGATCTAGACCATATTCCAAAGTGGATCGTTGCCTCCTTCTTCTTGTACCCTGGGACTGTGAAGCTTGACCAAAGCTGTCAATACTGGCTCTACTCCTGGGAAGCATAGTGAGGAAGCAAAAGCCCAACTCCCTGAGCTATCCAGCCAGCCAATAAATATATAATAATAACTGTGCATTGTCACTTCTGACCTATGGTGACTCTTTGTAGGGTTTTCTAGATCTACAGTATCCAGAAGTGGTTTGCCATACCATTCTTCAGAGGGCATCCTGGGACTATGTGCCACGGCCACACCAATGGGCTCTTCTGGGATGTACAGTGGCGGATTTATTTATTTTATTTATTTTTCTATTTGTAAACTGCTTTCCCTCAGAAACTCTGGGCGGTGTACAACAGATTACCAACAAACAATTTCCCAGAAACTCAACCCAACAAAAAAAACAAATATAAAATAAAAACAAACAAAAAACAAACAACGTACAACATACAACATACAACATACAACACAGGATCCGGCAAGAAGGCTGGGAGAAACAATACAGCAAGTGACAGACAGAAAAGCCAATGTACGCTCAGTGATCACTGAAGGTTTCCCTGTAGAGCCAAGTCTTCAAAACTCTCCTAAAAGGCGGCAGCGACACAGCCGTCTAAACTCCGAAGACAGTCTGTTCCATAGTCCTTCAGGCCTCCCTTGAAGTGGCCACCCAGAGCAATAAGGAGAGTGAAGCTCTGGTTGGTCAGGACAAAGCTGGTCTCTGAGAGATCCGCTCTGCCAGATAGTTGGGAATGAACTCCCAACTTCTGGCTCTGCCAGCTAAAACATAACATAGCATAGAAAAATCCAGAAAGGATGTTGTGGTTAAAAAAAAAATCTAATTCATCATGAGTTTACAGAGACTGCAGTGCACATCTTGAGATGCTGGCATTCAAAAAAGTAGGCAGGAGTCCACAACGGCTTACATCTAATAAAACTCCTTAGCTTTTCAAGTGGCAGGAAGTCAGAACTGACAGGACTTTTGATAGCAAAAGGCTGATGAGTATCTAATTCAGGAGATTGGCTAGATTAGAACAATTATATGTAACAAATCAAGATGACCTACAAGACCCAGAACAGCACTGTACAGTATTAGGGAAGGGGCTACAGAATGCCACTCAGTACATGCCTTCAGTGCAGAAAGTTGTCAGAACCTCTCGGTAAAAATATACAGTGGCATTAAGTTTCAGGGTGCCTGCTGGAGTCTCAAGAGATGTGATCCATCGTCACTTCTCAAAGCACGGAGTGATACATTGAGCAAGCAGCTATGGAAGATGGAGAAGTGTTGATTTTTGAATACAGTGGACCCTTGTATAACAAACAGCTTGTATAACATAAAATTTGTACAGCATAAAACACTCCGGAGATAGGGGAAATTTGCTTAACATAATCGCCTATGGGGCGAATCTGTACAACATAAAAATGGGATCACTCTGTTTTCAATACATTCCTATGGGAAATTTGTATAAAGGAAAATTTGCTTAACATAATTTCATATGGAACAAATGTCCTTTGTACAAGGTACCACTGTATATACAATGAGCTATCTCTCACAACATAAAAATGGGATCACTCTGTTTTCAATACATTCCTTTTGGTGGTGGGTGATCTCAACGTGCATGCTGGCGGTGACCTGACTGGTGCCGCTCTGGAATTCATGCAGTCCATGACCTCCATGAACCTGTCCCAGCATGTTTTATGCCCAACCCACAGATCTGGACACACCCTGGATCTGGTATTTTCCTCCACGTCCGAGGATTCGTGTCTGAGGGTGTGGGACATTGTTCCCACCCCCGTGTCATGGTCAGACCATCACCTGCTGTCTTTCTCTGTATCAATCACCGCCCCACCCCGCGGGGACCTTCGGCAAACTGTTTGGGCCCACCCCCGTAGACTCCTTAACCCTGATCGGTTTCGGGAAGTCTTCGGAGGGCCTCCTGGCGGACTGGCTGACGATCTGGTAGACTCCATGGTAGATCAATGGTTTGACGAAACATCCCGGGCTGTCGACCAGATCGCCCCTAGGAGCCTCATCCGCTGCAGAGCTCGTCCCTCACCGTGGTTCACGGAAGAGCTTCGAGCGATGAAGCAAGAACGGAAGAGACTGGAACGCAGCTGGAGGAAGAACCGGTCGGCGACTAAGAAGGCTGCAGTCATCACACAGTCCAGGCACTATGTTCATGCGATCAGGGTGGCCAGAAGATCTTATAACACCCTGAGAATTAGTGAGGCCTCGAACCGCCAAGCGGAATTATTCCGTGTGGTTTGTGACCTCACTAATCCTGGACTGTCTAGGCCTCCTCCTACTGATTTTAGTAGTGAGCATTTTGCAGCCTTTTTTCGATCAAAAATTGAGGCCATCCGCACCGGTTTTGAACCCTGTTGCCCTAGCCCACTCTCGGCATCCCCGGCGGCTGCGCCCCCTCGGTCTCCTCGTATGGTTGAGTTTGGGCCTGTTACCTCACTTGAGGCCTCCAGGGCTATTGCCCACTGCCGGCCCGCATCCACCCCCTTCGACCCTTGCCCATCATGGCTTATGAAAGCTGTTGGAGGGAACATGTCCGAATGGGCATCTATCATTGCCACAGCCTCCTTCAGGAAAGGGATCTTTCCCTCTCGCCTGAAGGAGACTGTGGTAAAGCCCATTCTGAAGAAACCCAACCTAGCATCAGGCAATTTAACCAACTATCGCCCGATTGCTAATGTTCCCTTTATGGGCAATGTGATCGAGAGGGTGGCTGCGATCCGGCTTCAATCATATCTGGAGGGTGAGCATATCCTTGGTCCATTCCAGTCCGGGTTCAGGCCCGGCCGGGGGACCGAGACAGTCTTGGTCGCTCTGCAAGATGACCTCCTCCGGGGGGCCGACAGGGGGTGTTCCTCCCTGTTGGTCCTCCTGGATCTGTCAGCGGCCTTTGATATCGTCGACCACGGTATCCTGCTGGATCAGCTCTCCGAGGTTGGGATCGGAGGCACTGTTCACAGTTGGTTCCGATCCTTCCTCGGGGACCGTCCCCAGCAGGTTCAGCATGGGGGCGAGTTGTCGGCCCCTTGGACACTCCCTTGTGGAGTTCCACAGGGGTCGTCTCTCTCTCCCATGCTGTTCAACATTTACATCAGGCCGCTGGCGGAGGTCATTAGGGGACATGGAGTCTGCTGTCATCAGTACACTGATGACATGCAGCTCTATGTCTCCTTTTCCACCGCTGCAGATGAGGCTGTCCGGACCCTCGATCGGTGCCTGGGCGTGGTCATGGAATGAACCAGGGCTAACAGGCTCAAACTCAACCCCGATAAGACCGAGGTCATGTTCTTTGGGGCTTCCCCATCCAGCTACGGTGGCCTGTTTCCCACCTTGGAGGGTGTTTCCCTCAGGCCATCGGACTCTGTCCGGAATCTGGGAGTAGTCCTGGACCTGGCGCTCACCATGGAGGCCCAGGTGTCTGCCGTGTCCAGGGCTGCCTTTTTCCACCTTCACCGAATCGCCCAGATTCGTCCGTACCTGGATGGGGACTCCCTCAGAACAGTGGTCCAGGCGCTGGTGATCTCGAGACTGGACTATTGCAACGCGCTCTACATGGGGTTGCCCTTGACTCTCATTCGGCGCCTGCAGCGGGTCCAAAATGCGGCGGCCAGACTGGTGGCGGGTGTGCGCCGATTTGAGCACATCACCCCAGTTCTGGCCCGCCTGCATTGGCTACCCGTTGCAGCCCAAATTAGATTCAAGGTCCTGGTTTTGGTTTACAAAACCCTCCATGTTCTAGGACCTGGCTACCTGACAGAGGGGATCGACCAGCGGTCAACTTCGGCCCGTCCGACTAGGTTGTCGCGGGCGCACATGCTGCGCGTGGCCACGCCCAGGGAGGCTCGGAGAACTTCCACCCGTTCCCAAGCCTTCTCTGTGGCTGGCCCGACGTTGTGGAATCATCTCCCAGCCGAAGTGCGCCTAGCAGAGGCCCTGCCTGCCTTCCGGAAGGCACTGAAAACTCTTCTCTTCCGGGAGGCGTTTGGTTGATTTTTTTTTTCCTTTCTTCCCCGCCATCTGCATCTCTTGTTATTGTTGGTTTGTCTGTTTATTTTACTAGTTTAATTTATTTGCCGCCACTGTAATTTGCTGTTCTTTATTTGTTGTAAACCGCCCGGAGTTCCCCTCCAGGAAGACGGGCGGTATATAAGCTCTATAATAAATAAATAAATAAATAAATTCCTATGGGAAATTTGTATAAAGGAAAATTTGCTTAACATAATTTCATTTGGAACAAATTTCCTTTATACAAGGTGCCACTGTATATACAATGAGCTATCTCTCAAGCCTGCTCATCCATTTCCTCCCATTCCTAGTTGGTACCATGACTATCTTTCTCAGCATGAAGGCCACTGGATGTGTGTTACACTTCCACCGTGTCTTTGCATTACAAAGTCAAGAGTGAGGTAAGAGGGCTAGTGAGAGAACTTAGAGTCCACTGCATCATTTGAAACAGGGCAGGGAGTGGAACACAAACATCATAGTTGTGAGCCTCCCAGTTCCATAAGTTCTGGAAGCGGCAGTGTAGGACCTGGAAGAAGAACAGCTTACTCTTATCTGGCAGTGAGCTTTTCACAACCCCAGCTGGAGGACAGACACTGGAAAAACTCGACTTTGTGGGGCGTAGGTAAGACAAGATACTGTTAGGGTATAACAGTATAGTAACTAACAATTGTAAGTAAGTTGCTTAAGAGTTTGTAACTGTAGTAAGCCAGTCAGGGATCAGCTGACTGTAATGTGTAATTAACTGTGTATATAGTGGTTAACAAGTGAGGGTAACACTTGATCACTTCATCCCAACCTCCTGATCATGATCCATGCTGCTACATGTCTCTGCTGAAGGACTCTGTGACTGTAAGAAGGAATGCTGAAGGAAGCTGTTTATGTTATATTGTTATTTTGCCAAGTTATTCTTTGTAAATAAAACTCTGCTAAAAAACCACAACAGATACAAACTCTCATTTCTAGGAGCTGGTTGCATTTACTGCTTAGCCACCTGCCCCCCCCCCCCCAAAAAAAACCCCTTGTTGTATTGCATGGTTTTCTTTATTTTTTCCAGATTCTGGATTCATTTATCCAGGCTCATCTTGTGCCTGTTTCCACAATCAGTTAGTCAGAGGTTCTTCTGACTCTTCTCCAATTCCTTGCCTGCTGACTCCAAGAGATCTTTGGAGCAAGGAACACAAAGGTCAGGCCATTTCAACCCAAAATTGCAAGGAGTGAAATATTAACACCCTGGCAACACTTCCCAGTAGCACCTGAAATAAATGCTCTCAGCCTGATACCATGTAAGTTAGGTCCACACAAGCAGCGAATGTTCGATGGACACCCTATTTTGATCAGGTTTAAACCAACTTCCTATGTTGCTCAAGATCTTCTTGAAATATGTCCTGTTGTTTTGCAGCAGAGCATCATTTTCAGTTTCTCTCCTCTATACTGTCTCAAATCCTTGAATATCTTTGGGAAAACAATTTTTATTTACAGTAGGACCCCCATACCCACTGATTCACCACCCACTAATTCAGTTATCCACAGTTGGCAGAGGAAAAAAAATAATTCAGCAACCACAAAGCAAGCTGTAAAGCAAGCTTTTGTCACAAACAGCAGCTGTAAAGCAAGCTACTGTCACAAACAGCAGCCATAAAACAAGCTACTGTCTCAAGACAGCAGTCATAAAGCAAGCTACTGTCAAGAAACAGGAGTTTGGGGGTGAGTGGGCAGGCGTTCTCTCTTAGCCACGGTTTTCATTATCCATGGGAAGGCCTGGAACCAATCCCCAGCGGATACCAGGGTCCTACTGTGTTGGTTTTGCTTTGTCTTTTTAAGGTTCCTTAGTTTCATTTGAGTAATATGTTTAATTTAAAGCTGTATTGTTATTAGCCTGTGAATTTATTTAAAGTGTTATTTGTTGTCTCCATTGTTGTGAACCGTCCAGAGTGGTCTTGTAGCTATTGATCAATAGGTAGCAATATACACCAGTCTAACAATCAATAGCAAAGATTTTCATTCCCCCCCCCCACAACACAGCACATTTGCCAACGTAGTTTAAACATTTCATTTATTACTTTAAATAGCTGACATTAATCACAATATGTTTTCCCCCATCTTACCAAGTCTTATTCCCTCTTCTTCTTCCCCTCCTCCCCACATACATATTGTTCATACTTATATAAGAATGGAATGACTGAGATGGGAGACTGTCACTAGGAAGTTGGCATGTAAGCAAAAGCCATCTGTAGGGAGAGTTCCAAGAAACCTAGTACAGTGGTACCTCAACTTACGCATTTAATCCATTCCGAATGTGTGCTCTTAAGTTGAACTACTCTTAAGTCGGGATACCTATCTAAAAAATAAGTTAAAAATCAAATAAATGAAAAACTATTTGCAAATCAAGCAGACCATATCTAAAATTTGTAAGGTGGCAGTTAAAACGCAAGCAGTTTTCCGCTCCTAAGTTGAATTGCTCTTAAGTCGAGCTGCTTTTAAGTCAGGGTACCACTGTAAATATACATCTTCCCCAGGCAACAGTCACCCTCAAACTCTTGCACTAAGTTTGGGGCTGCCATTTAAACTTCTGAACAGGAACTTCTCCTCGTGGATTTTCCCTGTTATTAATCCAGGCAAGCAGCCAGTGTTCCATTTTGCACTGCGGGCACAATTAAAAGCTGACTTGTAAAAGCCCTTTTACATTCAAGAATGCTTTCAATGAAACACGGCCTTGTTTTACTTTGGTGACGCTACATAAACCATGTGCCACAGCAACGATCAGTTGCATACATGGGAGCAATGTTGGAAACAGCTATCCATAAAAATAGTAGAGTTTAAAAACCCACAAGAGTAGCATTTTGAGCATTGTTATTTAAAACAAAGCAAAACAAACCAAAACCGACAGAACAGGGAAATAAGGTACACAATATAAGAAACAAAGGCTGAAATCCTGTTCTGTAAGTTGTATCACATAGGGTGATACTGTCAGTAGCTGCAGCACTTTTTCTGAAGAAAATAGAAAATTTTCCCACCCCAGCATCCCAGGGCTTTCTTGTCAGGAAGCCCTTGAGGGTCACAGGCCTGCTGTTTATTTACCAAAAAATCACAGCTGCTTCTATTAAGCTCATACCAGCTACACCAATTTTTAGTCATATAAGGCTAACAGTCTGTGGCTCCCAATAGCTGAGCCTGAAGACCTTACAGAGGAAGGGAGCCATAAATGTTTTATCCCATCAACACCTACCCCCAAATCCACAGCTGATGATGTCATCAGCCTTATTTGGTCTCTTTGATGGAACATGATTTCAGCTATTGTTTCAACAGTCAGTCTGTCAGTATATAACCATAAGTGTTTACTTTTTAATACCTTTAGATGCTTTTACTCCAGATAGATAACTACTTGCTTAGACATACGTGCTGGCAACCCCATACTATGTCTCTTCATTGAACACTTTCATTCTAGTTCCTTAATTTAGAGACAGCACTAAGTAACAAGACTAACACACAACTCATACTAGAAAGTCTGTCTCTCACACACTCTTATGTACATAAGGAAAACCACTCAAGCCAAGAACCATACAGATTAGTCACCTCACAGTTCCATTCAAAAGCACTCCTTTTTGATTATCTTCTCAATTGTCCTAGCTGTCATCCCAAGCACACATCCATCCCATGTCAATCAACCACAGTCACTTACTATTCAGGCAAATACCAACCTATGCACACAATGCAAAATTGCCACAAGTACCTGGAATATGTCTGTGAAGATTCTCAATCCTCCAGTTGAGGTTATCTGGAAGTTGAGTCAGGGCAACTGGACTTCTTTTCTTGAGAGATCAGAACTGCTTGGGTGAAGAGCGAAACATTTCAGTCTCTCAAGAAAAGAAGTCCAGTTGCTATGACTCAACATCCAAAACAACCTGGAATATTTGTAATTTCACCAGTTGGTAAGATTGATAGTTGCTGTAGCCATATTGTTGTCACCTGTTGGCTAATATTCCAGTAACAAGCTTATCCATGCTTACCTAAGGTGGTCTTCAGATGGCAGACATACAGTCCATCACTAGAGATATACCGTACTTCCTACATGGTAGCATCTGCCTCAACTTGAGTTCCACTGGCATAGCTTCTGTTGAGCCAGGGTCACCTCCATACCACAATGTAACAGTAGAGCAGGATACAGAGTCTATTATCTATATTATATAATCTATGTATAATACAGGATTTGAACTCCAAGATGTGAGAAATTGAGAAAGACATATGCCTTCACGTTCTTAAGAGTGAATGTTAGCCAGGCCTATGTGTGAGAGAAGGAACGGGTAGACCCCAAGCAATTATAGGTGGTACTACAGGTGGCACTGGCCATGTAATCAATGCCCGATTTAGCCAGGAATCCATTTGTGCTGACCCCAATGCTAGATGAGGTTACCTTAATGTGGAAATGTTGCATAAAGTGCGGAAAGTCTGTGTATATGGGACACACACATACACATCACCATTGCAGAATGATTCGTTGCGGGAGGATTAGCGGAGGGCATATTTACTGATATAGTCTGGAGTGGGTGACGGCTTGCATTATGAACAATGTCTAAATGGTTTGCCACCATTTCTCCCACTGTGAGTGGCAATTGTACCAACGAGCGTAGGGAGACGAAGGAGGAGACCACAAGGGCAGCCACATTATGGGTTGTCTTTTCCTGGCGCTCCTATAGGATGCCAGTGGGAGGATTTCTCGCAGACAAAAGCTCTCAGGCAAACCAAACACACGCTATTAATCCCTTCCTTTTAGATCGAGGACAGCCTCGCTCTCACATGGGTCAGCAAAATGGTTTGGGCGGATCAGGCTGGCAGATGAAAGATAATGCGGAAGTATTGGGTGCATAACAAAGCACAGTTGGACATTCATTCTGAACCCCTCCTGTTTTTAATGTCTCCTTTATTGTAAGTCACTGGAGAGCATATCGGTGTGATCTGGAGAGTTTCCTGAGTAAAGGTTACTGCTGTTCAATGTGAATAATGGTAAGAGCACTACAGTACTCTTTGGTACAGCAGGGCAAAGGTTTGACTGGCTTGTTGGCTTTCATCTACCCTGGTGCTGAATAATTCATCATGTGTTCCCTGCCATAAAAATCATCAGTGTTGTGTTAATATAACACTTTCAATTGCCATGAATCTACCTCACGTTGTAAGAGGCATTTAGCGAAATGTAAAGTTGCGCAGGCATCTCATTTATGTGTTTCCTGGTGTGAGACTGCCTTCCTGCTGCTTGCATATTGGCATTTTAACATGCAATTGGCAAGGCACCCTGTGTAATGACAAGCGTTCCCTTCCCAGGGGAATCTCCCATAGGGCATTTCATTTGTGCTCTCTAACTGTAATACCAACTACAAGTCCTTAGGTTAAAAAGCAATTTCGGCGCCAATGCAGGTAAGCAAACAGAAACTGTAAATTTGAGAGCCAATGCTACTTTATCTTTAGAATCAATGTCAAGCAAAATATTGTGAAGTCATGACAGCTATGCTTTCATGAATTTTGAGCAAAATTCCATCTAGCCAAAAGCTAGCCTTACTGATACCACGCCCACTGGAGGTGTGCTTAATCCCTTCCTGCCGAGTCATGTTGGAAATTACTTAGCTTTGTATGAGGATAGTCTATCTAGCCAGTTGAGTAGAGCACCCAGCTGCAGACCCAGAGATTGGGAGTTTGATTTCCCACTGTCTTCTGGGAAAACAACCAGCCAGTATAGCCCTGGGAAAGTTGCACAGTTCCAAACTACCCCCACCCGGCCTAAAAAGGGAATAGTAAACCACGAATGAAAAACCCTGGGAATGGTTGTGTGAGGGTTCGGTTACAGCCACCAATGGTTCTGATGGAGAATGATCACCCAAGTCGAATATCTTATCAAAATGGATTAAACTTTTATTCACACATGTTGTGGGCATTACTCTGTTAAGTTTCTGACATACTGTACAGTCAATATTAGTAAATGATAAATTCCGTGAACTGTTTCTATTAAACTCAATATCTTCAACTATAAGGGGTCCAGAACATTGGGTCCCACAGCAATGGTGTTTGACATGTTCGAGCTAGATTTCCCATCCCCATCCAGGGATCCATCGTGACACACTTCCTCTGCCTCTTGACAGCATTACGGTATTCGTTGTGTACACAGGATCCCCTGTCACCAGTACAGGAAGAGGTAGAGGCAAGAGAATTGCTCTGGCTGTCAATATTTCCTTTTCAGTTTGCATACCTCTTTCTTCAGGAATCTTAGTCTTTTCCCTGACTGTTTGTGTAGCACTGTCCCATCCCCGTATCTCCATCTGAATACCCCAATCCTGACACTCCCTTTTAACCTCTTCCATTCCGCTCATCTTGGCTTCCCATTCGTTCGCCAACAGGTCCATTAAGATGAACACCTCCACTATTATTGGTTCACTTTGTTTTTCTTCAACACCCAATCTGTCATTCCTCTCAAAGTTATCTTCCCACATTACCAGATCTTTTCCTTCAGCATCTATTGCTTCTATTTTCCCCTTTCCCTATCCATCTTCCACTTCTTCGGATAGCACACCACATCTTTTCTCACATGTTGTCATAAGGGACATGCCATTTGTTTTGTTTTGTTGCTCTGGACTGCAAATCCCAGAATCCTCCATTCTGGGAATTTTACTTGCCCTGCCTACACCTAAACTCTGCTCACCTAGGGAAAGGCTGGGCTGGATGAAGAACTCCCAGCATGCACTGAGGACCCTAGACAGGAGTTCATCCAGATCTAGGCAATATAGCAGTCCAGCTCTCCCTTCCTCTAGGTCAGCACAGTTTAGGTGTGGGTCTGTGGTGGCTCAGAGCACTGAAACAGTCAGCTGTAAAGTCGGCAGCTCAGCAGTTTGAATCCGGGGTGCCATGCAGCGGAGTGAGCGGAGTGAGCCAACCTAGCTGTTCGAAAGCATGTAAACGCAAGTAGATAAATAGGTACTGGCGTAAAAAGCAGGAAGGTAAAACAGTGTTTCCTTGCAGCCATGCCGGCCACATGGCCATGGACTTGCACAACACTGGCTCTTTGGCTTGAAACCAGAGATGAGCATCACCCCTAAAGTCGGATATGATTAGCACGCATGTGCAGGGGAAACCTTTACCTTTTACCTGGCAGGTAGAATTCCAAACAAGGGATTTGGAGAAAGAAAGAAAGAAAGAAAGAAAGAAAGAAAGAAAGAAAGAAAGA
>JAHTLZ010000289.1:3233212-3248569 GCA_023846285.1 Phrynocephalus versicolor
AAAGAAAGAAAGAAAGAAAGAAAGAAAGAAAGAAAGAAAGAAAGAAATTGCTTGCTATCCCTTTCTTGCTCTGACATATGACCTTTCTTCAACCTAGACTGATATTCTGAGGATCGCTAATACAACGTTCTCTCACTTAGTTCATGTTTTTCTGCAACTCTTACTATAGCAAGCTAGAATTGGGATTCTTATTACCTTTCCTATCCCACTGTATTTCTCTTAATAAATATTAATTTCATATTAATTAATTTCATTGTTTTCTTCAAATTATTATTATTACTAGAGGTGCTGTTATAAGCTCAGCAGCCATTGTTCCTCTGGCTGAGGACAGAGTGTACTTCCCTGTACTGCTGCACAATCAATAGCTAAGTTTATTATTCTTATTCCTACTCCTATCCTTATTCTTATTTGGCAGACTAGTGGGAAACAAGCTTCCTGAAACATTCCTTTTTCTGATCAAGGGCTAAGGTAAGACTGGTCTTCCTCTTCCATGGTGCCTGTCGTGATGCGCAGGGAATGGGAACTTCCAAACAGCTCTTGGTCTCTGCCAAGATGTTTTTCTTCGCATGCCAGTGTGCAGTTCCTTTTCCAGATAGTTTCTGCATGTGGAATGTGCATGATTAAGGGTGTGCAAGGCAGCAAATTCCCAACATGCCATTATCAACTGCTATAATTATACATAGTTATTCAGAAAAAGATGGTACTAGCCTACACTGCTTTGTATGCCATGTTCTTAGGTTATCCCTAGCTGGAGTGGTGAGAAGGGGTGCAATCAAATTAGTAAAGAATTGTGATGGGGCAAATAATTAAACACACTCAAACTGAAGATGATGTATTGTCACTTATAGCACAGGTGTAAATAGCATCACTAGGTAGTCAGAAGGCAAAAAAGATCAAAGGCTGTTGCCTTCAGTTTTCATGCGTAACTCAATGTAAAACCTTGACTAAACTTTATAAAGTAGTATCATTACTGCAGAAAACCCTGAAGTTTAAAGAATGCTTGGATTTCTGAAACACTAGTTGTTAATAAGGGTGAACTAAAATTCCATAGAAAATAGACATATTTTGGTTAGGCAACTCCTCCATAAGTTCTAATGAGTCAAATTTTAAATTCTATTATGGTCATATGACCCATACATAGAGAAAAGAACAAATAATAAATAGTAAACACTAAGGAAAAGAAACACTTAGAATATTTAGGCCTCTGGAAATAGCTCTGCCCTTCTGCAAGTTGCAGCTAGAAAAAAACTTTCCACTTTGTGTTGTTGTGTGAGTATTCCAATCAGACAAGCAATACCAAACTAGCCAACTGGTTGAATGACCTTGAAACTTATTCAAGAGGGGGTGAAACAGAACACTCCTTATTTGTTCATAGAGACTGCAGTGTAGGAGAGTAAGTGAAAGAAATGTAGGGGCCCAGATTCCCATGGGTAGTCTTTCATGGCATGAGATTCCCTTCAATCTTCCCTGAAGGAGGGCTGAGGGAAGCACATTGAGTCTAACCGGCATAAATAATCTACAGGGATGTGGTGATCGGAATGAGGTTAAATAACCCGCAGGAGACCTATATAATGGAATGATGCCACTTGACTGGAGGAAACAAGTTCCATTTGCCTCGGAAAGAACCTCTTGTTTTTCAATGTCACACAGACTCTGAGTAAGAACTTTTAGGGCCAAATTCTGCCCGAGCATTAGAATATATTTGAGGGCCATTCTTATGGAACTAATTTTGTGTTGGATTTGGGATAGCCACTGGAGCACTCCAGTATTCCTGCCAAGTAAACTCCATGGACATGAGGTCACAAAGAGTCAGTCAAAACAACAACAGCAATAACAAATGATGAGGGTCAGTTAATGTAAGTACACATAGCCAAGGTGTTCTGCTGAAAAGTCTAGTCTCAGGAAGTATTTTATAGTCTGCATACATGCATTCACTTCCAATCAGCCAACATTTACATTTACAAGACAGTATATCCCACACAGTTGGGGACACCTAAAATATGGTGTAACAAAGTGGACTGTATAATCTCAACTTCAAAATTTGTTTTTGCTTCAAAGATTGGGAAGGGGTGAACCAACCCACTGCTAGCATACTGAATTTGGCAAGATTTAGAGCATTTCTGCAGTGGGTACCCCATCTCATGCTATACTTCAAATTTATCAACAAGTACTTAAACTCATTAACTTGTCCTAAAGTGTTACTCTGCACGGTCCAGTGAAATATTTTCCAGGCCTTATAAAATACCAAAACCTTAGATTTTTTGAGCACTGATGCATATAAAGTTGTCACAGTAGGCTGCAAAAGCCATCAAGCAACTCTTTAGGCCCAACTGAATAAAAGATAGGACTACAGCATCATCTATGTAAAGTAATACCTTGGTTTATGAGCATAATCCATTCCTGAAACATGCTTGTAAACCAAAACACTCTTATATTAAAGCAATTTTCCCATAACAAATAATGGAAACTCAGATGATTCATTCTGGGGGGCCACAGACCACACACTGTACACACAAAATGCCAAAACTCACATAAGAAGTTGGCTAAAAGTCCACATCCACACCATGGTTTAGGTACCTGGCTATGGCATCTGCTCTGCTTGGAACTAACAGCTTGATTTTACTCTGTTTCTAATATGACAGTAATAAAGTACAATTTGTAGTACACTTGACTAACTGCCCCATGACTAGAAATGGTTTGAAAAATAAGAAAGCCTTTGAATACAAATCAAATATAAATATAAATATAAATATAAATATAAATAAAACCCTAACCTGCACTCCCCTTTGAAAACCTTTGTGGCTGGTGCAAGGGAGACCTCTGTTCCTTTCTCCTGCCTCTGCTTTGGAGGCTGCCTGAGACAAAATGTTTCAGACAGTCACCCACTACCCAGCAGAGAGAGAGAGAGAAAGCTACCAAAAGCAGAATCAGAATCAGAATAATTTTATTGGCCAAGTGTGGTTGGACACACCCAGAATTTGTTTTGGTAAAATATGCTCTCTCTATATAAAAGGAAATATAAGAATCACTTGAATAACCACTGACTCACTTGTGATCATGTGACTGGCTCCAGTGCTCATATTGCAAGACATTGCTCATTGATCAAGGCAAAATTGATCTGAAATGTTTACTTGTCTTGAAAAACATTCTTAAACCAAGGTATTCCTAAACCAAGGTATTACTGTAGTGGGTTTTGCTGGGGGCCATGTTTTAGCGGTTGGCCCTCAACTTGCTGGAAAGAATCACCAAGTCATTTACAAACATATTAAATAGATAAATGGCCAAAATACATATCTGCTAACCACCACCCGCATTGCTCACGATCACATTTGACATTTCATCTATGGTGAAATCAGCCTACTCGACTTGCACCTTAATATTGGATTTCAGTCAATGTATTACTTCTGGTTTCTCATATTCAAACAAAGTGCGCCCAACAAATGTTTAGAATCACTTTTAGATAGCCTTCAGCTCTTACCAACTAGAGTGAAATCTTGTCTGTCAGATTTTTTTTCTTTAACCACCCACTGAATTGACCCAGAACTGGATTGTAAAGAAAAAGAAAAGAAGGAAAAAGATCTCCTTCCACCTCCTCTACTGCAACCTCTTCCATGAAGAGCAAGGGAAAGCTGGGTTTTAATTTATGTTTTATTTAGTGGCCAGTGGCATGCCACTTCATTGGCTTGACCCAGTGCCCTGAAAAGAAATAGAAAGAAAAATAGAAAACAAGATCATTCTCCTCATACTTCCTTTCAAGCTGCAGGGGAAACCTGTTTTGTCTTTACTGAAAATATTTTTACCCTGACTTTCACTCTAAAAGTAACCTTTTTCAAAACTCACCATGCCAAAAGTGATCCAAAATGCAAAATAAAGATGCAGTCTGATCTCACCCTGATTTTCACTTTGCGTTCTTAACTATACTTGCATATACATTTGGATACATGTAGGAAACTGGTTTATGCTCACAGCATTTAGCCATATAAACTTGTTTCTTCATTCCACAGGTGAAATAGGTCTTCAACAGCAAAACAGAAATGTAGGTATCAGATAAAATTGTATTGGAGGTGCAAGTTGTGAGGATTTAGATGGCTATTAATGACACAATTGTGTCACCTAAATAAACTATCTAATTTTAAAATTGTGGCGCATCCAACAATTTATATGGCTTTTTTGTTCTCTAGTTAAACATGATCATTTTCACGTGTATGCAAATCTGGAAGATGCTAATGTTCCACCAGACCAGCAGACCACCTTCAGGCCACCTTTTACAGTATTCCAGTCTGGGTTCAAGCCCCTTCATGGCACAGAGACAGCATTGGTTGCCCTCCAGGATGACCTTTTGAGGGAGACAGACATTTAACTTCCACAGGGTAAAGCAACATGTTCTCCTTATATACCACCCCATACAACTTCAAATAGTCTCTGGACATTTTACAGTTTAATTACAGTATGCAGGCTACACATTGCCCCCACCCCCCAGCAAGCTGGATACTCATTTTACCGACGTCGGAACGATGGATTGAACCCCAGGTCGTGAGTACAGTTTTAGCAGCAGTACAGTCATTTAACCACTGCACCACAAGGCTCCTAGAACCTTATGCCATTCTAGAAAGATTGTAAAAACTGCATTCCTTAGAAGTGATAAGATGTCGTGGTATCCTAGCATTATGTGGTTGTTGATTTTTTAAAATATTTCTCAATTGATGTAGTTTTATTATTCTTGTTTTATTTGGTTAAAAACAGTCTCTGTCTTTGGATAGGAAGAACATAAACATTTAAAATGCAGATGAATGGTTGGTTGTTATTTGCATTTAAAAATAATAGATTTCAGAACACTGTGTAATAAAATAGCTGATATTAAGCTGCTAATACACTGATAAAAATCCTTAGCATTTCCTTATACTGTACTGTATAAGAACTTCAGGGGAGTGAAGGTACTTGTATATGTGTGTATGTGTGTGTGTGTATGCGTAATTTCTACCCACTCTTGCAATTTTATCACAAAAATCATTGTGGGAAGTCACCACCCTCTCCATAATCTCACTGTCTCCTGTGATGTCTTCCTTTGAAATGGGGTGCTTCTGTTCTCACAAGGCTGCTCCTAGCTCAGATAATTTGTTTAGGTGGCATGAACGTTCAGAGATTTCACAAAACTAATGGTACTTGTACATGCCAAGAAAATTGTAGAGCATATACAGGTTTGCGAAATCAGAACACAGCCAGGCTGAAACACAAGGAAGCCCTAATCTATATGAAGTTTAGTTTTAAAAAAAACCACAAATATTTTTTCTAACAGATAAAACTTGGAATGGCACAGAATTACAGGCCACAAACTGAGGCTGATTTAGCTTGTGTGTAAATCCAACAATGCATCTTTATTAATATATTTGACGAATAATAGTTCCTCTAATAGAGGAGCCCTGTGGCACAGTGGTTAAATGCCTGTACTGTAGGTAAAACTGTGCTCACGACCTGCAACATGCTCTTACAGTTTCACATTCTCTCCCTGCTTCAGTTTGGTGGACGATTTTACCAACCATTCCTGCTTTAAATGTGTGCTGACATATGTGTGAACACTGGGCACTGTTGCAAACAAAGCTTTGTTAGAGACAAACAGCTGCCAGGTCTCTTTGCTTTCTGTTTCCACCTCGCCTCTTGGGGGCTTGCCTCTTCACAGAGAGCTAAGCAAACAGGCATAGTGTTTGTTTTGAATATTTCCTGTCTCTTATTAGTCACTGTTCTTTATTTTTCCACAGGGCTGCAGTTCAGATGTTTAAATCAATCGGATTTTCATTCCTCCCTATGCAAACCTTCCCCCCTCTCTCTTAATTAGGTTGAGTTCCTTTGGAGAAATGTTCTGTTTTCGTTCAGACAAGAGCAGGAGCAGTTTGACAGGGAGATTTACCGATAATTGGGAAAGATTCATATTTTTGCTCCCAGTAGAGACTGATAATATGATTGGGGACTACATTTGTTAAGATCAAAGGCTTAAACACAGAGAGACATTCTTGCGTGCTGCCTTTAAAGTATCAGTGAAAAGCTTAGGGGAAAGGCAGGAGGTTGGTGTCTCCGAAAGAGTAATCAGGTCTTAAATTGTTAGTTCACAGCATAACAATGTATGAAGTGTCCTGATGCATCAGAGGGACTCTGGCTTTCAGCCGCAAGCCACATGCACAAGGAAACTATGCTGGAGGCAGCCACCTTCTGCTCCCAGATCAGGATTACCAGAAGCACATTGCATATGGAAACATTCCATTCTAATGCCAAATAACCAAATTCTTCGTGAGCATTGGTCTGTTGTTTCTGGCAGAGGTGCCTTGGGAACCCTTCGATGTTTGGTTGTATTGGATGACAAGGAAATAGGACCAGGATAAAGGTCAAAGGTGGGTAACCTCTTTCATGTGAGGGCTAAATTCAACTTCAGAGAGTTCTAGGGTGTTCTATCTCTCCACAGCAAAAGAGGGGAACCAAAACTGCCAACATATTCTAGCTTAGGAGTCTTAAGGAAGCCAATGAAATTCGCTTAAACTTTTTAGTACTGGGAAAAACTCCCCGTAGTAATGGAAATGGTGGTTTAAACACATGGAGAAACACAGATGATCAGACCACGACTCTAGGAGGGTTGGATTAGGTCGTAATACTTTGTCTCCACGTTATTTCATTAGACAGATCATAACTAGTTGAAACAAATATACTTAAGAAAGGGAAGGGGCTGAGCCCTCTGATTTATTCTATTGTAGCCACTCACTGTGTAGCTTCATCTATTGATTCACAGATCTTCCTGTGTTCTTTAAACATGTTTTCATCACTTTTTAGTTCACCTTCCTGTAGCAGCAGCAGTTCCCGTTTCTTGGGGCAGCCAAAGACATACTTTATGGGGTGCGGTAATCATGACACCAACAATGCCATTCACAGTTCTTTCTTCTCAGACTGTGCCCAAAAGCAGGGTCACCTGTCACATTAAAATGTCAAAAAAGATGCTTTTCTGGGAAAGCTTTATGATTCATTTGCCAGAGGCTTGATATTCTGAAATCAGAAACCCATGAGATAAAGAAAGAACAGGGGCAGAAAGTCAGCAACTCATGTATTACACAGAAAAGTGAAAGCATTAATCCGAACCCATAGATATTTGCAATATCGTATTTGCAAGAGCCATGCGAAGATATGTGAGCCCCTAGACCACTTACAAAAACATATCCCTTCCTCTACTCCTCTCTCCATTTAGGGTGTCAAACTAGATAGGAATGTGTATTTCCTCCAATTAAGGTAGCAATCCTATTAGCAAAAAAAAGAAAGAAAAAAGTGGGAAATGCTACAGGTTTGGAGAAAGCTGATTTGCATTTATTTCTTTTGATCACATGAGATGAAATAAGAAATGCAAATCATTCTGAAGTTTCCCCCACTCCACCAGGGAGTCTTTTATTTTTTAAAATAATAAAAATCCTTTCCCATCAGTTCAAATATGTGATAGCTTGAACCAATGCAAAAAAGTAGACATGCTATTCACATACATACACACAAAACACCTTCCTCCATATCTCTTGCCTCTTACTTCATGATGGAGGTCAAACAGAAAGTCTATCTCCTGATAATCTTTATTTATTTATTTTCACAGATTTTTCTGTAGAACACCACACCTGAGTTTGCTTGTTTTTGTTCCAGCTTATAAATGGAGAGCAAGCTCCACGTGGGAAGCTGTCAACTGAGGAAACGGAAAGAGGAAGAAAGCCTTTTTTACTGCTTTTTAATGCAGTTCTTGGAACAGTGCCACCTGCAAGACTGTAAGTAGAACTGCAAGCAACCTGTTCAATTTAACAGTAACTTCTTAAATCAGACTAGAATGCCTTGGTTTGACTTTACAGTGAGTGATTGCAAGTGAATTCGCAAGTCTCTCATTGTGCAGTCACACCATAACCCATTTACATCCTGCTGTTAGTAACGGCTCAAAACAATGTCTGTGAAGATTCTTCCAGGTGAGTTTATCTGGAAGTTGAGTCATGGCAACCAGACTTCTTTTCTTGATAGATGACAAAGGTGTTGATTCTTTCTCTACTACCACCACAACCTGTGGTACACTGATATTTTGGGTTTCCTGAATTTCTTCAATTTCTGCAGCTTGTATATTGCTTTGTATTTCATTTAATTGAAGTTGTGTGAAAACATTACAGTAGTTCGGGTAATAAATCGTCACTGATTTGCTAGCGTCTGTTCTGTTAGGTCTGATGATAGATATAATTCCTTCCAGTTGTTGTGCATTCTTTTCAGATATCCTCGTCTATTTGGGCTCGACTTGTAATAACAGGTTGATTGATCAATGTTGAAAATTTCTGCCTTGCTTGTATAGGGTTTCAATTATTTGGATCTTCAGGTTGGTGTTGGTTTCCTTCCAGTAGTGTTGCAGGGGCTGGCCCTGGTTGCTCGCCGGTTGCCCTGAGCCCTGTAGCTGATTTTTCGCTAGACAGCCAGGGACTTCACTATCTAACACAGTCCTTGTTGACCCGGACATTGACTTTGAGAGAATTCTTTGAAAAGGTCAACAGGCATGTGGATTTGGGTGAACTGGTGGATATTGTCTATCTTGATTTTCAAAAGGCTTTTCACACAGTCCCTCGCCAAAGGCTGCTGAGAAAATTGCACAATCAGAGGATAAGAGGGCAGGTCCTCTTATGGATTGAGAACAGGAAACAAAGAGTAGGTGTCAATGGGCAGTTTTCATAACGGAGAGAGGTGAAAAGCAGTGTGCCTCAGGGATCTGTCCTGGGACTGGTGCTTTTCAATCTGTTCATAAATGACCTGGAGATAGGGATAAGCAGTGAGGTGGCCAAGTTTGTGGATAACAAAAAACTTTTCCGTGTGGTAAAAACCAGAGAAGATTGTGAAGAGTGCCAGAAGGATCTCTCCAAACTGGGGGAATGGGCTGTGAAATGGCAAATGCGTTTCAATGTAGCCAAATGTAAAGTAATGCATATGGGGGGGGGGATCAAAACTTTATCTATCAACTCATGGGCTCTAAGCTATCCATGACGGATCAGGAAAGAGATCTTGGTGTGCTGGTGGACAGTTCAATGAAGGTGTCTACCCAGTGTGTGGCAGTGGTGAAGAAGGCCCATTCCATGATAGGGATTATTAAAAAGGGGATTGAAAATAAAACAGCCAACATTATAATGCCATTGTACAAAGTGACAGTAAGGCCGCACCTGGAGTATTGTGTACAATTCTGGTCACCGCATCTCAAAAAAGACATAGTGGAACTGGAAAAGGTGCAGAAGAGAGCGACTAAAATGATTACTGGGCTGGGGGATCTCCCTTATAAGGAAAGGCTAAAACATTTGTGGCTCTTTAGTCTGGAAAAAAGGTGCCTGAGGGGGGGGGGATATGATTGAGACGTAAAATAATGGAGGACATGAGTAAAGTGGAGAGAGGGACGCTCCTCTCCCTCTCACAAAATACCAGAACTAGGGGACATACACTCAAATTGAGGGTTGGGAGAGTGAGAACAGACAAAAGAAAATATTTTTTTTTTACCCAGCATGTTGTTAGTCTGTGGAACTCCCTGCCACAGGATGTGGTGAGGGCATCTGGCCTGGATTCCTTCAAAAGGGGACTGGACAGATTCCTGGAGGAAAAGTCCATCACAGGCCAGATGCAGGGGAGTGGTATCAGGAGACAGATATCTAGTCTTGTGCACTCCCAGAGGCATCTGGTGGGGCCACTGTGAGATACACACAACCCCCCACCACCACCACAAGGTCATGTGTCTACTGGGGGGGAATTGTTGTTGTTGTTGTTGTTGTTGTTGTTGTTGTTGTTGTTGTTGTTGTCAAGGCCAAACTCAATTTCCTCACACATTTCACCCCAAAGACATCCTCTTCCTTCCTTTTTTAAACAGTACATCATTGTAAACAATAACCATAAATAATTACAAAAATACTCCACAACAATACTTTATAAAGTCTCCTACCCAAGGCCAAAGATTATGAGTACATGACCTTGTTTAAGCAACAGTTTCCCATGGATTCAGTGACTGAAATTGTCTCGGTGGTATGTATATTTCCTTAAAAGATGCCCTGATTCATTGTTAATTATTGTCCTTTGTCACTGACATCTTGATCTGATCCCTGGATTTTCTATAATCTTTGGGATTTAATCTGAGAAGAAATTTCAGAGTCTGGCAGTTGCCATGACTTATTAGGCTGTAATTCTTCTGTATGTCTGCGACAATGCGAATGTCTGCAATTACAAGTCTGCTGCCTTCTGGAGGACCTTTCACTCAGAATTTGAGAGATGCTGATTTTACCAGAGGTCTCGGCGTCCATGTTATTTTTTCTGTGTGTTTTATCTCTCCACAACCTGTATCCATTCTGAATAGTATTTAATTAGTTTATTGTGCATGCAGTACTTGGTTTATTATATAATTTATGTTTGTGTGAGGCTTTGTTTAAATTGTTATATAACTGTATAATTGCATTTTCATATGTTGGAAACCACCCTCGGACTAGTTGGTTGCAGGTGTAAAAATCAAACATAGAAATAAGCATTTCTTTCAGGGCAGGGGTCTTTGACTAAGTAGTAATACTCCATGGATTCAAAGTTATCTCCTCTACAATCTTATCCCAGCTCAATCTTCCTGCACCGGCACAAAGCTTTGATACCGCACCACCTTATGATGAGTGCCAGACTCATCTGGTATCCCTGTGAGGGGCATTTTTTGGCAGCAGAGAGAAAATTAGGGGTCTCATTTTGAGGTAACTGCTTAATGCAGCAGACACGCAGCCCTAGTTCTTGGAGGGGGCAGAGTATACTTAGAAGGACACTGGTCAAATCCCCTTTGCTGTGAGGATACTCTACTCTTCACAGGTGAGAGGAGGAATATTAATGTTGGGTTTTCTTTGCCTCAACTGCAATGCAACCATGCATGAAACCTCTTTCCCTTTAATAGCCTGCTTCTTTCTAGTATTGTGTCTCAGGCTATTATGCTATCACCTACACCCATTCCCTTTCTCTGACTATAAGGGAAGGTTCTACCTTACCTTACCCTTTTCCCTCATGCCTTCAGGCCTACAACTGCTATTGCTGCCCTTTCTTTTCTCTGCTGAAGTTAAGTATTTTTTTTTGTATTTTGACTATATATTATTGTTTCTTTTTGTCCTTATTTTTTTAGGAAAGCTTTGTTATATTTTCTTATACAGTTACTGGGTGTGTGAGTGTGCTTGCTACTTTACAGTACAGTAACCCCCTGTCTATCGTGGAGGTTAGGGACCCACCCGACCAGTGATCATTGAAAATCACAATATGTGGAAGCAGGTCAGGTCAAGCCTGGGGTGTGTGCGCAATGTTTAAAGATTATGTGCTGCTTCTCCCGACCCCCCCCCCCCGGCTATGGGGAGTGGCATGCGATGCTGAGGCTCCAGCTCATTAGTGCTGGGGTGGGGGAGAAAAACATTTTGTTTCCCCACCCCAGCGCCAATCAGCTGAAGCTTGGGGTTGTCTCCCTGGAGGCATCACACGTTGCTCCTCTGTGCCCGGGGTGGGGGTGGGGGTGGGAGAAGCGGTGCACGATGTTTAAAATGCCTTTCAGGTTCCACTGTACTGCAGTCCCATGATATAGTGGGACTGCAGTATATAAACCGCGAAAGGGCGGGGGACCACTGTAGATATATTTGGGTTGCAATACTTTCTTCTTCTTTTTGAATACTTGCTGATCTCTTTTGCCCACCTTTGCTGCTCTGAGTATTCTACGTGACTGTTGATACTCTGATGATTTATTTTTCTTTTTAAGTCAACAAGTTCCAGCACTCTGCAAATATCTTTCTAATAGTAATTAATTTCCAACAATTAACGCCAATGACTGTCTTGCCTATTCCATATCTGAAAAAGTCTGTTTTTGGCTTCTGAATAACTTTTTTGACTCTTGTATTCTTCTGATAACCAGTTTCCAAGATGATTTAGAAGTCATGAGGTATTGCTCTACTTTCAATTATTTTTTTCTTTAGAAGTACGGTAATTACTAATGTCATTTACTGCTATAAATCCCTCTGTACCAATCTTTCTTCATAGTTGTGGATAAGGCCTCTGTTGATGCAGCAGATTTTACAGCAGGGCTGTGGAGTCAGAGTTGGAATCAGAGTCAAGGAGTCGGAGGAAATTTTGGGTACCAGGAGTCGGAGTCGGAGTCGGCAAACAATGCACCGACTCTGACTCCTACTAAATTTAGATTGGAATTTTTAAAAAAGCAAATTTAAATGTCCCAATTCACAAAAAGTTATAATTAATGACTTCTCTACTGTAAGATTAGTATTGAGGTCTTCAGGGCCCTGGCTTATTGCAGGCCGACGGCCTCCCCCTTTGACCCTTGCCCTGCATGGCTTATTAAATCTGCAGGAGGGAGTATGACTGAGTGAGCTTCCATTATTTCCACTGCCTCCTTCAGGGAAGGGATCTTTCCCTCTCGCCTGAAGGAGATGGTGGTGAAGCCCACCCTAAAGAAATCTGCCCAGGCATTGGACTAATTGGCCAACTGCTGTCAGATTGCCAACATCCCCTTCCTGGGCAAGGTCATCGAAAGAGTGGCCGCCGTCCAGATCTAGTCATTCCTGGAGGAAGAACAAGTCCTTGACTCATTCCAGTCCGGGTTCAGGCCGTATCGGGGGACTGAGACAGTCTTGGTTGAACTGCAAGATGACCTCCTCCAGGGGGCTGACGGGTTGCTCTACCCTGTTGGTACTCCTGGATTTGTCAGCGGCCTGTGATACCGTCGACCACGGTATCCTGCTGGACTGGCTTTCCGGGGTGGGGATTGGGGGCACAGCATTCAGCTGGATCCAGTCCTTCCTGGAAGACTGGCCCCAGCATGTGCAGCTTGGGGAGGGGGAGCTGTCGGCTCCCTGGGTGCTCCCTTGTGGGGTCCCACAGGGGTCGGCTCTTTCCCCAAAGGAATGTATAAAATACATTCGCATATTAATACAGAGGAGTCAGAGTCGGAGTCGGAATCGGAACATTTATCTACCGACTCCACAGCCCTGTTTTACACTGCAGCATATATCCCCTAATATGTGTGTTCATTGCAGGCCAACACATTAACTCATCAACCTACTACAAGTGCCTATTAATTGGCATGTGAGGCATAAAACTTCCCTATGATTCAAATGTGGTGGAGTAACCAGTGTGGTGTATTGGATGGAGTGACAGATGGGAACTCTAGAGAACAAAGTTTGATTCCCCACCTGGCCTCAGCAACTCACTGGGGGAGTAGAACTGGTAAAACCACACTCCTTAAATATCATACTTTCCTTGAGAGATCAGTCAGGGTCACAGTTGGTTTCATCTTGCCGGTACATACTGTAACAACAACATGGTTTGAGTGTAGTTTCCAAACCTTGGGTTTCCATGTGTTATTGAACTAAAACTCCCAGAAGCTGGGACCTATCAACAATTTTTGGGGGAGCTGAGAGATTAGGAGCCACTGCTCTGTTGCAAAGAAGGCTAAAATGATATCAGTCACAGAGAGAGAAATCAACTTGGATACTAATTATTTCTTGAAACTCACAATATCTATTTGCTTGTACAAGCACTTGGTTTTCATTTGTACAATCCAGAATTACCAGCTTGAATCCAGAGTTATCCATTTGGCCACCTTCATCTGTGGTAAGATCGAAGGTAAGATGCTTCTCTCAGGGCAAATGTCTTTGCAAGTATATGCAATATGCCACGGGCAATTTTGATCTGCAGTCTTTTAGCTCTCCAAGAGTCCATCTGCTGGTTAAAGTTCACAGTCCTGTTATCCGTCAATTTCCTTTCTCCTTCCTGGTACTTTCCTGAAAAGAATTTACATCTCTCCACTGTGTCACTCCTGTTGGTATGCTAGCTCTACATAACTTACCAACGATAAATCTAATGTTTGCATTTGCTTTACCCTCATGAAACACAGTAGTTCTGGCTCTTTAAAAATCTCTGAAGTCATTTTCACAGCATCCAAGCAGACAAAGAAATGAGGAGCTTAGTGGTTTATGTATCTGGCTTCTGAGCTAGAGGCTGGGAGTTCAATTCTCCACTGTGCCTCCTTGACTGGGTCTGGATCCAGTAATACATAGGGTCCCTCCCAGCACTGCAGTTCTTATTTTTATTCTGTGATTACAGCCACAAGATTCTCTCACTCATTTGAGCAGCTCTCTTGCTCACATTGGTGGGACAAGGTGACTTGGTATGTATCCAGGTTATGCTAGAATATATTTTACACACACTAGCTCTCAGAATGAATAGCTAACATTGTAGAATTCTGGGAGTTGTAGTCCAAAAAGCAACTTCTCCAAGTTCTGCAGGGTGCAATTACCACAGCGGCTTTGCCTGGATACAGTGCAAAGTCAATTACTACCAATTCTAATAAGATTATATGAGGCTGCCACAAATTTGAGTCAGGCTCTAGGTCTGTCAAGTCCAGTGGTTTCTGGGATCATTGGACTTTAATTCCCAGAAACCTTGGCTAACACAGCTAGTAGTGAAGGCTTCTGGAAGCTGCAGTCCAAGAATGCTTGGGTTATCCATGGTTGGGAACCACTATTTAGTCATTATTGCCACCAACTGGCAGTGGATCTTCAAGGCTTTAGACAGGTCTCTCCTAGCAATACCTAGAGATTCTTGCTGACTCTCATCCAAGTAATAACCTATACCTATACTAACCCCCTAATATATCTTTTCTGTCACTCCTCTGCATAGCCTGTGTGGCATGATGGATGGCTTGTCAGACTAGGACTCGGGAGAAATAGTTCTGAATCCCCCTTAAAGGGGAACCTCTTAAGACAGGCTTGTCCATACTTCGGCCCTCCAGATGTTTTGGACCACAACTCGCAGAATTCCAAGCCTTTATTTTCAATGCCAAAGGACTGTGGGAGTTGTGGTCCAAAACATCTGGAGGGCCGAAGTTTGGACAAGCCTATCTTGAGATGTAGAAATGGGAAGCCATTTCTGAATATCTCAGGTAGCTTGAAAAGGCAACTAGGTGAGAGATTTCTTATGTGACAGGACACTTTTGGTTTCCCAGCGAATCACATTAACAGCCTCACACCTGCCTCTCCTCAAATTCTCCACTGCCTGAACTCAGGGCAAGAGAGCAGCTATCAGAGGCCACTGCTAAACCCTGCACTCACTTGCCGTCTACTTCAGACCACTGCAGCACTACATGACACCCCTTCTCAGAGAGTTGTGGCTCCACACGCCACCACCTGGGCAGTGAGCATAGCTGGAAGTCGCTCCTTACCATTCTGTCCTCTGCACTATAGGATTTGACTGGCTTCCTGAAGGTCCAGAATCAGTACTTAGGAAAGCTACGTTTCCAGACTACAAACACACACACATAACCAC
>JAHTLZ010000289.1:3248579-3386838 GCA_023846285.1 Phrynocephalus versicolor
CTTTTTTGCCTTTTTGGACCTCCAGAACGTATTAATCAGTTTCCCATTCATTTCAATGGGAAGCCATGTTTTGGATAACAATTTTTTTGGATAACAAATTGCCTCTGAGAACAAATTAAATTTGTTATCAGAGGTACCACTGTACTATGATTTGAATTCTGTTGATGTTAAAATAAGGGTTGAATAACTTGCCAAGGATAATAGAGGCTAATTAACAAGTGTCATGGTACCTTTTTTGGGGTAATTATTTGCATGCCAAAATACAGTGCTATGACATCCCCAACATCTTGACAATTAGTTATTGTTAGCTCTCCTGATGTTTTGGACCACAACTCCCAGAATTCTAAGCTTAGATTGCCAGTGGCAAAGGACTGTGGGAGTTGCAGTCCAAAACATTTGGAGGGCCAAAGTTTGGACATGCCTGCATTATGTGATCCCTGGCAAAGTTCTGACAAGTGATATACTAAATGCCTCAGACTTATTTTTGTTTCTGTGGTCCAGCAAAAAAGGGGAAAATGTGGTCCTCTATACCAGTGGTTCTCAACCTGTGGGTCCCCAGATGTTCCTAGACCGCAACTCCCAGAATCCCCTTTCAGCATAGCGAGTGGTGGAGGCTTCTGGGAGTTGCAGTCCAAGAACATCTGGTGACCCACAGGTTGAGAACCACTGCTCTATACTATATGAAAAGAAGGATGATGAAATAAAGGTGTTCTCAACACATATTCAGTATTTCTGTATGTTTATGCATTATGTACTGCTACTGGTTTTTTGAAGAGACCTATATGTTGTGTTTGCCACATTATAGCCAAATTATTTGTTGGTTTACAGACATTACACTGTATCTTTTGCCAAGCATGAGGAAAAAATGGAATTGGGAAAATATTTGCAGTTTGAAATGTGTCCAGTGTGCCTCTAGAGGCCCTTTGCCAGTAGTGATTCAGTCTGCTATTGCTCTTCTCATCAAGGGACAAAACTGAGAAGTAAATAGGTAGGAGAGTACTGTATTACAGAACACATTTGTATAAAGGCATCTTTGATGTTTGTTTCACTTCTCCTTTTGCGCACACCAGATTGTGTAAAATATATCTAAAGCTACAATAAGTAGGAGCTGCCTAGATGCCCTAAGCACAACTGATCTCGCCTGATTTCGGAAGCTAAGCGGGTTCGGCCCTGGTTAGTACTTGGATGGGCGACCACACCTGGAATAGGAACTGGCAAACTACTCCAGTATTCCTGCCACGTAAACCCCATGGACATGGCATCACGAAGAGTCGGACACGACTGTAATGGCACAACACACACACACACACACACAATAATTAGGGTTTCCCAACTTTCTGTGATATTACGAGCAAGCATGTTCTAGAAAGTACTTAAGGGTGGGGGATTTCTTTCCTTTTTGATCATTGATTGGTCTGAAGTTTTCCTGGGCAATTTTTCAGGCCTTATCATAAGCAGAGAAGCAAGTGCATAATTATTATTAATTGATTTTGGGTCAAAGTTTTGTATGTAACTGAGCAGTTACCTCATTGTGCTCTATTTGAAAGCCAGTACATGAAGATTGGTATCATGGTGGTGGCTTCTCTTGACGCCCTACTGAAGATGTGCATCAGGAAAGAAATAGCTACAAGTTTAGGTAAAGGAAAAACCCTTATGTTTGTGTACATACCTGTAAGCCTGTTTCTGCTGTTTTTTGGGGGTGGGTGGGTGGGGGAAGTATATATACGCAATATGCATGCTGACTTTTGGTAGTTACTTCAAGATACCATTCTGGATAGGAGCCCGGCTCTGTTGCTTGATGCAGTGATTTACTCCATGCTATGAATATGTCAAACTGTATGAAAATATGACTGTACTTTATGATGTACTGTATGTATAGGATTATGAAGTACAATGTGTTATATACATTATGGAATAAGTGGTGCATGATACTTATTCTAGGAGATTAATTATATTACACACAAAATGCATTTGTTTGTTTGTGTAGTCCTGCCATTTGTGTGCCATCAAGATATGCCCATGATATGTTTCATACCTGAAATGTTTTTTGGATATATAGGAGCCTTGTGAATAAAATTTCAAATAATTGATAAGACAATGTTGTGTGGTAGACTTAATACAGGCAACTGCTGTCCCATCAATAACCGGCCAGTGTCATATCTTAGAACTCTTATTGTTTGTTTATCAGTTATTGTTTGATTTGTATACTGCAAACCATCTAGCCTGAAGGCTACCTTGGCCAGTGCACAGCAAACAAAATACAGAAAATACAGCAACAGTAGCAATAAATAAGCCATTTTAAATACAATATTAAATGTCATCACTCATAAAATAATAAAAGGGAAATCAGCAACATTAGTCAGTGTAAAGCTACTGATGTGTTGTCTTCTTGCCTACTCTTGTTATGCCTGTTGGCAAATGCAGTGCCCAATTTTGTGCACCACCTAGAAAAACATGTCTTAACTAGAAAAAAGTGAAAACATACAAAGTTATGTTTTTGTATGCCACCAGTGGTACATATTTCTTTGGGGAAATTGTCCCTTTCCCAGAAATTGAGGGAAAATATTTAGCATACTTAATTTATATTTAATAAACATTTTAATGATATTTCATGTTATTTGTAGAATTTGGATCAGTACCTGAAAAACAATAGCCAAAGTAGCTGAATTTAGTAATTAAATAGTAGAGGAAAGGAATCCATAAAATTTAATGTAGCTTAGGCTACAAACCTTTCCATGTTTATTGAAAATGTTCACTGTATTCAGTAGGATTTTATTTTGTTGAAATGCTTGCAGATATTTGATATACAATAGTTCAGTGTAATAATGCATTGTAACCTTGATGTAGGCATCTGTATAGTATGTAGTTCCACCTCTTATTTAAAGGCATCATTAGTGAAATAAAGGTGATAGTGTTATTAGATAACAGTGATGGGTGGGTAGTTGATATTGCTTGTATCTAACTAAGCTGACAGTTATGTAAGATTTCATTAATCAGCAGTTTGGAATTCCTCTGAAGGAGTTCTGCTGTGTAGTATGGCAGGCTACTTCCAATAAAAGCAATGTTTTGTGTACATCCTGTTCTTACATTGAACTATATACAGTATATGTTATTGACAACAATATTAATTTAATTTTATCAAGGGGATGACATAGACAACAAGAATATTCATAATGCTTAATGAGAAATGAGGTTGATGGCACCCCTGGAATAGTTTACTGGTGTTTGTTTTTCTCTCAGTTTTTTAGAATGCTTTGGATTTCATTATGTCTGTTCTGCCCCCCCCACACACACACACACACATAAAGAAAAGGAGATGACACAAGTTCCCAGTCTTGTGCACAGAATGGAAATGTTCTATTTCCATACATAGATTTGAAAGTTGTGCTTTTAGTAAGCTGCAAATTTAGGATTTTTTAAACAGAATTTAATAATAAATTATTTAAATATTAGGTTGTGGGGGTTTTTCCAATCATTTGTAAGCTGTTTTGAGTTCCTCAACAAGGAAAAAGGCAGGATAGAAACTAATTAATGAAATATGTACATGTAATATTTACCTTTAGGTGTATAGGTGTATGGCAAAATAGATCTCTTAAATAAAGCAAATCAATGAGCTGCTGGTATTATAGTTGTTTCATTTTGGTTTTTAGATGAAAACTGGGATGATCAGCTACTTGGATTTGAGCCTTGCAATGAAAACCTCATAACAGGCTGCAATATAATCAATGGAAAATGCGAGTGTGATACTATTAGGACCTGTAGTAATCCCTTTGAGTTTCCAAGCCGGGATACTTGCCTGTCAGCTTTAAAAAGGATTGAAGGTAAGTCTGTATTCACTAGTATTTGACATCTAATTATTTATGGCACATCGTCTTGAAAGCCTGAGATGTAATCTTTTTACTTTCTCAATGTTTGTTGAAGAAGATGGTAGTGTAGTTGTGTTGGCCAGAGAGAAAATGTCTTTTTGTGACTCACTGTAGTGATTAATTCTTTTTTTTTCTGTTGAAAGTGGATGAATGCTCTGTATTTTGTTTGGCTATATATAAAGAAGGTGACGCCTTATGTGCTTGACAGCTTTTATGAGAAGGCAGACAATCTGACAAGAACACTTACTGCTGAAAGTTGTGGCTTGTAAATACACAGGTTCGGGCCCACCACCAGAAACTTCGCCTTCTGTTGGCCAAGTATAGTTGGACTGTATGAAGAATAAATGAAGAAATTTTCTAACCAAAGTGTGACTTGGTGTGTTCCTTGCTAGGGGACCTGATAAGATTTAGTTGTCAGTTTCAGATAGGCTTACTTTGTGGTGCAGACTTTTCATTTTGCTGTTTATAGGAGCATCCTTTATAAACGATGCATCCTTTATTAAGCATAGGTTTATAAATGATACCTTAGGATGATAGCCAGAACTTTAACCTTGGTTCAAATGCATTCTGCTGAGATGAGAAGAGCTGAAAATGCATGGATGTTATGCTTTGTAGCAACATTCTGAAATATCTAAAGTATTGGCTATGCACTTCTATTGTGTTTCATTTGATTTTTTCACTCAGGTGGAAGCAGTTTTCTGGTTCATTTCTGAATGTCCAGTGTCATTTGTTTCTTGTGTGGAAATAATCAAACAAAATACATAAATTGTCATATATGGAATAATACATAGCTGTATGATATCTGTGAGTATATGAGTAAGGGAAGTACAGTGAATGTTAAAACTTTCTAATATGTGTACAGAATGTGAATCCAAGGGAGGGAGCTCTCCCATTCAGCCTGTCTTGAAGAGCAGCTCTATGGTTATCATGTTGAGTGGTTACTCTAGCCTGTTTCTGATCTCTATGGTCTCTGGTAGGGATGTTTGCTCTCCCTCTTCGATGGACATGGATTTTGTTAAGTATACTGCTTGGTTTGTAACCTACAGGGAACCTGTAGACTAAAAATATTTTGGTTTAAATTTAGCATCTTTATGAAATACTTATACAGATTGTGTCCAGGGAATAAAGCCTTCTAGGTCTTGAATTGTTGGAGGTAATTTAGCTTAAATGTTATAGGAGAGCCATTTTCTGCTGTGACCCGACCCTGTTATTTCAGAATAGAGGTTTATATTTGTCTGGGGAAACTTAAAGATCTAAAATATTGTGGTCTGTCAGATTGGGGGGCTGGCAGCTGGGATTATATGCAAACTTAAGTTTCCTTTGCATATTTGAGATAATTATAACGTGTTGTGTAGAATTTGGTTTTCACATACGATTATAATGTTTGGTGTATTACATTGCAAAGAAATTGAAATTCTGTTAAAATGTTCAAATTTATCGATAGAATTATTTTAAATGTCTTAAGCTATTCCAGTGAGAGGTATAAATAGTTGAACTCTAGAAATTGTTCATCTTCGTTTTTGCAAATTTGATAATAAGATAAATTTTGTGGATAAAATAGATTCATCACCATTGTAGTAAAATAAATAATATTATGTGCATTTTGAGCACAGTTGTCTCTAGTGTGTGAAGCAGGTGCAGTAAACAGTCCTTTCAGAATAAATACATCAGAAATAGGATGGGATCGGTGACTTATTGGCTACTAACTTGGCTAATTTAAGCTCCAATTAGTCTGGAATCTGAAGCAGGCAAGAGTCTTATTCTGTATTTTTCTAAAGATTATTTCTAGTATTGGCCCATTTGTGACTTTATTTTTTATTTTTTATTTTTTGAGAGGGGGAAGGTAATTTGGGCCACAGCAAACGTAGAAAGGAAGGATAGAAATAAAATAAAAAAGAAGGTAATATCTGTGTAAGGGACTAATAACTGATAATATTGTTGCCATCAAATGTACCACAAGTTAAGAATTTGCTTGAATTGGTGGGAGAAGTAATGAGAGGAGCAATCCCTTTTGGATTGTACTGGACCAACTGATGGATACTGATATCAGTTTTTAATTTTTTTTTATTATTTATAAAAGAACAGATAAAACAGCAAAATAACATAAGAATAAAAAATAACAAAACAACAGTATACAAAAGTATAACAATATACAGACATAAACCCAGTGCAACCCACCCCCTCGGGACTTAAATAAGATTACAACTTCATGGTATTGACTAGCCCGTTTCTCTCCAGAAGTACATTGAGTCTTCTCCAGGTGTATGCCCCTTGCCTTTTTGAAATACATATACCAATAATTTATCCCATATTCCATTAAAATCATTAGATTTGCTAAGCCCTTTCCTAATTTTAATTTCACAGGTCAATTTATCATTAATAGCTAAATTCCATAACTCATACCATTCTTCCATTACTAATTGATTATTAGATTTCCAATATTTGGCAAACATCAGCCTTGCGGTCGTAACCATTGTAATTACCAATTCGCCCTCCTCTTTCTTCAGTTGAATATCTGCAACTATGTTTAACAGTGCCAACTGGGGGGGGGCATTGGAATCTTTTTCCCTAGTATTTCTTGCATTTCATTGAAAACCAAATTCCATTCCAATTTCCTTTTCTCACATATCCACCACATATGTAAATATGTCCCTTTCTCTTTTTTACATCTCCCACAAATAGGAGATATTTCTTTATTTATTATATTTAACTTTGCGGGTGTTATATACCATCTCCAATATACTTTATAACAATTTTCTTTAACTCTCACTGACATATTTTCCACTATTCTTTTCTTCCACAATTTCCCCAAATCTTCCTTTTTTTTATCTCTTTGTTAATGTCTTCTTGCCAAATCTCTCTTAACTTATTATTTTTTTCATTATCTTCCTGAATTAATATTTTATATATCTCACTTAAAATTCCTTTCCTCTGTTCTTTATTTTCAATCTCATTTCTTCTATCTATAATTTCTTAGGATACTGATATCATTTTTCGGAGGATCACCTGAACCAGCAGTGATTCATGGATCACCACATGGAAATGTTTGGTGTGCCATATGCCCAGCACATTCATGTAGCACTAAATTGTCTTGTACCTGAGTTGTTGCCAGATTTGCATATCCAGATGGCTGTACGTGGCCATCTGAAATGCAAGTTCTTATCTAGGCTTCACCATACGCCACAAGTGCATTTCCCCATGTTTTGTTATTATGTGCTATCAAGTCTCCTGTGACCTCTAGTGGCCTTCTGAATGAGTAATCTCCAAAATGTGCTAGAATCATAGAATCATAGAGTTGGAAGAGACCTCAAGGGCCATCTAGTCCAACCCCCTGCCATGCAGGAACCCCATCACAATATTTCTGACAGATGGCCATCCAGCCTCTGCTTAAAAACCTCCAAAGAAGGAGACTCCACCAAGCTCTGTGGCAGCATGTTCCACTGCCGAACAGCTCTAACTGTCATGAAGTTCTGCCTAATGTTCAAATGGAACCTCTTTTCCTACAGTTTGAAAACATTGCCCCGAGTCCTAGTCTTTGAAGCCATGGAAAACAAACCTGTTCCCTCTTCAATACGACATCCTTTCAAATATTTAAACATAGCTATAATATCCCCCCCAGCCTTCTTTTTGAAAGGCTAAACATTCCCAGTTCCCTAAGCCGTTCCTCATAAGACATTTCTTCCAGACCTTCAACCCTCCTGGTCCACCCTCCTCTGTACCCACTCAAGGTTGTCAACATCCTTTTTAAATTGAGCCACACAGAACTGGACACAGTACTGCAGGTAGGGTCTCACCAGAACAGAATAGAGTGGTACTATCACTTCCCTTGATCTAGACCAGGGATCCTCAACTCTAAGGCCCAGGGGCTGGATGCGGCCCCCAGGGTCTTGAATCTGGCCCCTGGGACCATTTGCAGACCCCCCTACCCCCTGCTTCACGAGCAAGCCAGCCTCCGCAGCTTATTTATTTATTTATTTATTTTTAAATTTATACCCCACCCATCTTCCCACGGGAACTCTGGGCGGCTTACAAAGCTGAGACAAGTCAGCGAATACACAACAATCGGAATATAAAACAAACAACAGGACAATCACAAACATATAATTAAAAGCGCAGCATAGACTTAGGTTTAGGCGCCCTTGTTATGGTCTAACCTTGCTGCTAGGTCAGTACACTCATAATAAGGGAATCGATGGCGAGCCAGAAAAAAAAAACTATTTGGCTAGGTCACCAAAGGCCTCGCGAAATAGGATGGTTTTAATCGCTCTGCGAAAGGCCAGCAGGGACTCTGCAGAGCGCACTTCGCTGGGGAGGCTGTTCCGAAGAGAAGGGGCAGCGGCCGAGAAGGCCCGGCTCCGTGTAAGGGAACGCCTGGCCTCTCGGGGGGTGGGAACTCGCAGCGAGTGCGCCCGTGACTGCCGAACCGGTCGGGCCGAAGTTGACTGCTGGGCGATCCGCTCTGCCAGGTAGCCAGGTCCCAAGCCATGGATGATTTTATAAACTAAACCCAGGAAATATAAACCTTTTTCAATTTTTTTTGAGAACACCAAATCTGGAATGCTAGAATTAGAAAATGTGTGTGTTGCGTCGCTCCAGTCGTGACCGACTCTTCGTGACCCCATATCCATGGAGTTTTCTTGGCAGGAATACTGGAGCGGTTTGCCAGTTCCTATTCCAGGCGCCTACAGCACCTGGTATTCCCTGGTGGTCCCCCATCTAAGTACTAACCAAGGCCAACCCTGCTTAGCTTCCGAAATCAGGAGAGATCAGAGGCAGTTGAAAGCTGTGGGCTGTGTCGCTTCCCCCACTCCCTCTATCCACTGCCCAGATGACTGGCATGCTGGCTAGTGGGGCAGTTCAAAGTGGGATGGCCACAGCAAGGTCCCCTGCTCCCCCCACCTGCTGCCCAGATGGTCAGGACACTGGCTGCAGCTGAGTGAGGCAATTTAAAATGGAAGGGCTGCAGCAAGGTCTCCCACTCCCTCTATGGCCCCAAGGCCTCGCCCCTGCTCCTCCACCCCGCCTGCCTTCCTTCCTTGTGTGGCTGCCGCCTGCACTATTGTGGTTGTGAGGAAGGAAAGGGCCAGGCGGAGGAAGTGCCAGCCAGCCTTCCGAGCCAGAGCAGCCATGGCAGTGGACTGACAGAGGGATGGATGGCAGGCGATCAAGGGGAAACACAGATGCACTGATCATGGGGGGCTCCGTCCACTTACCCGTCCCCCCCCCTTTTCCCATGTTGGCCTTTTTTTTGTACTGTGGTCCATCCCCCAGTGGTGTCTGGGTGGTGATGGAATGGCCCACTGTTTGAAAACTTTGAGGACCCCTGATCTAGATACTATGGTTCTGTTGATGCAACCAAGAATCACATTGGCTTTCCTGGCCGCCGCATCACACTGCTAACTCATGTTCAATTTGTGGTCCACCAAGACTCCTAGATCCCTTTCACAGGTACTTTTACCTCTCATAAAGCCAAGGGCATGGTCCCTTGAGGGAGTCATTCACATTTAGTCTTCCCAGCATTATTGTCTTTTCAAGAGAATCCTGCCTTCTCATGATGTGCCCAAAGTTGCATAGCCTCAGTTGGATTATTTTTGCCTCCAGGGATAGTTCAGATTTTATTTAATTTAAGACCCAGTTCTTCATTTTTCTGGCAGTCCCAGATAACTACAAAACTCTCCTCCAACACCATATATCAAATGACTTTTTTTCCTGTTTGCTTTCGTTACTGTCCAGCTTTCACACACATTCATGGTGCTTAGAAACACAACTGTGTGAATAATTTTGGTCTTGGTCACCTTATACTTGATGATTTTTTCTAATTCCTTTATTGCTGCCCTTCATAGACCCAATCTTCTTCTGATTTCTTGGATGCAGTTGCAGTTTGATGGTTATACCGAACAATACAATAATCTCTAAGGGTTTTCAGTTTTTTCATTGTCAATGCTAAAGATGTGTCATTCTTCTGTAGTCATGATCCTGTAGTTTTTCCATGTTGTTCTACATATTTTTGTTCTTCCTCTGTGTTCACAAGTCTTCTTTCACAACATGGTAAAAATATAGAAATTGCTTGGTGAACTCTTTTTGCAAAGTAGCCAGAGAAAAGTCTTTGTATATTTGCATTTGGCAGACAACTTGACATCATAATATTTGAATGAATGCTCGGGTGTGTGTGTCTACTTTGACTTTAAGTTTAGCTGGATAAGCTATAGAAGAGTAAAGAAGAATGCATATATTGAGTGTATTTCTCGTGATCTTCATGGCCAGTGTTCCCTCTAAAATTCAGGCTTGCTGTTTTATACAGTTCTATTTGTATTCTTACATCAGTCTCCCAGTTGTCACAAGAACAGATCATGCTCTTGCAGCATCAGGTCAAAAATCCATTGCTTGAATAAATTTTTAATCATAATTTTTCTGACCTTCCCTGACCACTTTCCCTGACTTTCCAGAAAGTGGCAACCCTGGGTGGAGAAGAATCAATGTACAGTATTTTGGGAGGGAAGTTAAAATATAAATGCTGACTTGTCCTGATGTGTATGTGTACAGGGATGATAACTGTGGTTTTCTTGAGTTTAAAGTTGATTTGCAATTCACTTTATTTGTTGCTATGTTGATTTTTAAAATTTTAAAACATTTAATGTGGCTCTTTTTGAAGAGTTGTATATTGTGAGTGATTTTTTAAAAATCTACCTTCATTTGCTGCTTGATATTTACAGGTGTATTTTACCATTTGTTTTGACTACTTTAGCACTAAGAAAAGTTATTCAATTAAGATGTTATAAATGCAAAACACTGTATCTTTGTATTTTTGTCCTCTCTAATTACATCGGCTAACATTTCTGTTACCATTACAAAAACATGGAGCTAAGGGACAGCCTTGCCTCGTTCACCAGCCTACAAAATATTGTTTCTTATCATCATTAACCAAGCCACTGCTGTGTTTTCTGAATATACTTGTATTATACTGTATGTCTAAAACAAGTACCAAACCCTAAATAATTAATCAGTGTTTTATATCCCAATTCCACTGAATCAAATGCTTTGAAAATACCCAGTGCTAAATCTTCTTTATTTTTTGTTTCTCTTATTGTGTTCATAATGTTACATATCCTTCTCATTAGATCTGCAATTCGCTGTCCTGAACTACATTAATATTTTTATCGATTTTTATCAATGGGACTGGCAGTTGTTCCCCCCCTTGCTGGGATATCCTTTTCAGACCAGTCCTTGGAAATGCACTTTAACAAAGACAACAATTGGTCAATGAAACACAGCTGCTTCATTACAAATATGTAAGAAGAATTAATGAGCTTCCATATTCACAGTTAGTAACTAAAAAGAAAATCTCAAAAATCAAATCAGTTAAATTCCCCCCTTAAAAATCAAATTTCCCCCCTGTGGGGCATGGGCCCCACGTTGGGAACCACATGTTTAGAGTGTTTATTACTATACTCAAAATACTCTCATTTTAATTTAATTAAATTACTTTTTACATCTGGATCCCTTCTAGTTTCTTCCTCTTCGCTTTTAATCTTTCCCCATACTATATTCTCACATTCTCATCACATATGAAAGTAGATACCTACATCTGGACCAGATATCCAACATAATTTAAAATATTTCTTACCCATACCATTCTGATTCACCAGGGTTAGGTACCGTATCCAAAATAATTTGTAAATTTTTTTTTCATTCGTAACACACTTTAATATTCTATTATTTTATAGGAGACTGCTAATTTGAGTCAGTGCTGGATACTTCATATTATTTCTTGTTGCATATGAATTGAATTGCTTCGTGCATGGCTTGGATTCTAGGTTCCATGCCGAAGCACGTAGCTTGTGTGCACTGAATAATTCCATGTGATGTTGCAGTGGGGACTGTAATGCGTAGGATCTGCCTCTGAGATGACATTGTTCCACTGTGCTGATTTAAGTTATATTACAGGTTTTAGCCTGTAGTTTGTATTATATCAAATAGCGATGAACTGTGGAATGGTCATTGTGCAATGTACAATGGTACCTTGACTTGCGGTTGCTTCAGCAACCAAATAATTCGACTTACGAACGCTGATGCCCCTTACAAATGCTGTTCTCCACTCTGTTTGACAGCTGACTTTGACATGTCCGATCTGTCAAAGTCAGCTGTCAAACGGAGTGGAGAGCAGCGTTTGCTGCCCATCGCCACTGCCTCCTCCTTCTTGGTTGCTTCGATCTCTGGAGATCAAAGCAATCGAGGAGGAGGAGGAGGAGGTGGCAACCTCTGCCTCTGTCACCTCTCCCCAACGTCCCTGCTTCCCTTCCAAGGTGCCCGGGTTGCACAAAGATCAACGAGCCCCTGCTCTGCTCACTAAATTGGTGAGCAGAGCATGGACCCATTGATCTTCAGGTTGCCTAGGCGCCTTGGAAGGGAATGACAGTGGCTCTTTGGTTTGAATACGGAGATGAGTACCACCCCTAGAGTCAGACACGACTGGCACACATGTGCAGGGGGAACCTTTATCTTTTTATCTTGAAGAAGAAAATTCTACAGAATGTTGCCATTGTTAAGAGAAAGTAAATATGAATAAACTTCAGAGTTTCCTAGAGCAGAGGGAGGAGAGAGGAATGGGGTTCTTCCTTGCACCAACCAGGAAGGTTTTCAAATGGGAGTGCAGGTTAAGGTTTTATTTTTCTTTATATTTATATTTAATTTGTTTTCAACAAGCTTTCTTATTTTTCAAGCCATTTCTAGTCATGAGGCAGGTAGTCAAGAGTGTATAGGGCTACAAACTGCATGTTATTATTGTCACATTAAAAACACAGAGTAAAATCCAGTTGTAAGTCCTAAGCATTGCAGATTCCACTGCCAGGTACCGAAACTGTCATGGGGACGTGGACTTCTAGACAGTTTCATTTGTGAGTTTTAGCATTTTGTGTGTACAATAAGAGGTCTATGGGCTCCAGAATGAATCATTTGAGTTTCTTATGGGGAAATTTGCTTTGATGTAAGAGTGTTTTGGTTTACAAGCATGTTTCCAGAACAAATTATTCAGTGGTACCTCGACTTAGGATTGTTTGACACTCGAAAAATTTGTCTTACGAAGGCACTCTGCAGCAGCGCCAGACAGGCGATTTTGACAAGTCTGACCTGTCAAAATCACTTGTCTGGCGTGGCTGCAGAGAGCAGCCTTTGGCTGCCATTGATTGAGGGAGACCGCCACCACCACCTCCTCCTCCTCCTCCTAGCTGCAAAAAAGATCAAAACACCTAGAAGGAGGAGGTGGGGGTCTCTGCCTCCATCGCCTCCCCCCATCTTCTTTGCTTTCTTTCTAAGCTGCCTGGGCTGAGCGGAGATCAATCGGTCCCTGCTCTGCCCAGCAAACAAATTGGTGGGGTAAGCAGGCACCGATGGATCTTTGACCAGCCTGGGCAGCTTGCAAAGGAAGCTTCCCTTGCAAGGCGCCCGAGCTGGCCAAAGATCCATTGGTCCCTGCTCTGCCTAACACTTTGTTGGGCAGAGCAGAGACTCCTCCTCTTCACCTCAGTCTCTGTGCAGAGGCAGGGGCGAAGAGGAAGGTGGCTGCCTGCTGAATTACCAGCAGCCAAATGCTCCTCCACACAGCTGCGACAGACACCTGATTTTGACAGCTCTAAGCTGTCAAAATCAGCTCTCTGTTGGCTGGGTGTGGGGGGGATAGCCTTCCACTGTCCCTTGATTGAAGGGATTTTATATAGCCTTCCCATATGAATGCATTGGAAACCTATTAATCTGTTCCCTCTGCAATGGATTAGTTGATTTTCAGTTCATTTCTATGGGAAACCACTGTTTGACTTCTGAAAAATTCGACTTCCAAAAATGCATTCAGAACGGATTAATTTCATACGTTGAGGTACCACTGTACAGTACGTGCAAACCAAGGTATTACTATATACGGGAAACCACTTTATTCCCTTTTCCTTTACCTATTCCCATTACCTTGCTTCTCTTTTAGGCATCTACATATGCACATCAAGGTTTATGCAGCTTCTTTTATTTTAAAATTAAACTTGCTTCTACAAAGACAGAGATACAGGAAGCCTAGGCAGAAACTGTACCTGCTAATTAAAGATGAAGATGCACCAAAACATTGTGTGCATTTATTGTGGCCAAGCAAAAGTGATAGAAATGTGCTCCTGAACTCTAATTCAAGAAACCATGGAAATGCCATGGTGGGTAAAAATCAATTATTTTTTAAAAAATTGAATTGATCTAAATACTAAAAATAAAATCATTTTTATTCCTGTGATGGGATGTTCCAGACAATCACCCACAATCCAGCAGGGGGAGGGAAGGAGGGAGTGCCACCATTGGCTCACTTGTGATTAGAGATGGGCACGACCAGGAAAAATTTTTTTTCGAGTTATCGTTTTTCGGGACGGGTCCGTTTCGGCTCGTTTCCGTTTTTCGCGAAATTTCGCAAAAATTTGTCGTTTCATGGTGTCGTTTTTTCATCTGTCGTTATACTGGTTTGGGGGGGTAGCGGGCTCCTGGAGGCACCTCTGTGGGGTGGGTGCCTCCTCTGGCCCGCTATAAAGGGAAAGCGGGCTCCTGGAGGCACCCGCGGGTGCCTCCTATTCTCACCCGCTACAAAAGGGCATGCATAGCCATATGGATATGCATACCAAGTTGCAAACGCAGCAGACTGGCAGAGGCACCCCTCTTTTTGGGTGCCTTCCCTGCAACAGTCGGTGAGACACAGGCAGCACTCGCGGGCATGGTTTGCATGGCACTGCTGCTGCAGGAGGAGTCAGCCAGAGCCACAAGTAACGGACTGGCAGACTCTTTGCACCTGCTGCGTCTCACTAAGAAGGGAAACGTACTTGCGTGTGTAGTGCAATGTAAGTAGATCTGGCTTAGGGTTAAGACGGGTTAGCACAAGGGCTAGGGTTAGGCTAGTTACGGGTGAGGTTAGGGTGAGTAGTGGGGTGCACCTCTGAGTGCCTCTCTGACCCACTTAGAAGGACAGTGTACTGGCGTATGGGTTAGGGTTAGGGTTAGGGTTCGGGCTATGGTTAGTGGGCTCGGAGTTCCCCACCAGAAAGACGGGTGGTCTGAAGAAGAGGAAGAGGAAGAAGACGAGGAGTCAGAACTCTCTGAGGAGGAAGAAGGTAAAGCTGATTTAGCTATGGCCAATATTTGAATAGAGATTGACAAAAATATATTTAATTTGAAATCTACAATGGCGCTGAGAGTATTGACTTGGAATGTTAATGGTCTGAATGAAAAGACCAAGAGAAACAGAATTACGCATTTATTGAAGAAAGAAAATTTGGACTTGATCTGTCTGCAAGAAACACATGTTGCAACAAAACACATGAAGATTTTAAAAAACAAAATTTTGGGACAAGAATTTGTATCATCGGATAAATTGAAGAAAAGAGGAGTGGTAATATATGCAAAACATAAATTGGAACCTAAGTTGATTATGAAAGACGACGAGGGTAGATTTCTGATGGTGCAAATCACTTGGCAATCTGAAAAATTTTTCATTGTAGGCATATATGCACCAAATGATAGGAAACTAGAATTTTATAGAGAGGTAGAACAAAGACTGTTAGATTATATGGATGAAAAACTCTTTCTGATGGGAGATTGCAATGGAGTAATGATGCCAGACTTGGATAGATCTCAGAAAAGGAAAGGCTCACAAGGGAAACTACCGAAATCTTTTTATGACCTAGTTGAAAACTTTGGATGGACTGACATTTGGAGATTGAGACACCCAACGGAAAAACAGTTCACTTTTTTTTCTGAACCGAATCAGAGCTGGGGAAGAATTGATTACATATTTGTTCCTAATGATATCTCACATAGAGTGACAAAAGTGGAAATACTACCCAAAACGATTTCAGATCATAATGCAATAGTGATGGAAATCAAAACAAAAATGCAAGGATTATACCGTTGGAGATTGAATGAAAGCTTATTGGGCGAGACTGAGACCTGGCAGATAGCGAAAAAAACTTTTAGAGACTATTTGAAAGATAATTGGAGAAGAGAAACACCAACAAATGTCGTATGGGATGCTAGTAAGGCTGTTATGCGAGGCCTCTTTATCCAAAGAAATGCGTATCAGAAGAAACAGAAAGAAAAGAAGCGAAATGAGAATTTAAAAGAATTGGTAGAGACGGAGAAGAAATTGGTGGAAAAGCCAAAGGAACAGAAATGGACTCAAAAACTAAAGATGCTTCAAACCCAGTTGTCAATGATTATTAATCAAGAAATTGAGTGGAAGGTGAAGATGATGAGACAAAGGAATTTTGAATCGGCAAATAAAGTAGGGAAATTGTTGGCTTGGCAGCTAAGATGGAAGCAAAAACAAAAGGTTGTGAACAAATTAGCAGTAGATCAAAAAATAGTGGAAGATCCAAAAGAAATTGTAAAGGTGTTTCGGAACTTTTACAAAAATTTATATACGAAGAAAAAAGAAAATCCGGAACAGATTGACAGATATTTAAGAGAGAATGGACTGAAAAAAATTTCAACAAACCAAGTGTCGATATTGAATGAGAAAATTACCCCACATGAAGTACAAAGTGCAATAGAGAGGGCAAAAACTGGAAAATCACCGGGTCCAGATGGTCTGACTGCAAAATATTACAAAAAATTGTCAGAAGAAATGTTACCAATAATGGTGGAGGTCATGAATGAAGTTCTTGAAAAAGGAGTCATACCTAATACTTGGAAGGAGGCGTATATAACACTGATTCCAAAGGAGAACTCAGATACGACAGATGTTAAGAATTATAGGCCCATCTCCCTTTTGAATGGAGACTATAAATTATTTGCCGATGTTTTAGCTAATAGATTAAAAAGGGTTTTAAATGAGTTATTACACAAAGATCAAGCGGGGTTTCTTCCTGGCAGACAGATGAAAGATAATATGAGAAATATAATTGATATAATAGAGTATCTAGAAGTCAGGAAAGAGAAACAAGCTGCTTTGATATTTATTGATGCTGAAAAAGCCTTTGATAATGTTTCTTGGCAATTCATGAAAAAGAATTTGGAAAATATGGGAGTGGGAATAAAGTTTTGGAATGGTGTTAATGCAATATATAAGGATCAAACCGCAAGTTTATTGATTAACAATGTGATAACAGAAAATTTCCCGATTGGGAAAGGTACGAGACAAGGGTGCCCACTGTCCCCATTGTTATTTATTACTGTACTGGAAGTATTGTTAGTCAAACTGAGGGACATGGCGACAATTAAAGGTATATGTGTGGGGGACAAGGAATATAAATTAAAAGCGTTTGCTGATGATTTAGTCCTGACGTTAGAGAATCCAAAAGAAAGTATTATTGAGGTGATGAAAATAATTGAGGAATTTGGTAATCTAGCTGGTTTCAAATTGAATAAGAATAAGACGAAGGTCTTATTGAAAAATGTAACAAAGAAAGACCGTGAAGAATTTGAAAAATTGTCCGCCCTTTCAGTGGTGAAAAAAGTTAAATATTTGGGAATCAACTTATCTCTTACGAACTTAAATCTCTTTGAGGATAATTACAATAAGGTATGGAACTCGATTAAGAGAGATCTGGAAACATGGAATAGATTGAATTTGTCGTTGATGGGAAGAATTTCGGTGATAAAGATGAACGTGCTACCAAGGCTGTTATTTTTGTTTCAAATGATTCCAATAATTAGAGGGATAGGTCACTTTAAAGAATGGCAGAAGATATTGTCTAAATTTGTCTGGCAAGGTAAAAGACCCAGAATAAGATTTAAATTATTAACAGATGCTAAGGAAAGGGGAGGATTTGCCATGCCAGACTTGAGATTGTATTACGAAGCGGCCTGCCTCGGTTGGATAAAAGATTGGATCACTCTAGTTGATGAGGACATATTGGATTTGGAAGGTCATGATAACAGATTTGGTTGGCACGCTTATCTTTGGTATGATAAAGTGAAAGTACATAAAAGTTTTATGAATCATGTAATTAGAAAGTCATTACTTCAGGTCTGGGAACGGTTGAAACCTCTCTTAGAAAGACATACACCAAGATGGTTATCCCCAATTGAGGCATTGGTGATTATGAGGAAAGATAAAGAAGGAGTGGGGACCACATATGGCGATGTGTTATTTTTTTCAGAAAAAGGTCCCAGACTGAAATCTTATGATATGTTGAAAGAGAAGTTAACAGGTTGGTTTCAGTACCATCAACTAAATGACATTTTTCAGAAAGATAGAAAGGTATCTGGGTTTGGAGAGAAGGAATCTAAGTTCCAAAGCATAATTATGGGCCCAAAAAAGAAACTGTTGACTAGATTATATAACTTTCTGTTGGAGTTGAACCTAAAAGATGAACAAGTCAAAGAATGTATGGTAAAATGGGCTATGGATCTGGGTCATAATATTGAGCTAGATGTGTGGGAAAGATTGTGGAAAAAGAATATAAAGTTTACCGCATGTACCTTGATAAAAGAAAATCTGATGAAGATGATGTATAGGTGGTATATTACTCCAAAGAAGTTAGCAAAGATGTATAGGATGAAAGATGACCACTGTTGGAAATGTAAAGAGAAGCAAGGTGATTTTTATCATATGTGGTGGACTTGTGAGAAAGTGAAAGAATATTGGGCACTGATATATGATGAACTCAAAAAGATGTTAAAGTGTACATTCCCAAAACGACCTGAACTTTTTTTGTTAGGGTTGGTGGATAATGAAATCAAAGGAGCAGATAGGACTCTATTTTTATACGCAACAGCAGCGGCACGAATGCTCCTGGCACAGAACTGGAAGACAACGTATATACCATCTCTGGATGAATGGAGGGCGAAAATATTGGACTTTGCAGAGATGGCCAGGCTGACGTGCAGACTGAGGGATCAAGATAACCAGAAGTTCCAAAATGATTGGCAAAAATTTAAGAACTACATGGAGACTTATTGCAAGGAATTAAAGACTCTTACCGGATTAGGATAGAGCTCGAGGGATTATTACTTATTTTCCAAATCTTTTTTATAGGTATATAAAAGGGGTTTGTCTGAAAGGAAGGCTAGGAGATGAATATCGCTAAAACCGCGGAAAGAACAGAGGGAAGTCAAATTTTAGTGGTAGAATGATTTTGTATTATTAATGTTTTGAATTTGTTTCTTTTTTTTTGTATATCAAAATTCTCTAATAAAAATATATTAAAAAAAAAAAACAGAAAGACGGGTGGTATATAAGTCCCATAATAAATAAATTAAAAAATTTTTATGCCCGATTCGCACATCCCAGAAGTCTCTGTGGTCAACCTGGCCAAGTGGCCATGCGATTGGTGGAATGGCTCCAAAAATTTGCATGGTCACTCCCATGGCCAGCCCATCATTGCGCAGGTGTAAAAAAAAAATAAAAAAAAATCAATGGAGAGAGGACAGAGGAGACATTTTGTTGCAAGAAGAACCCAGTGCTACTGTAAAAATTCTGGCAGTTTTAAAATAGCAATTTCCGCATGTTTCTGTGGTGCTTGTTGGCTTGTGTGTTTTTGTTTTTTGGACCACGATTTCAAAAAAATTATTGCGGTTGCCGCCCCATTTTCGATCCACCGCCCGCACCGCATGGCATGGCGAGACGAGAGCAGCCCAGGAGGACAGGAGAGGGGGGGAGGCCGGGGACCCCCCCCCAGAAACCACCCCTCTGGTAGGTGCCCTCTCAGACAGGCAGGCATATTTTCGCCTGCTTTTTGGGCTGGGAATCGGGGCAGGGGTTTTAAAACTTTTTTTCTGTGCCGCTTGAATTGCGGCGGGCGGCGGCGAGTCCAGTGCTTGGTGCGACTTGCGAGCGACTGCGAGATGACGAGGATTTCCCCCACCACCAGAGCAGCCCAGGACAGGAGAGGGGGGGAGGCCAGGGACCCCCCCAGAAACCACCCCTCCTCTGGTAGGTGCCCTCACTCAGGCAGGCATATTTCCGCCTGCTTTTTGGGCCGGGAATCGGGGGGTTTTAAAACTTTTTTTTTTAAAAAAAACTTTTTTTCTGTGCCACGCTTGGCATCGCGGGATCGGCGCAATGCCAGGAACGACAACGACAAATCAGACCCAATTTTTCTTTTTTCGGTTCGAGTTCGAGTTCTGGCAGAGTAATTGTCGTTTCCTTTTCCGTTGCGTAACGGAAACGGAAACGAGAATTTTGCCAAGTCGTGCCCATCTCTACTTGTGATCATGTGACCTTTTCCAGTGCTTGTATATCAAGACATTGCTTGTTGATCAAGCCAAAATTTAGAAGAAATGTTTGCTTATCCTGCAAAATGTTATTTTAGTCTCCTGGGCAAAAGGGCAGTCCTTCCCCAGCTGTAAGCTGATGACACCAGACTCTCTGCTTTCCATCAAACTTCCACGAAGCTGTTTTGGTTCAAATCAGTGTCTGGTATCAGTAGTGGGCTAGATGAGATCAAACAGATTTATACTTCACCAAGATGAGACAGAGGTGCTCCTAGACAATAAGACAGATGAGGGGAACAGGGATTCCATCTAGACTGGATGGAGTTATACTACTCAAGAAAACTCAGGTCCACAGCTTGGGTGTATTTCTAGATTTATTCCTGAGATTGGATGCCCAGGTTTTGGTAGGCCAAGAGTATATTTTAAAAAGGAAAGCTGGTGCACCAGCTGTACCCATTCCTTGAAATATCCAGTGTGACTGTGATGATACATATCTTAGTTACATTCTGCTTTGATTACTGTAACACACTCTGTATGGTGTAGAGCAAGCCTGCCCAACAGGTAGACCGTGGGCTACCAGTAGCCTGTGAAGGGTTCAAAAGTAGCCCACCGGCTATCAATAAAAAAGTGAGGGGATAAGTTCTCCACCACTCACTCCCCCATCCCAAGGACCACCACTGCCCCAGCAAAGTTCTGGGTCTGCCAGCCCACTGTCTCAGCTGAGTGGGGCAGTTCAGGGGCCATGGCGCAATCTCCTGTTTCCCCCACCGGCCAGATGATGGGTGTGCCACTGTCTTCTGACCAGCTGAGTCGCTGGTGTGGAGTGGAGGGAGGAGAGGGGTGAGAGGTGGGGTTGCAGGTGTGCCCATCTCCTTTGTGCAGTGACATCTCCCTTCTTCTCTCCCCCACCCCGGACAATTCCCTCCATAATGGATTAATTGATTTTCAGTGTGTTCCTATGGGAAACCGCTGCTCTACTTACAAATTTTTTACTTATGACCGTGTGCTCGGAAGGAATGGATAAGATTCGTAAGTAGAGGTTTTAGCGTAGTAGCCCTCAGGCACTTTGGGCCGGAAAAAGTAGACCGTGGCCCGTTTAAAGTTGGACAACCCTGGTATAGAGTGAAAACAATTTGAACACTTCAGCTGGTTCAATCATAGAATAATTGAGTTGGAAGAGGACTGTAAAGTGATCAAGCCCAACACCATACTCAATGCAGGAATCTAAATCAAAAGACAATCTGGGAGATGGTTGGCCAATTTTCTTTTGAATGCCTCTAGTGTTGGAGTATTTACCACATTATTGTACTGCTGATATTCCCTGATATTCTGGCTTCCTGTAGCTTGAGTCCATTATTATGTGTCCTGCACTCTGGGATGATTGAGAACAGATCCTGACCCCCCTCTGACTATATTTCAAGTATTTGAAAAAAGCTATCCTATCTCCCCTCAGTCTTCTTTTGTCAAGGGTGAACATACCCAGTTTTTTCAGTCTTTCCTCATAGGGCTTGTTTTCCAGTTTGCTAATAAATCTTGTTGCCTTCTTGTGAACCTGTTCCAGTTTGTTGACATCCTTAAAGTGTGGTGTCCAGAACACAAGACAGAGGTGTTCCTGATCAGTTGAAAGGTAGACATAAAGGACAGGAATTCAGCCTGTGCTGAATGGAATTATACTCCTTTTGAAAACACAGATAGACATCTCGGGTGCATCTAAGGATTCCTGAGCCGGTATTGCCAGGTTTTTGCAGTGGCCAGGAGTGCAGTTAACTAGTGTGCCAGCTGTGCTTCTCCCTGGAGAGGTCTGATCTAGCCAGTGGTACATCTTGGCTGAGTCAGTGTAATGCCATTTATATGGGGTTGCCTTTGGAAACATGAGCTGTTCCAAAACACTTCAGCCAGATTGATAACTGGGACTGGTTACAGGGGTCATATAAGATAGCTTGGATCCAGGTTATCTCAAGGACTAGATCTACCTTTAGGACTTCACTGGGTGTCAGTGTTACTGCTCCTAGACCAGTGGTTCTCAACCTGTGGGTCTCCAGATGTTCCTGGACTGCAACTCCCAGAAATCCCTTCCAGCACAGCAAATGGTGGAGGCTTCTGGGAGTTGCAGTCCAGGAACATCTGGGGACCCACAGGGTGAGAACCACTGTCCTAGACTCTAGAACTCCCTCCCATAGGAGGGCAGACTGGTTCCATCACTGCTGTCTTTACACAAGCAAAAGACTTTTCTCAGCTTTGTTGATTTTAAATGTGTTTTTATTAGTGATTTTATTTAGCAATTTTAAGGTAATCCTTGTTTATTACTTGTTTATTGCTAGTTTAGTTATTTTAATGTTTCTGTATCTGCTGTTTTTCACTTTTAAATATTGTCTTTTCAATTATGTAAGCTGCCATTTTTTGTTTGTATTTTAAAGAAGAAAGGTGATTTAAAAATATTTTAAATAAAAACATGCAATACGCTTATGTTACTTAGACCCCCTGTTTGAAAAGGTACATTATTCAGAATGACAATGTCTTAAATGAAAGAGGAAAGAAAGCAGTATCTGAATTTCTGTTTTGGACTGAGAGATAATAGGATTTACAATTCTTTCTAACAAGGTGATAGTAGTATTAATAGTGTATGTATGTGAATATATATTACAAAGAGCAGATTTCTTCCCTAAGGAATATAATCTAAAACCTAACAGAGAGAATTTGGACTTATTTTTATTCAGTAGAGTCCAAGCAATATGTTTGAACAAAAACCATTTTTGCATGTACAGATAGCATGTGTGTTGGGGCAGAATGCATGTCTGCCTATGTCTACTTGTGCCAAATTGAATCTTGTTGGAATTGGTCTCCCAAACTTAAGTACTGTAGTGACTTGAGAGGAAGAGGACCCTGAAAGTCCATCAGTTGACATGTGGTGGCCTATGTGTAGCCCTCTGGATCCTAGCCATTGTAGATTATTTGTTCCCAAAGAAAAAATCTTCAAAAGAAATGGATATGTTTGTGGAAATACGTATATATTCTTGGGGATGACTTCTTTTTAATGAGGACAGACTACACTTGAAAGGCTTAGGGCAGATAAGGACTAAAGTCAGGGTGCTGGCTAATTTTTGTCCCCACTCCACGGGGTTCCATTCTCTTTGTGTGTTTGTGTAACTCTGACCTGAGTGGTTTCTGTCACAATTGAAACAAACATGGTCATTATGGGTGCGTGGGGTGGGTGGGTGAAAGAGTCCTCTCTGGGGTGGGGTGTGTCAGAGGCATGCATGCACACACATACACCCCTTGATCAAAATATATGCACACTAAAATAGTTTGTATTCTAGGTAAGGGGATAAGAAACCATTGCAGAAAGAGAAGTGCTGTCGTTACATGCTTCTGGTCCTCAGTCCTTTAACAAATGTTGGCTGAAATCTTGTCACACAGGTATGCTTGTGTTACATGAAGCTATGACATCAGTACAAAAAGTCGCGCCATGGCAGAAGTTGAATCTTCAAGACACTTCCACAAACATGTTGCAGAGTGATGTTAACTATGCTGTCAGTTGTGCACTGTTGAGTGCCTGGGTGTAAGGACCAGCACAGTTCCACACCAGACTGAACAGTATTTCAGCCATTATTTCTATAAGGAGGGAAAAAAAACTTCTAGGTTCCTATTCCATAAGGACTGAGCTTCTGAATTTTCTTCCTCAGCAGTGATTGTGAGGGCAAATATGAATAAAAAATTGAAGAACTCAAATCGCCAGACAATATTTCCAGTAATATTGTTCTTTCTCTTGCTTGTAGCCACCACAGATAATAGCATGTTGAGGCATCCTTCCTTCCTTCCTTCCTTCCTTCCTTCCTTCCTTCATATTCCACCTTTCTCCCCAAAAGACTCAGGGTGTCTTACATCAATAAAACAGTATTTAAAAGGTAAAAACAGTAAGCACAACCCCTCTCAAACTACCAGTCATTAAGGAAAATCCTGCCTGAAAAAAGAAAGCTATTTGCTTGCTTGTAGAAGGATAGCAGAGATGGGGCCAGCCTAGCTTCTGTGGGAGGGAGAATGGGGCAACAGGGACGGAAGGCTGTGTCCCCTCGAAGCTCATCTTTGAGGGAGATGGGATAGAGAGAAAGGCCTTCCTAATATCTAAACGTTTAGACCCAAGCCATTTAGGGCTTTGTAGGATAAAACCGGCACTTTGAATTGTACCCAAAAACTGATGAGCAGCCAATGGAGCAGGTGTGACAGGATGTTCTCTGTAACCAGCCCTAGTTAACAGTCTTGCTGCAGCATTTTGGACCCTTTAACACAGACATGTCCAAACTTTGACCCTCCTGATGTTTTGGACCGCAACTCCCAGAATTCTAAGCTTAGATTGCAAATGGCAAAGGACTGTGGGAGTTGCGGTCCAAAACATCTGGAGGCCCGAGGTTTGGGCATGCCTGCTTTAACACTTTCCGAAGTGTGTTACATTAGCAATACACATTAATTCTCTCCTGTATTTTCAAAATCTATTAAATGCTTTGAGGTGTTAGTCATTAATTCATATTCAGCGTGCAAAATTCTGTTTTTAAATTTATGCTTCATGTAACCCAGACCAGGTGGCAGAAGCATTTAATTTGAAGTAATTAAAAGATTCTTGTTCCCCTCTTTTTATGTTCTGAAGTTCCCTATAGCTTCCTTTTGTCCTGGAGAATCTTGGGATGTGAAACAGAGAAGCATGCAGTATTTAAAAAATCACTGCCAGATTCCTACTGCTGGGAACAGGCCAGTGTGGCCTCTCATTTTTGTTACCTCTGTGTGGAACTCTTTTTGGTATGCGTGTTCACAGAAAATCCACTCCCCCATTGTGGTTCTGTCACAACCATAACAAAAACGGGTGTGTGGGGCTTCCCCACCTCTGTGAAGGGGGTAGAGGCAAGCATGCACACGTGTAGCTTAGAAGGAACCTTGATCAGGGCCATATCAGTGATGTTTCAGTGACTTGTTTCCACAGTTAATGGCTGTCATCCCCCACCCCCCATCATGAGGCTTTCAGGGAAAAAGGGAACCCTAGGGTGCCTTGAAACCTGAAATATGGGATACAAAGCTTTCCATGGGTTTAAATTAAATGTTTTCAGTGTCCAATGTTAATTATACCAGTGTAAAATTACACTAACAGGATTTTGTCCTTTATCTCAGATGGTAAAAACATTTCTGGTCTCCTCAACTATATGTGTTGGAGTTGGTTTTTCTAACCCCTTTGTCTGTAGCCATGATTTGCTTGTAATGATGATCTACAGTGCCCAGTTAACACATGTGCAACAGTTCTTTACTGTTTATGTATTTGCAATAAAATATGCAAAAATGGGTTGATAGATTTTATCAGTGAACTATGTAGAATGACTTTGCAACTGTTGTTCTTTTTATACAGTAATATGTTTGAAATAACATTCAGAAACTTCATTATCTTATGCATAATGTCTTATGCATGTCTATTCAAGAGGAAGCATTACTGAGTTCAGTATGACTTAAATTGCAGGTTTAAAGTTGCAGCATTAGTGTGGATATTGCTGTGTGTGTGTGTGTGTAAGAGTTGTATTATAATAATCTCATACTGTAAGGTCTATATTTGATATTCATCCAAATAACTATTCCATTTGGGGGACTTATACTAGATATTTACATCCAGAGCTGCTGTTTACATACACAGTTGCTGTAGGTTGATTGGGGTTGTGTATGTATTCCTAATCAGATACTTAGACAGAACCCTGAACATATGTTGGCACTGAGAGTGATTTATGGATTCAGTATCTCCCTCTCACCCTCCTTGAAAATAATCATAGTACAGCAAAAGGATGTAACCACTTATTATATATAAGCATGCATGAACAGTTGTATATGTATGTGTCTAAATTGGAGATAAAATTTGTGGAACTTGACAGTTGTTCAAAACACTGTTATTACATATATTTAAATCTTGTGATTTATTCTAAAGTTTTAAAACCCTACCCCTATGTTGCTGTTTTCCTCTTACACTAATGCAATATGAATTAATACATTAATAATTAATAATCATATGCTGGCAAGTCAGTTTCACATTATGATGACCCTTTTATAGAAAGCAGAGTACTCAGAAGTGATTTATCATTCCTCTTTCTTGGGGGACTTCCTGGGATTGTTCCATTTGCTCACGGTACATAGGCAGCTCTACTTCCAGAAAGCATGGGGGGGGGATCAAGCTTTCAAGTTTTGGCTCCAAAGCCAGGCGATTAACTGAATGAGCTGTCTAGCTGCCTTCTGCAGCCGAAATGTCCTCTGTATTTATTTGACTGATCTAAGTATACATGGTTGTTTTGGGAACCTTTGGTGTTTAAGCTACTGAAATAATTAGATGATTTTAATATTAAAGCACTTTATTCCATTAGCAACATAGTTTCAATAATATCTGAACAATCAGAAGAAAATGATTTATGTAAAAATATTACAATCTTCTGCTCTACTTTTCCTACACTTGCAACTAAATAGTAACCATAAAAACTCAGAGGTTTCTTACAAGCAAAAGCTTAATCGGCAATGCATATTATTGTATTGTACATATTAGGCATGGGCCTTTCAGTTCGGAATTGGTCCGGTTCCAAACTGAAGCACGGCAGCACAAATGCTGTTCAGAACTTGGACCTACCCTCCGAAACAAAATCACCCATTAACTTACCTTGGTTTACCTCACACAGGGCAATACTCCAACAAGGAAGTAGCCTCTGATGTGTCATCATTCCTTCTCCCTGGCACTGGCCAATCAGACAGGGAGGTGGGATGATGCATGTCCCTACACATTTCCTGATTGGCCAACGCCAGGGAGAAGGAACGATGACACATCAGAGGCTACTTCCTAGTTGAGTTTAGCCCCACTAAACTCAACTAGGCAAGGTACATTAGTATACCCATTTTTATTTGAAGAGGTTATAAAATTTGCCTTGCGTAAAATAGCAAAGGCAGTTTTCCTTCAGAACTTGTAACACACAACTTGAATTCCCAATCCTAGGTTGAAACAATGTATTGATTGCAGTTGAACTTCAAAGACTGGGCATATTTCTTTCTCTATATTATATCTTTATCCTTTTTTCAACTGGAAAAATAGGTAGGTGAAAATATCCTAAACAAAATCTACCTTTGTGCAGTGAAATGCTTACAGTGAAGTAGAAAATTGAGTATGCGTACAGTAAAGCCTACCATATGTTTTACTATTGTGCTGTCAGGTTGTATCCAACTCATGGCAAACTTGATTGGCTTTTCAAGGTATGTGAGATATTTAAGGAGTGATAGCTGTTGTGAGTTTTTAGGGCTGTTTGGCTGTGTTCTGGAAGTTTTTCTTCATGATGTTTCACCAGACTCTATGGCCAGGATCTCAGGGAACTAGGAGATTTCTCTGTGTTCTGGGGTTCCGTGAGCTCCTTACCCTGTAAAGATGCTGTCCACAGAGTCTGGTGAAACATCAGGAAGAAAAACTTCCAGAACATGGCCAAACAGCCCTCAAACTCACAACAGCTATCAGATCCCAGCCGTGAAAGCCTTTGAGAATATATTTGTTTTTGCCAGTGCCATCACACTTCACCCTTGGGAGTTTGCATGACTGAGCTGGGATTAGAACCCAGCTTTTCTAGATCCTAGTTCATCACTCGATTTGCTACACCACAATGGGTCCTGAGTAAACCTACATAATATCTTTAACCATGTTAGGTAGGTGGTAATAGAAAAGATATTGTTTCCTCCTAATGCAGATGCCCAAACAGTTGTGTGTTAAATATTTTATCACACTTAAGCTGGCAGACTACTATATTCAAATATAGCTATAGCTCTCCTTCCCTCCCCACCCCCCTGACACTACTGTTTTACTTGCCACTGTTCATAAAGTTCACTGTTACATTGCAGCCTTGCCTAGTGATCAGGATTTCAGGAGCTTTACATAGTCACTGTTTTATTCTTGAGTAAATTACTTCAAGGATTGAGGGAGGATTTATGGAATTGTGAAAAATGTTAACTGCCCTAACTTTCGCCATTCTCCACACATCACTTCCTTAGTAGTTCCTTTCCAAGGGACACTTAATTATATTTTTCTTACATTTGTAGTATGTGCTTACATTTCTGAGGAAAATCTTTAACTGAATTGAAAGTGGGCAAGGCGGTACCCTGTGATATTCTTGATTGACAATTCTTTTGCTTCCTGGTAGGTGGAGCCATTACGCTTAGTATAAGGACTCAGTTATAGGCTGAAGGAAGAGGAAGACCACTGTTAAAAGAACTGCTGGTAAGTTTTGCCTTTCTTTTGTACAGATCATACAAAAGATGATGCAGAGGACTTCCTGCATGTAAGATTAAAGGTGTTTCACTAAAGCCTTTCAGGGACCATGCTTTATGCAAAAGAGAAAATCTAAAATGGATCGAGCAGAGAGGTCCTGTAAATACATGGCTACAGAACCTGTACAGTATTTTAAATGTAGAACGCAAACTTTGCCAATCCTGTCTTGTGTAACTAACTCTCTTAGAACTTTATTAGTACTAACATTTCTTGTTAACAAATAGTTGTGTGTTATGTATACATAGAATTGCATAATGTATATTCTACATAATGTAGAATTTGCAAGAAGTATATATACAGTTGATGGAGGGTGGAGTCTATAGTTCTGCCTGTATTCTATGATACAGAATAAAGTCATATGTATGGCTTTCTCTAATTACAGTGGTTAAGACAGCCTTAATATGTTCAGCATTTCTCCATGGCTGCATGGTTTTTTTATCTTAGATATGAGTGTTTTGGTCGTTTCCCCAAGGTGGATATAACTAAATTTTCCACCTTTCTTTTGATTTTTTTTTCTATCTGGAGAACACTTTTCTTCCTTTGAGAATGTTCTGATACAAGGCAAGGCAACTCCTCTCTCAGATTCTGCATGCCCTAATAATGATGAATGGTTTGTGCAGTTTCACATCATAAGTTTACCTGTTGGTTAAAACTGTCTCTGCTCCTTTAGCATTTCTCCTTGGCTGTAGCATTTCAATAATTGCCTGACTGCACAGTAACTTGGTTGGGTGGTGGTGGTGGGGGGGGGACAGATTTCACTGAAGTCAGTGAAGTTCATTTTCATTTTTTCCTCTTCTTGACCAAATTGATTGAACCTAATGAAAAAAGAGCTTAAGACGGAAGTGTGTCGTAATAAAACAACTAAAGGCAAATGTGATAATCATGTTGGACAGTGCCTATAGAAACAAAGTAGCGCTGCTTGTCTATTTCCTTTCCCTTAAAAATAAAAGTAAAAATGGTTGGGTAAATTGCGTTGAGTGGTTTCATATGAGACAGAAAGTGACAACTAGAGAACCTGAGAATTGCTTTTGCAGCCATAATACAGTTTCCATTCCATGGTTGTAAGATTGGGTTATTTGTGTGACATTTCCAGGATAATTGTGACTAAGTGCTGGAGCACATCTGGATTGTGTGGATACCAGGATAACCAGTGTTTATCAGTACTGTAATCATTATCGATTTAAGTTCAGTACACATTTAGCAAAGTTGATGGGGGTGTTTGGAAATGGAATGAACAAAAACAACAAGCAGATTAACTAGGATTTTTCCCCTTGAAATAACTGTTGTTTGTAATGGCAGAGAAGTCACTTGAGAAAAAGTAGTGATGCCTTGACTACTAGTACCCAGTTTTTAACTTGGCCTTTTTTGCTTGGAAATCCACTGATACCAGGTATTTCCTCTGAGTAGTGATATGCTTTAACATGTCATAATATTAGTCAAAAATTATAGAACTGACTTGTTATATTGTGTCCTTCTCTACCTTCTAAATTCACCTGGTACAACTCTCAACATAAGTAACAATATTTTTCTTTAGGGAGTAGCAAGTGCATAATAACATTTATTTAAATTTTTGGTGTAATATGTAGCATTTACTTGTTGATAATCCAAATGTGTTGGGGAATATAGGCCATTTTTCTATTTCCATTTTTAAAAGAATGAAAAATAGTACAGTATCAAATAAAATATTCTATATCTGCAGTTTCATTTATCCATGGTCTGAAAATATACATAGCATGGTATCAGGTTCCTTCTAGTGGCCAGTTCTCATAATGCATGTTTTAAAAATTTCTGGGCTTTCCCCCCTCTGTGTGTGTGTGTGCGTGCGTGCGTGCACGTGTGTGTGTGTGTGGGGGGGGGTCCTTATAGTCGTAACTGACTCTTCGTGTGACCCCGTGTCCATGGAGTTTTCTTGGCAGGAGTACTGGAGTGGCTTGCCAGTTCCTACTCCAGGCGCCTACAGCACCTGGTATTCCCTGGTGGTCTCCCATCCAAGTACTAACCAGGGCCGACCCTGCTTAGCTTCTGAAATCAGGCGAGATCAGATGTGCTTAGGGCATTTAGGCAACTCCCCCCCCTTTACTATACTATATATTTAACATTCATTATTATCTGCGAATGTTAATAACTACAGGGGGCCCTATAATCAATCCCCCATGGATACGGGGGTCCTACTCTAATATATTAAAATGGATTATTCATGGAGTAACAAGTAATGTGTTACTTTTAAAAATATATTACTAATATATTATTAGCGCTAATTATTGTCCCGAGCTCTGATTATAATAAAGGTTTCTCCACTGTTTGTAGCTCTATCTGTGCTTACTTTGAAGATTATGAAAGAGGTTCTTGAAAACACCATGGATTGTTTTCTAGCTCCATCTAGTGTTTCACAGAATTTATAATTTAGAACTTCTGTATTAATTGGAAATAATTTGTCTCCTAATAGTAAAGAAGCATGCTTAAAAATTTTCACAATTGTGTATTTATTAGTTTTGGGGTTTTCTGTAATTCAGAGTAGGCAGGTTCTGATACAACATATCTTATGCTGTGGACACTTTTTCTGAGGTCATAGAAACCAAACAAAATGAGTTCTTGGGAGAAAAATCTGAACCTTGCATAGCATTGTCTCAGTGTGCCAGATTCATAACTATTTGCTTGCGAAGTAAAATGAGTGAACCATCTGTAAACAAACTAAGCTTTCCACAATGCTACTACCTTGGCTTTCAACAAAAGGACATCCTTGGGCTTCTGGTGTATCTCAAGTCTAATTTTGCTTCCTTTGTCTTCATATGGATAGGAAGGAAGACTGTTTTACAGACATAAATATTCCTCCTGGGGTAGCTTCTGAGTTGTTCCCAGGAAAGAAAATGCAATTCGACTAATCATTTGCCTTGGATTCTCCCAAACCAGTTACTTTATGGGAATTCGGTAGTTGTGTTGTGATGGGATTCTCGTGTCTCTACATGTCTGCCTATGGGCTTTACTGAGGCATTTCAGAAAGAGTGTTGGATTAATCAAATCCTGCCTGTACTGTAGACTAACAGTAATCACAGGAAGTGACTAAGTACCTTTGTGACTCAAGAATGTTAGGCATTCTAAATCAATGTTGCTGATACTCAAACCTTCACTGTCTGGAAATGTTTTTAAGAAGCAAGGTAGACATTATGTTAAAACATAATTAATTTCCGTCTGTGGGATCCTTTTCAAACAAAGAAACAAAAATACCAGTTCTACAAACAATGGAATCTAAATTAAGGGCATCAAGTAGCAAAGACATAACTCTTTCTGCACAATTTTCCTACTGAAAATTTTCCTACTTGTAGTTTGTTGAAAACAGTAGCTGAGGTCAGGATTACGGGTAGAACGGTGCATACTATTGTGCCTTTTTCATCAACTCTTGGTTTTTGCCATTACTTTAAAAAAGGAGAGGAATAGAATGCCTGGTTTTTGTCTCAGTCATTTTTAGTTTAGCCCCTCTCATGATTTGATACAGATTTTTCCCCAGAACTAGAACCTAAGACTCTTTTTTTAAAGTATCTTTGTAATAAGCCAAAGTTTCTTTAGCTGGGAATTATTCATGATTAGGTTCTGTAGTTCATTTAGAGTCACAAATTAAATCATTGTACCATTACAGATATAACCAGATTCTGGACACAAACATAAGCATCAGTTCCACAAATACAGGACAAAGCAAATCAACTTCAACAGCAGTACGGGGGGAAAGAACAGGAGTTTTAGTAAGCAAAAAGCTACATAAAAGTCTCCAGTTTTATGTTTTCACTAAACAGGCAGTTCAGTGGTACATTAAGAGAAACATGGTGTCCCAATTCAAAGAAGGAAATGTGTCACTATTTTACACTGATATAGTAGGCTATAGGTCAGTGGTGGCGAACCTTCAACACTCCAGATATTTTGGACCACAACTCCGACAGCCCTTTGTCATTGGCAATATAAGCTTGAAATTCTGGGAGTTGTTGTTCAAAACATCTGGACTGCTGAAGGTTCGCCACCACTGCTATAGATGCTACCAAATTCTTGGCAAAATGATTTTTGTAAGGTACTGCTGTCTTAGATGAAGCAGGAAGCAGCAGGGCTGTTGTAAAGCTGAAGTCAAGGATTGGGTTTTATACCCCAACTCTTCAAACAAAAGGACATAGTTCATGCACAACCACCCAAACCTCCTCTCCATTTGGCTCTTCTTTGAGATGTGCAAGTCCTTCTTTGGCTGGATGAGGGTGAGGAAGAGTTGATGTAGAAAACCTGTGTGCTCCGTTTGGAGATGAGGTAAAATTTAGTAAACCCACTAGGTATAGCCAGTTTGGGACCAGGTGAAAGAAAAATGAATATTACCTAGTCCTAGGGGCTCAGTCATGCAACCTTGGTACATGGGAGACGGCTCTTTCTTGGTATCTTCAGTTCAAATGAAAGTAAAAAGGGAAAGCTGTGTGACCATTACAAAATGCAAGCTAGACCTGATTAGACCTGGTAACCATTTAGATGCTTCTCCAGTAGAATTTCTCCACCCGTGGTGAGTGAAGTATTGCACCAAATAAGGCGGTAATGAAGTAGGAGGAGACCTAATATGCAGTAGGTCAATAGTCCCTGCCCATTTTCAACACAATGGAGTCTGCTTGGCATATCTGCCAAAGGGTGGAGAGGGATAAGCTGCTTTGTTGGTTGGCTTCAGCAGTTGTTCAAACTGTATGGTTCAAACCAATGTTGTGTAATTTGGGTGAGCTGTTTTACAAAACCACAGTTCTTTACCTAAGTAGTATTGATTTGTTAGCTTTTGGTTGCATCTCCAATACAAGAGAGCCGCATAATGTTATCCAAAGCACTAATAATAATAAATTGGACTGGGAAGTACAGGTATGCCTACTTGTTCAACACTGTGTATCTTGACATTATGATACTCTTTGAATTGTTTTGGCTAATTGGCTCCTGTTTGTTAGTGGAGCATTTTTGCGGTTTAATATTGTAACCCAGTAATGACAATCTCCCAAACTGCCAGCAAACACAGAAGTGGGAATTGTTCTTTTACTATACTAGTAGAAATAATGTAAAATTGTTGAAAAAATTGATAATCCCATATCATGGGTAGAGGTGAGTGCTAATTGTAGTTTGGTTATTATCTCCCTTCATCTCCACAAATAGAGAAAGGAGAAGTGATTTCAAGTGAAATTAAGTTTTCCAGTTTAAATAGTTCTTTAGAGAATCTTTATGTGACCTAATTACTGGAGTACATAGGAATCAGCATTTTGTAAGTGATTGCAGAAACATTTTTTTTCTTCTGAGCTAAATTTGTATGAGTCAGGTATTCCAATATTTTCGTAAAAATTGACTTTCTGCATAGTATTAGCTAGTAGTACATTTGCATCCTGTATTATACAATGTGATGTCTTAGTTGTACATTTTCTGTCTGACTTGAAGCTGAAATCCACTCTTCTCAATGTGTGCAACATTTGGAGTGAATGGAAGACACTAATATTTCCACTTTTGTATAATAAATGGCTACTAGAAGTTGAAGATTAATGTGTGTGTACTAGTTTATGGCACTGAAATTATGGAGATATGAAACATCAGTGATGGCAGAACTGCATTGGACATGTTTTGAAACACACACTTGCACGGTTTGTGATTCAGATTACAAGCATTTTGAAAACATTTCACTAGTGATGTGCTACTAACATGTTGCTTACAATAACTGCTTTATTTCGAACTTGCATTCCATTTAAAAATCAGTTTGGCATCTCTTGACTGCTTGTGGAGTCCAAAATTTACCCTGGCATATTAAATATTATGTTTTTAATGTAATGGCTTATATTTGAGAGGAATAGAATTGTAGGGACTTGGTGAAATTCAAAGCATGAATCCCAGTTCAACCATTTTTGACAGCAAGAGATGAGATCAGCCTGACTCTCTTATCAAGTTGTAAGAGTTGTGAAAGAAGATGTACACCATTAGATACATGTCTACATCCATCCTCTCATTACCTGGAGCTTATCTTCCCTGTCTCCAGTTGGATTACTTAACTTGCCTGGACACTGGAAATCCATTCTGGAAACATGCATAAAATGTAGGGCTAGAGCAAAAAGCACTTACGAACAGAAGTTGGGCTGTCCAGTCATATCTTTCAGAATACCCCATTCTATTCTGTCATTTCTCTAGTTTTTTTATTCCTCTTCCTTCAGCAGTCGTTAGCTATTTTTGAGATGCATGCATTTTTTTAAAAGTAATGCATCATTTGGTTTATCTGGCATTGAATATTATGTGCCATTATTACATGTAATACAGGAGATACAAGATAAGATGTCCTGATATTGTCTCTTCCTAAAACCACTTAGGGGAGGGTAAGTACTTCACCCCACAGCAGGTGATACAAATTATGACTCTGGAATAGCTGCTAATCATGGAGAGGCTCATACATGCAGGAGTCTTACTCCTTTGGTGTCTCTTTTCTTTTTTGAGGCTAAAACCAGTTTCTGGAGAGCACATTGTACACTGGGAAAGATAGGAGTTAAATACAAATCTATCCCACTTCTGATTTTTTTTTTTTTTTTTTTGGAGGGATAATGTTCCAGGAAAGGAGAAATTGTTATGTTTCTTTTCAAATATGAACTTCTTCTATTCACAAAGATAGCCTTGAGGAGTGTTGATTTTTTTTTAAAAAAAAAGGTTTTCCCAGGCATTTTAACATTGCATTTCGATCAGTTGCACAATGCTATTCTAAACTGACAGGAGGCACGTAGTTTCATTAAGTCAGATTGATGTAGGCAATGTATCAAACTGAAAATAAAAACAATGTTGCATTTGCTTTTCATGTTATAGCCAACATTTCTTATAGAATCTCCCAAAGGGAAGCAGACTAAATGATGCCAAATGCTGTAATGTGTTATAGTGAGCTGTGCCAAAAGTATTTGCAGAGTTGAGGAATGGCCCTTGAGAGGGCCCTTCTAGGTGTCCTCACATTCAGGACTTGGCACACAGTAATATCTGGAAAGAGCTGTCCTCAGTGATTCATTCAGGCTATTGATAGGACACATGTTGAGAATGTAGGGCTGCAAAATGCGTTTAGGTTTTGTTTGACAAAAACTAGTATCTTGACATTGCATTTACACTGTTGGAATGGAATGGAAAGTATGCAAAATTGAACAAATGAAGAATATCTGGCATGGAGTGGTAGAGCTTCTTTGGGATTACTACAAGGGCATTTTGCTATACAGTGGTGCCTCTACTTACGAGCAATTTGACTTAAAAGCGGAAAACCATTGGCTTTTTAACTGCAGCCTTACAATTTTAGATGTAATCTGCTTTACTTACATTTTTTATTTTTTATTTATCCAATTTTTTTAGGTATGGCTGCTCTACTTACGAGTTGTTCAACTTATGAGCATGCATTTGGAACGGATTAAACTCGTAAGTAGAGGCACCACTGTAAATATATGTATCACTGTGGCTTTATAAATTCCTTTTCACAAATAGACATTTTAGTAGGTGCTTTATTGAGAAGGCAAGTGGGAGTTTCCTGTACTATTCATAGGTTATAGAACAATTTTCTGAATTGTGCAAATGTAAATTTTGGTACAGTGATGTAAGTTATGATACTTTCACAAAAACATGTGGTAAGCATCATACCATATCTGCTGATTGATAGCAGAGTAGTAGCACTTAGCTGACTTGTTGGTTTTCATACGTAGGGAATATAACAACAAAGACAGTGATGCAGTAAATTAAATACAGCACAAATTTATTGAGATAGGAAGGAACTTGCTATTCCTCCCCAACAAATGTTTTGTTATGCTTTCAAGCTAAGCAGATATTCAAGAGTTATTTACTATCCCTGTTTATGTGTCTCAGTGCCATTCCCCCCTCCCCCCGCATCCTAGTCCTATTGCTTCTGGAGAAGCATGGAGTAATTTCTGTGTTTATGTTGCAGGAGGGTGCTCTTTATCACTTTGCCATGTGATCCATACATATAGAGTGCTGCTGTAGTTGCTGCTCGGTTTTGCATATTTGGAAGCTATCAGTAAGGCAGTCGCATGCAAAGGAAAATTCTGGCAGGATGCAGGCACTGATAAGTTCTGAAAGAATTTGGTGAACACACCCAGCTCTTGGAAGCTGTGTAACTATGCTGTAGCACTCAGTTCAGGACGCATCCTTTCTCATGTAAAACTTAACTTTCCCCAAGAAGTTAATACTAGGTGGACGGGTTTTTTATTTCCATGATTATTCTATTTTAAGATCCCTCAGACATTTAGAGCAGATGGTTTCTCAGATTATTTCTTTAGCTTCCTTGATCAACTGTAGTGCAAATGAATTTGTCATGCCTATCTCTTCTTCATTCATTTTCTTCTTTATAATGAGAATATATACCAAGCAAGGTAAAGTTATACAATCTTGAAACTTAATTCTATTTGAAAGAAATTAAATGTGTCCTTTATTTCCCTATTGATTTCCATGAGATTTTACCTTCCCAGATTGCATGTAGTGTTAACATTTCTGATTTCTCCAGATGGCTAATATGTCTCAGTAGTCAAAGTAGTTCTTCTTTTTATGTAATGACTTATTTTAGCAACAAATATCTTGTGATGACTACTACTTCTTCAAAGGGGCTTGCAGTACAGTATGTGATGCAAACACAGAAAAAAAATGAACAAATAAAGAAAACAAAAACTAACTGCTATATTTTATTGTGAGCTTTTGTGAACAAGTCCGCTGCTTCAGACAAGTTCATTTTTTCACCTTAAAATTGTCAACGAAAACTCACATTATGGCTTATTTGTGGTGGGTTTGATCTGTGGGATCACTTGATCCTAATTTTGAAATCAATGATTAATTAAAGCAAACTGGTAAAAATTAAAATACTAACATACATATATTTTTAAAATTATAGATAAATTAAAACACTTTAAAATACAGTACAGTAGTCCCTTGTTTTTAGTGGTGGTAGGTTCCCTAACCATCTGCGATAAAATCCGTGATATGCAGAGGCCACGTCAAACTGACCCACAGGGGCTCCTGCTTCCCTCCTTCAAGGCGCAACACACTGGGCGCTTACTCTGCAGTGCTATAACTCCCCCCATCTCAATGATTTGAACTGACCAGCGGGGGCAGAGACAGGGCGCTTCTGCTTCTTGTTTGAAGACATGTCGTTCGCAGGGACCCTGTGCTTTCCAAACCTTTCCCCACACGAAGCTAATGAGCCATGCAAGCTCTTTCAGCTTAGCAAGGGGAAGGGCTTGAAAAGGCAAATAGAGGAGCGCTTCTGCTGCTCTTCTGAAGACACAGAGCAGGCACAGACCCAGCACTTTCCGAAGCTTCCCTCACCCAATCTAAAGTTCCTGTCTTTGCCTTTTCAAGCCTTCCCCCTTGCTAAGCTGAAAGAGCCAGCAGAGGCTCCTTCAGCTTGGTGAGATGGAGGAAAGTGAAAGAGGCACTTTGCAACCGCCCAGTCTTCGGCATGAGTGGGCAGGACCCCCCCCCCGCCAGTGAGTTCAGCTTGGTGTGGGGGCGTCAAAATCCGTGATATACTGGTGGGGGACTACTGTATCTTAAATTACTGGTATTTATTTATTTATTTATTTATTTATTTATTTATTTATTTATTTATTTATTTATTTATTTATACAGCTTATATACCGCCCGTCCTCCTGAAAGGAACTCCAGGTGGTTTACAATAAATGTACAGGCAACAAATTATAAAACAACAACTGAAATAAACAGTAAAACAAACAAACGGCTGCAGCAGATGGCGGGACTAAAAAAAAAAAATCAACTTGGGTCACCCAAACGCCTCCCGGAAGAGGAGGGTTTTCAGCGCCTTCCGGAAGGCAGGCAGGGACTCTGCTAGGCGCACTTCTGCTGGTAGGTGATTCCATAGGATTGGGCCAGCCACAGAGAAGGCTCGGGTACGGGTGGAAGTTCTCCGAGCCTCCCTGGGCGTGGCCACACGCAGCATGTGCGCCCGCGACAACCTAGTCGGACGGGCCGAAGTTGACCGCTGGTCGATCCGCTCCATCAGGTAGCCAGGTCCTAGGCCATGGAGGGTTTTGTAAACCAAAACCAGGACCTTGAATCTAATTCGGGCTGCAACGGGTAACCAATGCAGAGGAGCCAAGACTGGGGTGATGTGCTCGAATTGACGCACACCCGCCACCAGTCTGGCCGCTGCATTCTGGACCCGCTGCAAGCGCCGAATGAGAGTCAAGGGCAACCCCATGTAGAGCGCGTTGCAATAGTCCAGTCTAGAGATCACCAGCGCCTGGACCACAGTTCTGAGGGAGTAATTGCTGTTCAGTCATTAAGTCATGTCTGACTCTTTGTGACCCCTTGGATCAGAGCACTCCAGGCCCTTCTGTCTTCCACTGCCTCCCAGAGTTTGGTCAAATCCTTGTTGGTTGCATCGATGACATCGTCCAACCATCTCATTTTCTGCCATCCCCTTTTCCTTTTGCCTTCAGTCTTTCCCAACATCAGGAACTTTTCCAAGGAGTCCTGTCTCCTCACGAGGTGGCCAAAGTACTGGAGCCTCAGCTTCAAAATCTGTCCTTCCAGTGAACATTCAGGGTTGATTTCTTTGAGGATGGATAGGTTTGTTCTCCTTGTAGGGGACTCTCAAGAGTCTCCTCCAGCACAACAGCTCAAAAGTGTTGATTCTATGGCTATCAGCCTTCTTTATGGTCTAGTTCTCACTTCCATACATCACTACTGGAAAAACGATAGCTTTGACTATCCTGACCTTTGTTGGAATAGTGATGGCTCTCTCTTTAAGATGCTGCCTAGGTTTGCCATCACTTTCCTCCCAAGAAGCAGGCGTCTTTTAATTATATTATAATTAAATTAAATTAAAATTAAAATTAATTTCAATTGCTGGTAATAGTTTACCTTAAAAAGAGAAAACCAGCAGATCAGCTAAAAACTGTGATTAGAAAGCTATTAATCAGGGTGGATAAAAATCAGTGATTTTTTTTAATGGATTTTTTTATTTAAATCGGATTTTTTTATTTAAATCTATCTTAAAATTTTACATGTTTTTGAAGAAAAATCTCTCTAAAAATCATGTTCCAGTTAAAATACACTATAGTCCAAAGGTTATTCATCATGAAATTAGTTTTTAATTATATAGCATTAAGGTGTATTAATCCATTCACAATGTCATGAGCTCCCAGAGGTTTCTGATTTTTGTCTAGAAGATATTCTCAAAGATGCTTGGTTTTGCTATTTTCTAAACTATGTGTTTGGGTCTGCAGCGATAACATTTTTTCTTTCATAGCAAAAATGTTACATGCCAGTCCGGGTTCAGACCTCGTCAGGGGACCAAAACAGCTTTGGTCGCGCTGCAAGATGACCTAATCCGGGCGGCCGACAGGGGTTGCTCTACCCTGTTGGTTCTCCTGGATTTGTCAGCGGCCTTTGATACCGTCGACCACGGTATTCTGTTGGATCGGCTCTCCGAGGTTGGTATCGGAGGCACTGCTCGCAGTTGGCTCCGATCCTTCCTGGAGGACCGTCCACAGTACGTTCTGCATGGGGGGGAGTTGTCGGCTCCTTGGATACTCCCTTGTGGGGTTCCACAGGGGTCGTCGCTGTCCCCTATGCTGTTTAACATCTACGTAAGGCCGCTGGCTGGGGTCATTAGGAGATTTGGAGTCTGCTGTCACCAGTACGCTGATGACACGCAGCTCTATCTCTCCTTTTCCACCTCTGCAGTGGAAGCTGTGAGGATCCTTGATGAGTGCCTGGACGCCGTCCTGACCTGGACCGGGGCGAACAGGCTTAAGCTCAACCCAGAGAAGACGGAGGTTATGTTCTTTGGGAGCTCACCATCTGGGTACGGTGGCCCTTTTCTGCAGCTGGGGGGGGGGGTCTCTCTCCAGCCTGTGGAGAGGGTGTGGAATCTGGGCGTGGTCCTGGACCCGGCGCTGACCATGGAGGCCCAGGTGGCGTCGGTGACCAGGGCCGCTTATTTCCATCTTCGCCAGATCGCCCAGATCCGCCCGTACCTGGATGTTGACTCTCTGAGAACAGTGGTCCAAGCACTGGTGATCTCGAGACTGGACTACTGTAACGCACTCTACATGGGGTTGCCCTTGACTCTTCTCCGGCGTCTGCAGCGGGTACAGAATGCGGCAGCCAGGCTGGTGGTTGGTGTGCGTCGTTATGACCATATCACCCCAGTCCTGGCTCGCCTGCATTGGTTGCCCATTGCGGCCCGGATTAGATTCAAGATCTTGGTTTTAGTTTATAAAACCCTCCATGGCTTGGGACCGGACTACCTGTCAGAGCGTATCGTCCAGCGATCCACCTCGGTCCGTCCAGTTCGGCAGGTGCGAGCGCACTCGCTTCGGGTTGCCACCCCTCGAGAGGCCCGGAAGACGGTCACCCGGAACCGGGCCTTCTCTGTGGCAGCCCCATCCATATGGAACGTCATCCCCAGCGAAGTGCGCTCTGCAGAGTCCCTGCAGGCCTTTCGAAAATCCTTAAAGACCTTTTTATTTCGAGAGGCCTTTGGCGAAACTTAATTTTTTTCCCTCCGCCATCGCTGTTACTATTGTTATTATTATGCCCATTGGTGCCTCCAATTTTATTTGTTAGGACTCACGTCTTTGACGTGCTGGGACGCGTTTGGAGGCCTTAGGATTTTAGGATTTTAGGATTTGCGAGGATATTATACTGTTCGTTTTAACTTGCTATTCTTGTGATTTGTTCTTGCTGTATTATGATTTGTTGTTAGCCGCTTAGAGTCCTTGTTGGAGATAAGCGGGATATAAATATAAAAATAAATAAATAAAATAAATAAAATAAACATCAGAATTGAGAAAAGGACATTAATCCCATTGATCCTCTACAAATCTAGGTACACAGAATCAACCCCCTTACTACATTTCAAGAAGTTAAAGGAATAGAAGGTTGTCTGGAATGGAATAGGTCTGCACAAGGAGCAAAGTTTGAGGAAGGAGGGCAAGCAGTAAAATGAAAGTGAAACTTTTTGAGCACAGTGCTCAACATCTTGAGATATTTATGTGTATAGCGGTCTGAGGGTTATCATATTATTCTCACTCTCTCCCTTGAAGAGAAAAACCTGTAATGGCAGCAGGCTGTAAAACTGTCAGTCTATGTCAGGGGCACCACTGCCACCCCACTGCAAGCCCCACCCACTGACTCATAAGCCCCACCCACTGACCCCTTGCAACCCCACCCGCAGGAAGGAAGTTGGGGACCAAGGGAGGGAGGGAGGAAGGTAGAAACCAAGAGAGGAAGGAAGGAAGGTGGGGAACAAGGAAGGGAGGGAGGGAGGGAGGTGCGGACCAAGGGAGGGAGGGAGGGAGGGAGGAAGGAAGGAAGGTGGGGACCAAAGGAAGCACAGGGAGGCGTGGCCACAGGTCGCCCCTTGGAAGAGGCGATCTGTGTGACCTTGCACCCTCCAAGCTCCCCAGTGGTGGCAACAGCCCTCCCCAAAGCTCCTTGGCGGTCGCAGAGGCCCGCTGGCCTGCCCACCCCCACACATTCCCCTGTGGTGCCGATGACGGCAGACCGCCCGTCCGCCCAAGCTTCCCAGTGGTATCGGTGTTGGCAGAAGATTTAAAAAAAAAACAGGGGGAGAAGGAGGGGGAGGGAGGGGCGGGCCAGCCAGCCACGGGCCACTCAGAATGGCCTGACGGGCCGGATTTGGACACACACACACCCCCCCCCGGGCCGGACTTTGGGCAGGCCTGGTTTATGTTTTTAAAGGTATTTTAACCATATCAGTTAACAAACATTGCTGTTTAAGCAAATACAAGCATACATAATGCCATATGATGTTACTGCTTTGGCTAAATAAAACTATTTAAATTGTTATTATTAAGGTAATGATTATTTTTCTCCTTCCAATAAAGGTACAACAGAACAGTTGTCCAAATATGAATGATTAGCCTATTAAACTGGAGATAGTTCACCTTGCAATGATTTCATAATTATCTATCTACGTATTTCTAATGGTATATAACCACCAAATCAGTAATTTTCTGATATAACTGTAAAACTAATCTGAAAAGTTAGTATTCTAAAAATGAAACCTTCATTTGGTTGTAAATATTAAGATTAAAACAACTCCAGCAAAAATGAGTATTTAGAAAATCATGATTTAAATCGACCCTTAGTGACTAGTGATTTAAATCATGATTTAAATCCCAGCTAAATAAAAAGCCCTTTGCTGCCAGCAGTAGAAAAGCAAGGAGACAATCCTAGCCTCTTTTGGGAAAGAGTTGCATAACAAACAGCCACAAAGAATACTTGATTTCCCACTAGTAAGGCCTCTGAAGATGGTGAGACCATGAGAAAGAGTCTCTCCAGCGGATCTAAAAGCTTGGCTATATTTGTATGGACAGTGCCATCTTTCAGGTAGCCTGGGCTTGTGTTATAGAGGTCTGTTTAGGATGTAACCTGCACATTGATTTGTGCCCCAAAATGGACTACACCGTTGTAGGAACCCAAAGCTATATGTTTCCTGGAACTTACCTCAATCAGCAATCTGACTCTACTATCTTGGGCCAACTGAGATTTCCAGACATTGTTTAAATGCAGCTCAATGTAGAATACATTATACTAACCTACTTGGGATGTAACTAAGACATGTGTCACCAGAGCCAAATCAGACACCTCTGGGAATTGACATAACCAGCATGCTAGCATTATCTGTGCAAATGTAGTTCTGGACACTGGTGAGACCTGAGCATCCAGGGTGAGGATGAACCTTAGAAGTACTGTACTGTACACCCAAGCTGTGAATAAGAGTTCTGAGGAAGCACGTTACCCTATACAGCATAGGTTAAATTCCAGTTCTCTGATTTGCATTTCTTACTGGTTTAGGATTTCAGTAGCTTTCTCCAATTTAGGTAGAAAGAAGAGATAGAATAGGACATTATCAGCATATTAGTTGTGGCCCCAAATTCCAGAAGCTGAGGCAGTCTCTCTGAGTGATTTCAAGGGTATGTTATTAATTTTATTTTTTTAAATTAATATGTTATTTATATGTTATGTTGTTATTTTGTAAATATGTTAAATGGCAAAACTCATATGATTAAGAAGGATAATGATCTCCTATCTAGTGCTTCACAATCTAAAAGCAGCAATTTATTTTGGACTGTAAACATAGTAGAATTGAAGAATCTGGTGCAGGAAGTAAGCAGTTTCCCACAAAAATGCAATGTTTTTCACAAAACGTAACATTTTTCTCCATTTGAGAAAGCTATTGAAAGTCTCTACGCGTTGAGCCACGGACTCTACAAGATCTCTGAATGCATCCTGTGGTGTATACAACCAAGATGTTAGCAGTCAATCCTTTAAGTCCTGCAAGTTGCAAGCTAGCGTTGCCATGAATTAGATTTGGTGTTTAAGCACATCCTATAGAGGATAAATCAGATTGAGATCTGAGGAATTTGGAGGCCAAAGTAACACCTTCAGCTCTTTGTCATTTTCCTCGAGCCATTCCTGAATCATTTCTGCACTAACCGATTCACACGCCATTCACCTGACCTAAAAGAAAATATTATTTATCAGACCAAGCCAGTTCTAATGCTCACATCCACATTGTGCGTGCTTTCGGTATTCAGCAGGGGTCGTCATGGGAACTCTGACCAGTCTTTGGCTACATAGCATCATACACAACAAACTGTGATACACTGCATGTTCTGACAACTATATTGGTCAGCATTAAGTAGTTCAGCAATTTGAGCTACAGTAACTCTTTCTGAAGGATCAGACCAGATGGGTTAACCTTTGCTCCCATGTGCATCAATGAGCCTTGGGCACCTGCAGGTCTGATTCTGGTTCACTGGTTGTCCTTCCTTGCACCACAGCATACTAGGAACGCTCCACAAGACATGCTGTTTTGGAGATGTTTTGACCCTGACATTTAGCCATCACTATTGAGCCTCATGTGAGCCACTCAGATCTTTTCTTATTCCCTGCTTCCAACACACAAAATTCAAGAACTGAATGTTCAGTTGCTGCTATATCCCACCAATTGATAGGTGCCATTGTAATGATATAATCAGTGTTATTCACTTCGCTTGTCAGTGGTTTTTGTTTGTTTGTTTGTTTATTAAGTAGGGCTGCTCTACTTAAGAGTTGTTCAGCTTAAATTAAAAAGTGATTAATTAAAAATTAATATTAAACTCCTTGAAGAGTTTTGGAAGTTACTGTATTGGGCCTCTCTTCTCTAATCCGGTGGTCCAGTAAGGTAGCTGAATTATTATGTTATAGCAAAAATAAGTTTCTCTTATGATATCTTAAAGGCTTAGACATTTTTACAGCTACAAAAACATGTACAATAATAAATCTGTAAATCCTTGCAGTAGCACAGATCCAGAGTGGATAAGAAAGAAGGGAGCAGAATCTAGGTGCTGATTTATGCACATGTAAATTAAATTGGATAATTCACTGCAACAAATTGAGAATAATGAAAGGGTGCCAGTCTTGAATGTGCAACAGATACACACCTAATAACATGTCTGACATTTTAACATACTTGTGAATATTTTTAAATTGTTTTTATTTTAAGTTAGATTTAAAAATTATTGTAAAAATGAGTTTTTTAAAAAAATATTTGTGATGATAGTTATAATTTAAAATGTTTTATGTGTCAGACATCTCATTATGAAATTGGGAGTATAGGTCATAATCTTGTTCATTATACCTAGTGGCATAATGCCACCAGTTTAACTTTCCTTGGTATATCTCTGCAAGCCATGAAGTTGGTGGTCTAGGCATTTCATTTCACACATTGAGTTATGCAGCTGTTGTGAAATATACATAATTTATGGTAATTCACTGCTGAAAGCTATACTGAAGATGTTGCACTGTAATGAACAGAATTTTTGCCAGAATTCTGATTCTGTACTATGAACGTACTGTAGTCAAGCAGTTTTCCTTAAAATGTTTTGTAGGCAGGGTCCAGCAGTTCCTGGGTTAAGCCTTAGTTCTGTGGGGTTCCTTAGGCTTCTGCATAGATTATTTAGATTAATATTTCTATCCCCTAAAGCAGTGATGGCGAACCTTTTAGAGACTGAGTGCCCAATTGCGATTCAAAACCCACTTTTTTTTTGCAAAGTGCCAATACAGTAATTTAACCTGAATACAGATGGCTGTGAAGGGGCGATGTCAGGTGCCCACAGAAAGGGCTCTGAGTGCCACTTTTGGCACCCGTGCCATAGTTTCGCCAACACTGCCCTAAAGTAATTAGTCTAGTTTCGTCCTGAAGGACAGAAAATTCTGTAGTATTACAGCATCAATAGACAACATTACAGTAAAGCTACAAGGTTTTAAGTAGTCATAAACACAAAGTCTATGTGAACCTATAGATTCATATAAAAACACATAATGGTAGCCCATCATTCAGGGAAAGCTTGCCTGAAGAGAAAGCAATAGTCTCTCTGCAACTTTGTTTGGGCTTGACCTGAATTTTTGAAAATTGTCATTTTCAGTAACTAGAGGTGTGAATAAATAAAGGAGTTCTAGTGGTGGATTCTGTGCGAGCAAGTTGTTAGTGGGAAATATATATCATGGTCTAAGGATTTATGACAGGGGATCTGAAAACTAATTAAATCCAATCTTTCTACATAACGATTTGAGATACCCATTGTGGTGTAGTGGATAGAATGGCAGACTAGGAATTAGGAGACCTGGATTCAAATCCGTGCTCAGCTGTAGAAACTCCCAGGGCAGGGGTAGAACTGGTAAAGCCACTACCTTCAGTATCTCACTTAGGTTGCTATAAGTCGATTCCAACTTGAAGGCATGTAACATCAAGTAGTGCTTTAAATCAAATCAATCCAATACATATTCTCTTTGCTTTTCTCTCCAGCTAGAGCATATTTGTCCAAAGGATTGTAAAACATTGTAGAAAAGATTTGTTCGTTGGAGCAGTAATCAAATTATTATATATAGAAATACATTTATACATTGAAATAAAGTTCATTTCTGAAGTTATTTTATGGGCTTCTTCTAAGATCAGAGCTCTCCAAGTCACTGCTGCTTTTAAGTGGACTGTTAATATAATTTTAAAATATAATTTTGAAAATATGCACTGCTTTTATTAATGTAGTTCAAGTATTAATGTACACTGCTGAAATGGCTTAATCGCTTTCAAAATAAGTAATATAGTAGATTCCATTTTACGATCCTGCAGCTTCCAATCTTTTTATTTTTGTCCAGAGGTCTCCCTTATGACATCATCATTACAGTATCTGAATACAGATACTGTGTATAGATTTTTAATGAAGAAGCTTTAAATTGCCATTGTCATTTATGTGACTGGTACAGAAGTAGGACGATCTATTCAGACTGCAGTGACTAACATTTAGTCTATCCTGCTGTCTCTCGAAAGGTCAAGAAAAGAATGCTGGAGTGACCAAGGCATTCATCATTTAAGTCAAACCCATCTGATTGGTGTGTCTGGGAAAGCCATGAATTGGGTTTTTATGTCTCTGTTACAGACTCCTTTAACAAACTGATATCTGATATGAAGTGAGTTTTCTATGCATAGAAGAGTGTATTTTATTTATTTTATTTTGGGGGTTTTATTTGTTTCTGGAAGATCAGTTAGTTTATGTAACTTTGCTTATGGCTGAGTTCTACTGAGTCTTACTTAAAACTTAAAGTGTTCAATTTGGAAACGTTATTTTCTAAATTGATATTTGTGGGGGAAAGTTTTCCAGTTCTGCAGTAGCTGACCATGGAGAATAGTCAATAACCACCTGCAGTTTAGATTAACTCAAGAGAACTATAGTAGTACCTTGGTTTATGAGCATAATCCATTCCGGAATCATGCTTACAAACCAAAACACTCTTTAAATCAAAGCAAATCTCCCCATAAGAAATAGTGGAAACTCAGATTATTATTTTTGGGGTCCCATAGACTACATACTGTACACACAACATGCCAAAACTCACAAAAGAATTTGGCTAAAAATCCATGTCCACACCATGGTTTACGTACCTAGCTGTGAAATCTGTTCTGCCTGGGACTAACAACCGGATTTAACTCTGTATTTTTAATTTGACAATAATAAAGTGTAATTTGTAGCCCTATACACACTTGACTAGCTGCCTCATGAGTAGAAATGGTTTGAAAAAATGTGAAAGCATGTTGAGAATAAATTAAAGAAAAATATAAAGAAATCATATCCTGCACATTCCTGACTGGTGCAAGGGAGACCTCTATTCCTCTCTCCTCCCTCTGCTTTGGAAGCTGCCAGCAGGGGGAGGGAGGGAGAAAGAGCCACTGTTGGCTCATTTATGATCCTGGGACCTGCCCCAGTGCTTGTATATCAAGACATTGCTTGTTGATCAAGGCAACATTTAGAAGAAATGTTTGCTTTTGTTGCAAAATGCTCTTAAACCAAGTTATTCTTAAATCAAAGTATTACTGTATTCCTGTTTGCCGCTTAGAAAGCTATTCACTATTCAGTTACTGTATGTATATAGAAGAAGTTGGCTAAATTAGACATAATAGTAATTAAGGATCAGTTAAGAATCTAGCACTAGACCAAAAACTCTCTTTTGATATTTAACTCGCTTTCTAATATTTGTAGTCACTTGTCTGGTCTATCAGATAGCAGCTGGATTAGATGAACATGTTAGGAATAGAAAAAGCCTATATCAGGCATGTCCACACTTTGGCCCTCAAGATGTTTTGGACCACAACTCCCACATTCCTTTGTCATTGGCAATCTAAGCTTAGAATTCCGGGAGTTGTGGTTCAAAACATCAGGAGGGCTGAATTTCGGACATTCCTGGTCTATATTATGCCCTCCTGTAAATTGCCAATGAGGACATTGAGAATGACTTTTTACTACAACAAATACTGAAAGTGACTTCTAATAAACCCACTGGAAAGGTAGATGACCAGTTGCTGAAAACAAGAGCCAGGATCCAAATTATTGGTTAGGTTTCACAAGGTGGCTTCCCTTAGATTTGTTTTTGCTAGGAGACAACACCATGCAGCTGTGTAGTTTAATTCAGCAGTTAGTCATTTGTGAATGATTTCTTATTAATATCACAAATCATAAGCTTTCACACATTCTGTCAGTGACTGGAAGGCAGTTGTTACAAAGAAGTGCTGTGTTGGGAAATGTTTTTCATCATTAAGTGTCACACCAGATATGTAGTTCATGTGATGTAGAATTGGTGTATATCACTCTTATCATTCAACACTCATATCGGCCATTAAAATTTAAATCAACTTTTTTAAAATTTAAACTTTCATTCTATCTCTTTTCTCTCTTTTCTGTGTAGGTATTCGCCCCTCCCCTACAACCTGGCTTTAGCGTGGGACCTCTCCCACTTTGCTGACAACAGCTGGATCCATTGTGGGGAGGAGCAACATCAGCAGTTCTGAGGGTGAGTAGAGGCCTCAAGTGTTTGAGCCTGGCCAATAGTGCCTCTCTTTCCCAGGTCTCATCCTGTTTCCTAGAAAATTGAAGTTGTTCTAGGACCATCTTAAACAAAACAGTTTTCTTACTTAAAAAATATGGGGAGTTCATATGCACAGCACTTCAGTACATCTTTATTGTAATGTAGGAGAGATACTTCTATCCTTAATCTAGATTGCTTAGACTTAATCTAAGCTGCTGCCCCTTTTTCCAATTGAAACTGCTTAAATGTTCCTTCCATAACGGATGAGGCATGGAACCTAAGAAGCTATTAGTTGCATCATTCCCTAGAAGACAAAGAAGAATTATTTTAATCATTAGAAGTAGGAAGTAGAGATGATATTCCAGAAACAATGAATATTTTAGGTGTGCTCTTCCATTGGTGCTGTGCTCAATTGGTGTTGTTCATACATCATGTGTGGACCACCTGATTGGGAGAATGGTTGGGGGTGGAGAAGAATTCTCAAGGACAGGCTAATCCAGTTTCCTTTTTTTGTTCTTATCAGTGCAGTAAGCTTTCAAGAAATATTTGAGTCATTGACTGTTTTCAGCTGGGGGCTGTTGTACTTATTCCCGGCCTGGTGCTGCCCTAAACAGGCCTGTGAGTGCCATCTTGGGCCATCAGAGGCTTTAAAAAGTGCTTCCCTGTGAACCCGAAGTGACTTCTGGAAAACAAGAAGTGACCTCCGGATCGCTTGAAAGCACTTTTGGGTCTTTTGATGGCTTTTCTAGGCTTGTCAGATAACTCAGAAATGCTTTTCTACGAACCGGAAGTGAACCGGAAGTCAGTTCCAGTTCATAGAAAAGCATTTCTGAGTCCTCTGACATGCTTAGAAACGCCCTCGGAGGACCCAAAAGTGCTTTCATGTGATCCAGAGGTCACCTCCTGTTTTCTGGAAGTCACTTCTGGTTTGCGGGGAAGCCCTTTTGGAGCCTGCGACGGGCCTGAGAAGGCCCTTGCAGTCCCGTTCGCGGCAGCGCCAAGCCTGGGGTAAGTACAGGAGGCTTGAAACAGGCGTTTCCACCTTACCTCGGGAGGCTTTGTTATCTATCTAGCTATCTGTGGGACTGCAGTATATGAACCGCGAAAGGGCAGGGGGTTAATGTATATACTTTTATCCGGGGTGGTAAAACATGCCCGTTGACTCTTTGATAGCCCCCTCTTTTTCTGTCCCATACAAGTAAATTACAGTAATAGTTCAGCACTCTCATACTGGTTTACACCCCAACATACTTAATTTCCAAAAAGGATGTTGGACTGTTAATAATTTCTCATTTCAGTTTTTGCATTGTTTTGCTTTCTTGGCAGTTTATATGGTCCCTTGGAATGTCCTGGGGATGGAGTATTGTCATATGAAACCATTAATGTTCCCTACCTTGTCCTGTTCTATGTCAAGATGGTCATACTTTCCTCTAATGTTGATTATATACTACAAATACACCTGCAGTCAAATCCAAAATAACAGTGCTATACTGTTGTGAATCATTCAACAGGCATAAAGTTTCAAAACTAAAACTTACTTTTAGGTGGAAGAATATTCTCTTTTCAGCTCTGCATGTAAAAGCATGAGCACTAGCTAGAATCGTACTGGGTATTTACATGTGACTAAATATAATTGCGTAAATGCCAGTGATAGTTTGCTATCACAGTTTAGAGGACTACAGTTAACATAAGTTTATGTCCCCAATAGAATTCTGGACATATTAAAAACACTGTTAACAGTTTATTTAAAGATTATGTATAACACATTAGTCTAAAAGGTTGTTTCTTCTTGCACTAGTAACACCTATAACATGTTAGTCATTATTTGAAAAACCTCTAAAAATGAGGAGGAAATGGTTTAAAAACCCTCCAAATTCTCACCCCTGGAAGAAAACAGTTTTAAAATGCATTTTTAATATATTGCTCACCTATAATTTGGTTACACACCCAAAGCAGCAGACAACATAAACATTTGCAGAATATTGTTTCCAAGTCTCAGTTACACAGCAGCAGCAGCAGCAACAACAACAACAACAACAACAACTGTGTGCCATGAAGTCACTTATGACTTATGAGAACATTTTTCAGGGTTTGCTATGTAGAGAGTACTCTGAAGTGGCTTATCACTCACTTCTTCTGTGGGGGCATTTTGGGGTATTCTATAAATGTGTATCTTGCCCGTGGCCACACAGATGGGCCTTTCTGGGATGCACAGTGGAGATTTGAACTCTCAACCTCTGACTCACTCACTGAGCTGTATGATTGGCATGTAAGCAACCTGTTAAGGTGTCCACCTGAAGTTTGAAAGTATTATTCAAAAATGATTTGGGACTGAACTACTTGTGATATTCTTCTTCAAGAAGGTGGGGCTAAAATAACGAGAGTCACCAAGGCAGGAAAGTTCAGTATTGCCTCTCTACCCACCTCCAAGCTTGTTCTTCTATGTTCACCTACGTAACGCCTGGATTTTGGGGGGCTGAAAATTTAAGGGTATATTTCCTGTAAAATAAAGACAAAATAAATCAGCTAAGGGTTTTGTTTAGATCAATGTACAATATTGACTTTTTAGTTGATTTCTTTTTATTTTTCTCTTTTTTGATTGGTTACTAGCTCTCCCCATTTCCTCTTAAAAGGGTGTTGTAACTAAGCATACCTTATGCAAGATTTATGTTGTGCTGTCTGGACAAGTTAACTTTGGTCTCCTCAGGTTCTAAATAATTACAATGTTAGTTCTTTCTTGTAGGTTATTGTGAAATTGATTATGTTAACATGGAATCTACTGTATAACAATAATTTTCTCTTGACTGTATGTGTTTCAAGGTGAACAGAAAAAGATACTGCTTAGACTCTGTGGCAATGAAGAAGCTTATTTTAAAAAATAGTTCATAGGAAGACAGGTCTTCAACATGCCATGGGATAGGTTCCAGCTCATGATCTGAAGTATGGTTACATTTAAGAGAATGACTAATCAGCATTAGTGGGATGTTATTCTGGGACACATAGTATCATCTTGCCCCTAGTCCAGGCTTTCAGCATAATCATAACATTACAACAGAGTGTTGTCCGACTGTTATTCAGTACTTTAAATTCTGTGGAAGAAAAGCAACACATTTTTATAAACATCAACAAAAGTTTATAATAATGGTGGTTATATTTTGTCTTCAGTTTCTTTAATTGGAACAAGATATTGTAAGAAATGCAGCAGCAGCCCTGGGAAATGACACCTCTATCCCTTAAAATCTGACTAAAGAATATGTGATATTACAGTGTCATAAAGTATTGCAACTTAACTGCACCCTCCTCCACTCCATTCACACGACACAGAGAAGCAACACATCACATTCTATGTTTATATGTTTTAATAAATAAAGGAAGAAAGGAATGACACAGCTACAAATTAGATTTCAGTAGCCGCAATACATTCATGTAACTTCTGCTCTAATCAGAACACAGTTGTTAGTTCCTAAAGGTGCATAAAAAGAATTGTTGGTCTTTAAACACCAAGTAGCAAGATTGTGTTGCAGCACCTCTTTTGATAATGTCTATGCATTTTACTGTGGTGGCAGAATGTAATCTTAAGAGTTGTCGATAATTAAGTTTGAGTGTAATAAATATATGTTATCTTACCCAGTTGCATTGGTTTTCGAGCTGTAATTTATGTGCTCAATATGCTTTATCCTGTTGAATCCACTGTTGGCACAGTCCTATGTGATTTGATTTTTGCCATATTATGATCCTTTAGAAGGGAGAATAATATACCAGATAAATGTCTTAGTAAGTTCTCTGACGATACTTATTTTTATTTATGGACCTTGGTATTTTAAAGTGGAAATATATACTTCCCCTATATGCACTTCACTATTCCTTTGCTTTATTATACAGTGATACCTTGTATAAAGGAATTAATTTGTTCCAAATGAAATTATGTTAAACAAATTTTCCTTTATACAAATTGCAGTTTCCCATAGGAATGCATTGAAAATGGAGTAATCTATCCCAATGCAGAGAAAAATGACACAAACTACAGTACATGTATAATTTTGTGGAACAGAAATGCAAAAAATGCAAATAGGCACCCACACACACACACTGATTTCGGGCGGAGTGCAGCAGCACAAGGGTTATTTCTTCCCAGACCGAGCCTAGGAACCATCCTCTATCGCCTCCTTCTTCTCTGCACGCACGCACGCACACACACACACACACACACACACACACACACACACACACACACACTGCGCCTGGCCTGAGTGTGGCACCAGGAGGAATGCACGAGTTGAAGCCTGCGATGCAGAGGCTCCAACTCATGAATGAGGGGCTGGGAGAGAAACAAAGGAGAAGGGACGGCAGAGGCGCTTCTGCTGCTGCTGCTCAGGGGAAAAGCGAACCCGCCTGCAGGACTGAGCAGCAGCAGCAGCAGCCAGAGGCACAAGCTCTGCGAACGGGCCAACTGCACCGCCCGCCCAAGGCATGTCCCGCCAGCTCCGGCAGCGCTGATCCACAACACCATCGGGTGGCCTCGGCTCTCTTGCACTGCACAGCTCGGGCTCACCAGGTGTGGCTGCCGGGCGCACGGGTGGTGTGGGAGGGGATGAGGTGCAGTTGTGGGGAGGGGGAAGAGAAAGAGAGAAGGAAAGGGGAAGGAAAAGAAACGAGCGGGCATGCCTGAGGAAGGTTTGCTGTGGGTGCCCAGCCAAGCCGAGCGGGCTGACCTAGCCTTCCTCCTCCTCCTCCTCCTCCTCCTCCTCCTCCTCCTCCTCTTCCACTGCCAAAGCCACTGCTGCTGTGGGTGCCCAGTCGGGCTCAGTGGGCTGGCCTGGGCCTCCTCCTCCATTGTCAGCTTGCATCTTTGGTAAAGAGCCCCAGAGACTGCTTGCGCCCATGGGGGAGGGGGAGGGGAGTGGTGATGGAATTTTTTTCCGTTGTATGGAGCTGTACGTTATACGAGGATCCACTGTACTTGAAAATATGTTGCCAGTTTGACTTACATTTGTAGCAGATGGACAAGTCATTTGTGCATACCAAACAAATAACACACTCTAGGCATCTGCCTTTGAGCTTCAGCCAGGTAGCTTGGGACACTAGCCATTTTTGCTTTGTTTCTGTTAAATTAGTGCTAGTTGTTAGTTAGCACAATTGGGTGTGTCATGTAAAAGAATGCAACCTGCTGTGCAAGTGTTGGTATTTGAGAGGAAGCTTTATACTTGACATATGTAAGCAAGGCTTATAATTTTTCATGCCTGTCTCAACAGGTTAACTCGTGTGAGAGAGGACGTTAAAGAAATATCAAAAGTAATTTTACATTTCACAGTGTGAAAGCATATGTAGAACATTTTTATCATACCTCTTATAAAATTCTAAAACAATATAGATAATGAGACAGTCTGTTCTAATTAACAGACCTATTCCTTTTTCTGTCTAAGACCACCATGTTTATTTGCTAACAGTGTTGCAGTTTTATTTTGAGAATTTCTTATCTATAACTAAATTGCACCATTGTCTCTTCTTCAAATATAAGCTACAGTGGAACTTTGACTTACGTCATTAATCCGTTCCGGAGGTCTAGACGTGAGTCAAACATGACTTAAGTCAAACGAACTTTTCCCATAGAAAGTAATGGGAAAGTGGATTAATCCGTTCCAGATGATGAAAAAGACCCCCGAAATCAGCAATTTAACCCAACTTTGACTGGGATAGGAGATTCCTTCCAGGGATGTAAATGAAATGCCTCTTCAAAGAGAGGAGAAGGCAGTGGAATTATAGTCCACAAGTTATACGCCTCCACTTTTTAATGTTCATAGCAACAATGTCTAACATTTAAGTTTAACTGATTTTTAACCTGACGTTCCAAGTTCTGAACAACTCTATGCTTACCATTAAGAGTCCCACAACTGTACAGCCCCCCCCCCACTAAAATGCTTCCATTGCGGACCAGACTTCTGCAGCCAGATATTTTACAAGACTGAGCCGACTGTCTAACCAGCGAGGGCAGCCCTGAGCTCCCGGCCCTTCTCCTCCTCCGGTGGCAGCGGCAGCTTTGGTGAGGCCGAGGACCAGCTCCAGGTGCTCGGAGCTGGCCTCGCCGGAGCCGCCACTGCCAGAGGAGAGGAAGAAGGCAGGAGCAGTTTGGAGGCGGTAGCCGCAATGCTGGGCCATGGTTGCTGCCAGATTCCGGTGCCTTGCGCCTGGGCTCCGCGCTGTAAGGCAAAGCCTGCGACTCAAGTCAAACAGGCCCCTTCTTGCTGCAAGTCAAATATGCTGCAAGTCAAGCAGCATGTAAGTCAAGGGTCCACTGTATTTCAAAATGAAATTTATCAATGTGTTTAGAACTAGTTCTCTTTCTTTTACAGCAACTCTTAGTGTATTTTATTTAAGGGTAAAATTCCATGTTTGCTTCAATTTCAGCCACTTTCCCTGACTCTATTTTACTGTTTACATGAAAATGAATGTCTTTGGCTGTCTAGCCTCACCTGACTTAGCAGTGACAGTTTTGTAGTTAGAAAGGAACAAATTGTTATAGTTATGATATTGCACAATAATGTACCATTGAATATACATTTTAGTGAACTGAAACATTTTTTTGATATCAATCTGTAGAATATAATATAATTGCAACTCATACGTTACTCCCATTCAGTTTAAAGTTGTAGGGTGGTGTATATTCAGTTGTATAGGTGAGAGACTGTAATGTTGTGTGGGTGTATGTTTGGTTTTATGTCAGCTTTTTTAAAATGGGTACAAGTGCGGTTGGGTGAGAGAATGTAGGAGTATGTGTATCAATGTTTGTTTCTTAAATTGTAGTTTTATGTCTTGGAATTTTAATATTTGGGATGAGTGATGCGTAGACTGGATGGCACTTTTTAATTTCGCTGTATTTATACAATGACAATAAAGTGTTATTCTATTGTATTTTATTCTAGTAAAACAATTTATATGGTTAAAAGTAGTAAAATTACAAAAATGGAACTTTATATACAAATATGTACATTTATATTAAAATACGTAAAGCAATACTTGCATTGTTTCTGAGAACAGAAATACTTAACAACTCAAATTTACTGACATTTCCTCTTAGCGATGAGTAAGATAAAGTGTCAGTGTTTTCATATCTGTGGTTCATACTACAGTTATTGGCACAGCCTTGTTAATCAGAATTAAGGACGTTGTTTTAGCTTTTTACTTTTTAGTGACTAAGCATTGCAGTCAATGTTTCTTTAAAATAGGACAGGAAAAAAATCAGAAGACAAATTGAGTGCAAAGCATTGAGTATCAATGGCTGTCATTATGGATGCCTAAGGACAACCTCTGAGTTGGAGAGATAGGCAGGATATCTCTCAATGCCATTTGCAGGGAATCATAAGTAGGTGAAGACATCTGCTTGGGTATATCCTGAAGCAAATGTTGAGCCACTGTGTGAGACAGAATGCTGGACTGGATGGGCTGTGGCCTGTTCCAGCAAGGCTGTTCTTATGTTCTTATGAGTACACAAAAGCACATACTTGTTCTTATGAATACACAAAAGCACTTAAGACTCTGCTTTTCCGAGAGGCATTTGGCGACCTTTAGCTATCTTTTTTTTTTAAAATTTCTGTCGCCATTTTGCCGATTATTTTTGTTCACTTTTTAAATTTTTATTTTCCCTCCGTAGTCTGTTGTATTCTGTGTTCGAAATTTGTTTTTATTTACTGCCATTGTTAACCGCCCGGAGTCCCTATGGGAAGATGGGTGGTATTATTTATAAATAAATAAATAAATAAATAAATAAATCTCTTACCAGTTCTTGAGCTCTATAATGACATCTCTTAAGTTGTGATGTTTACAAACCTCTCTATGATTTGGAGAGAGAAGCTGTGATGTCATGAGAAGGTTGAGATCACTTTAAACAAGTCATAGAACTTGTCCAACGTTCTATAGCTATAAATACTTTTATAAGTCTTGTATCTAAATTAACCTTAAATGCAAAACAAGTAACAGTATTGTCCTGGGTTTCTGATCAAGAGAGCAGTTCTGTTCACTTTACGAATATATTGGTCAAAATCCTATTGCAATACTTTGTGCAGGATATACCAGATTGGGGTACCAAAAGTAATTAGTAGCAATAGATTTAAAGCTTTCCATGCTCGCATTTCAGCTTCTGAAGCTCCCCAGGACTCTTCTTTGCCCTGGGAAAGCTTTTGGAAGCCTTAGGATGAGGGGCAGGAGATGAGACTTTCAAAGATCAAAAATTGCCACAATTTTAGCAGCTTGACTTCCCAATTTTAATTTTGATTTTTCAAGGCTGAAGAAATGACCAGTACCTTGTTGAACTTCTGTGTGGAAATCCTGATATCATACTAATTTAGGATTATGCCATCATCTCCTTTAAAAAAATCTGCCTTCTGATTGCACAACAGCAATGCTTGTGCAAGTCACGTGGTCTGTATTTCTGTTCTTGATGGCCTTTTTTTAGTAGTCTTTCCATTTTTGCAGACCATTGGTTGGTTTCAGCCCATTCTGTCCTGTAAAACTAGTTATTCTCCTCAGGGGACTTCGTGAAGCCACACGGATGGGTACTCTGACACACATGTGCGAGGCTCTGGACCTTCCTAGCAACAGGAAAGGTCGTTAGTCTCCTTCCCTCCCTCTGCACATGAGTGGGAGGCTTCCCACCCAAACTCCTCAGTTCCCTCTAACCGCAGTGTTAGAAAGTTCATTTTCAGTTAGTCTCCTCTTTTCTACCGTTTTAGATGTCTTTCTGGGATCTTTTCTCACCGATTTATGGCATTTTTGCCACCTTTCAAAAAAGTGCACGTTGTGTGTGTGGGGGGGAATCCCTCACACCGATGGACATTCCGAGTGCCTATTCTGCCTTGGAGAAAGCCACTGCTCCGACAACTGTGAATGTTGTCAGCGCTTCAGCACTCAAGTTGTAAAAAAAAAAAAAATAGAAGGAATCGTTCAAACGCGTATCTTCTAGAGAAGGTGTTAAGCCTTCAAATGGAGAAGTCCATCTCACCACGTTTTTCGTCCCCTGCTTCTCAGGCTTCGAAAAAATTATCGAAATCAACATTTCAACATTTCACAAAGGGCCAAAAAAAATTGCCCTTGCTGGAACACAAAGCATCGACCTCAACTGTGAGATCTTCCCCAAGCCATGTTGAAAAATCCACCAAAAGGAAGTCCTCCAGACCGACTTCTGCTTCAATCCCGACAGAGAAAAATGCTTTGAGTTCGGCATCTATTGCTACTGACCTGACTCAGTTAACTCCACTTTGACCCTCGGAGTCATCAGGTTCGATATCCAGCTCTTCAAAGTTCTCGGTTGAGGACTTGCCTCCAGTGTTGGATAGACTTAAATGCCTTTTCGAACAAGCCCCCCATGGTGGTCTTGTCAGATAATGATGAGGCTCATGATGCTACCATACTGCCTCCGATACAGAAGCTTTCAGTTGCCACTCAGCAGCCATTGCTACAACAGCCTATCAATCCGAAGCCTATTGCTCCGAAGGCTAAAAAGAGGCATGATCACAAATGTTGCTGACTCGAATCCGAGCCAACAACGGTATCGAGACCTTCGAAGACCGATCTTATTGAACAGCCTCCCTCTCAGGCTGTTTTGGGATTGATTTCCGCTCAGTGGTCAGGTTCGGGTTCAAAGTCTATCACTTCTGCTCCACCCCCTTTGGTTTTGATCGTGGATCATACTGTTACAAAGTCCGTTTCTTCAGCTTCGACATCAGCTGAACCAACAATTACTTCAGTCCCAATGCCACCCTTACCCACCTTCTTTTTCCATTTCGATGGTAAACAGTGCCATTTCCAGCCACCTATGGAACCGAAATACCGGGATCGAGACCAGCCTCACGATCCTTGCAATTGCCACCCATCTACATCTCCGACTTCTGATACCAAATCCCATCATTCTGATACAGATTATGATGGTCCTCAATTTGTTACTACTCTCGATTCCGATATTGAAGAGGCTTCTCCTACATCCTCTTCAGAATTGATGATATATTATACCAGCTTTGTTTTCAGAATAGCTCGAGCCATCGATCTTCCAGTACACCACTCAAAATCGAGGTTCACTGATCATCTCTATAGGAAGATCTCTTCCGATGAGACTGCCCCAATTCATTTGGGGATTATCCCTTCATTTATTCAGATTACTGAAGACGCTTTCAGGAGTCTGACCCCCCAGAGAGTATCCCAGCGGATGGAATCCTTGTATAAGGTTTTTAACCCCAAGTCCTCTTTTCTCCAGAAGCATCCGACTCCTACCCCCATCGTGGTGGCCGAGTCCCAGGTCCAATGTTGTACCTGCCAAATTCCAATTCCCCCTTCTAAAGAAGGTAGGAAGCTTGATGCTGCTGCAAGTAACATTTACTCCTTTGCCTCGCTAAGTTACAAAATCTCTAATTATCAAGGAGCTATGGGCACTTACCAACAAGAGTTGCTGACCCATGTCCAACCTCTTCTGTAGTTTTTACCAGATGACAAGAAAGCTGATGCTTCATCGATTTTCGATGAGCCCATGGCCTTAGCACCGCAGCAGATGCATACCGCCCCCATGTTCTAGACCCGTGTTGGCGAACCTATGGCATGGGTGCCAAAAGTGGCACTCGGAGCCCTTTCTGTGGGCACCTGACATCGACCCTTCATAGCCAACTGTATTCAGGTTAAATTGCTGTATTGGCAGGCAGTTTGCAGAAAATTAGTAAGTTTCGAATCTTAGCTTGGGCACTCGGTCTCTAAGAGGTTTGCCATCACTGTTCTAGACGGTACCACTAATGTCCTGGGTTCTTCAGTTGCTCTCCCAATGATATGTCTGGCTAAGATGCATGGGGCTCTCGGATAATAATAAGGCCAGGATTGAACGACTGCCATTTGATGATGAAGGCCTGTTTAATGACTCCACTGATGAAATCATGGAGAATCATCAAAAGAAAAAGACAGCAGCTAAGCGTCTTAATGTCAATCTCCATCCTCCTCAACTATCCTTTAGTTTCCCTTGGAGAAAACCTACCTACCAGAAACCCTAAGTCTGGTTTCTCCAAATCCCAATTCCAGGACAGAAACTACTGTCCCTCTACCTACAGTGCTTACTCGCCTCAAGGACTAAGAAGTCTCAATCCATGTCCTCCCAATCATCAAGAGGCTGGGACAAGAAAAGCCGGGACTTGGCACCATTCCTTTCATCTTGGAAGACCATTACGTCTGACCGATGGGTTCTTTCCATTATAGCCCATGTTTACTGCTTGGAGCTTTTCTCCACCCCTTCTCTCGGAAACTTCCTACAGACCCGTCCCCTTGCCTCTATGAGGAAGTATCTTCCCTTTTAAGGAAAGGAGTCATACAACCCCTTTCCCTGGCCATAGCCACCCATACCACTCATTTTACGGGTAGTGCAAGATTTGACATGACAAGGCCAATGCCATCCTGATAGCACCCTGGTGGCCATGGCAACCATGGTTCTCGACTTTGCTGAACATGACGTCAGACTACTTAACTCTCCCTCTTTGGCCCAACCTGCTTTCCCCGGACGGAGGCCAACATCTCCATCCCGAGCTGTCCCGGCTACATTTAATGGCATGGAGGATAGAGAGATAGTTGACACCATCCTGTCCGCTGCTCGCAAACCCTCCACACTTTGTCTCTACAAGTGCTGCACAGAAAGGTTTTTCCCCATATTCTCCCCCATTACCTTTGGTCCTACAATACTTGCTTTACCTCAAAAGTACTGGACTTGCCTTGTCTTCCCTACGTACACACCTTTTGGCTATAGTAGCCAATCAGCCAGAGGGCTCCTTGGCTGTGGCTTTCTTTCACCACCCTACTCTTAAGAAATTCCTAAAAGGCCTTCAGAACCCTTTTCCTGATAGGAAACCCATTCCTCCTTAGTGGTCACTCTTCTTGGTTCTACGGCACTTGATATGCCCGCCCTTTGAGCTATTGCCTACTTGCAACTTACCCTTACTGACCTTAAAGACTGCCTTTCTGGTCCCCATTACTTCAGCACACTCCACAAGAGCGATTTCCACCTCTGCTGCCTTTTTAAGAAGTGTCCCCTTGAAGGACATATGCCACTTGGCTACCTGGTCGCAGCCTCTTACCTTGTGAAACACTAGAGGATGGATACCCACATGAGGTTTTCCACGACCTTTGGCAGAATGGTCCTGTTCTTTGTGAAGGCATGACTCCCACCATCTTGTGAGTACTGCTTGCAATAACCCGTCTGTACGGCTTCACGAGGGTCACGAAGGAGAAGAACGAGTTACTGAACTGTAAACGTAGTTCTTTGAGTGGACCTTCATGAAGCCACACAGCACCCGCCCTCCTCCCCTCCAGTCATCACACTGTGTCTGGCACTTACCTTGCATACTGCACCTGGGAGGGAACTGAGTCGTTTGGACGGGAAGCCTCCCACTCATGTGCAGTGGGAGGGGAGGAGACTAACAACCTTTCCTGTTGCTAAAAAGGTTTGGAGTCTCACACATGCACGTCGGAGTACCCATCTGTGTGGCTTCACAAAAGTCCACTCAAAGAACCACCTTTAGAGGTAAGTAACTGGTTCTTTTAATATTCCCTGTGACAGTTTTCTGATTTCATATCAACATTATCTGCTTTTAATGGTTCTATTTTATTAGTTTAAAAGTGTGGGCCATCTTGCTGCAGAGGTCTAAACAGGAGTGGGAGTTGAAATGTGAGAGGCTAAAAACAATGAGTTTTAATAATCAAGAGGGCTGTGCAGTAGGTACAAGGTGGAGTGCATCAGTGTATTTAATTTGAATGAGAACTGGGGTGGAGTTGATCTGGTATAATTTTTCATCACTTTTCAAGTATACTTTCAAAGTTTTTTTTACTTTAAACAGATGTTTCTTCTCCCCCCTTTTTTAATATTATAGACATAGGTGTTGGGACAGATAATCTGTTTTTACTGACCAATTTAAGACAAGACAGGAAAATAATCACACATCATATAAATAATAATCAACAACAACATAAACACAAGATTTAATACAAAATCTAGCTTGGTGAGAAGATTGCTCTTAGAAGGAATAAGAGCTGAACGCTTGGTTGCCTGCCTTTGGCATTTCAAGGAGCAGGTCATTTTTATCTAGTCAGGATTGGACATTGCAATTATGAAAGTATCAGTCAAAGTATTCAGAGTGCTTCTGTTCAGATGACTGTGATCAGTTTTAGTTATTGCAGACTTACAGTATAGACAAGATGCTTGAAGGCTACCAGATGTGACAATTCCTGCACAGGGACAATCGGGCCACAGTAATTCATTCTCTGGTTACCTGCCATTTAAAGTACTATGATGCACTTTATATCAGCTTGCCCCTGAGGACAGTACAGATGTTACAGTCAGTATATTGTGAAACAGCTACACTGCTGACAGGAACACTGTTCAGAACCCTTGTTACACTGATTCCAAAAACATTGTGGAACCTGCCGTTTGCTCTGGTGAACTCACAAGTATTGAAAATTTCTTTAAAAATCTAAATTAGTTTGGGACTCCACTATGCATGGTACTGCATCTCCCCATACATGCCAATGTGTGTTACAGCCATCAAGTCAAAATCAACTTATATTGAACCTATTAGGGTTTCAGTGTGAGATGTGTTAAGTTTAAGGAATGGTTATCAGTACCTCCTCCCCAGTGAGCTTCCATAGCTGAGGAGAGATTAGAACTGAGATCATTAGAGTCCTGGTCTGTCATCTTAAACTACATCATATTGTGGATCCATAAATGCTGTCATTAAGATATGGGGGGGGGCTTCTCTCAGCAGCATGATTTTTTTAAAAAAAGATTTAAATTGTGATTTAATTACTTAATTTGTATTAAATAATTGTTTAATTTCAACTGTGGCTTATTGTTTACCTGTGGTTTATTGGCTGTCATTATTTGTTTACCATTGTAAACCTCCCACAGTAGCCCTTGCTGCCAGACAGGTGGTGTGGAAAATCAGCTGATAGATAGATAGATTGATTGATTGATGTACAGTAATGTAATCTAATGTAATGTGAAAAGTGACTTTTAATATAAATCATTAAAATCTGATTTTTAAATGTATTCTCGAAGGCTTTCACGGCTGGGATCTGATAGTTGTGAGTTTTTCAGGCTGTTTGGCCATGTTCTGGAAGTTTTTTTTTCCTGACATTCCGCCAGATTCTGTGGCTGGCACCTTCAGATGGCAAGGATCTCAGGGAACTCTGGAAGTTGAGTCATGGCTACTGGACTTCTTTTTTGAGAGCTAGAAACATTTCGCTGTTCATCCAAACAGCTTCATCGGTCTGAATACAGCTAGTGCAAATCCTCCATCTTATAGGCAGCTTGGCCTCTTGTTACTCTGGCCTGAATTAGGCTCATAAGATGAACAATGGCCTAAATAGGCTCGTTAGGGAGACAATAGTATCCTTAGCCTTAAGGTGAACAATGGCCTAAGGTGCTGAAACCTATCAAGAATGGGTCCTTAGCTATGGTCTTGGTGGTGAAGGCTTTTTGATTTGTCTCTGTGCTCTGGGTTATAAAGTGAGTGAGACTGTGGTTTTTAAAGTTCAGGAACCTTGTCCTATGCAGGAAATTAGGTGTTAGTCATTGTATTGTGATGAAGCGATTAAGAAGTGTCAGTGCAATCAGGGGTAGCAAGTATCCTTAGCTTTGTGGCTGTGTGGGGCATCACTGAGCTTTCACCTTTTGAACTCGACAGCTTTTAGTACTAGAAACCAGGCTTTGTTAATTTTTAGACTTTCTTCTTTTTTGTTGAAATTGTGCTAATGTTTGTGGATTTCAATGGCTTCCCTGTGTAGTATGACATAGTGGTTATTAGTGTTGTCCAGTACCTCTGTGTCCTGGAAGAAGAGTTCATGTTTCCTGAGCTCCTTGCCCTCTGAAGATGCCAGCCACAGAGTCTGGCGAAACGAAAGAAAAACTTCCAGAACAATCCTCTCCTTTCCTTAAATAAATTCCATTATAACACTTGTTGCACCAAAAGCTAGTATTACCTAAGGCAGGGATGGCGGGGTCAAGTCAGCGGCAGCAGGGGCGGCAAGGGCGATGGCGATGGCGGTGCTGGGGGGTTGGGATTGGCGGCAGCGGGGGTCAGGGGTGGGGCGAGGTCGAGGGCAGCAAGGGCGATGGGGTCAGGGTTATCAGCGGCGGCGGGAGGGGCAGGGATGGCATTGGTGATGGCGGTGGGGGTGGCGGGGGTGGGGTCAGGAGTGGCAGGGATGGCGGCAAGGGTGGCGATGGCAGTGGCGACAGCAGGGTTGGCCTGGCACCCGACATGCTCCCTGCTGTCCCACTTCCCCCTCCACAAATTCCTCATGGCTGGTCCAGCGGAGGGGGAAGTGGGGGGGCAAGGAGCACGTCGCATGCCAGGCGAAAGCTCTTTCCGTGCTACCTTTGGCATGCATGCCATAGGTTCGCCATCCCTGACCTAAGGTGTCGAGGGTTGAAATAACATTTTCACCCCGTAATTGATAACGTCAGACTTTCAGAAGATGGTATTTATTTATTTATTTGATTTTTATACCAACATTTGGCCAAGGGTCACCATCTGACCAACAGTAGGATCGTCACAAACTCCCTCCCTCCCTGCCGCTCCATGAGAGCTCTGCTCCCCATTGACTTAGTTTTTTGTCTTGTCCAAGAAGCCGGCTCTCAAGGTGGGGAGTTATTTTTGCCCCTCCTGTTATTGCTTTTTATTTCCTGATGGGGATGGGGCACACAGAGGAGGGAGAGAGAGGGAGACACCCCACTGTGTAGCCTTTCCCAACGTACAGCCCTAGGAACTCACCACCTCAAGGTTTGTTTTCCATTTGTGACATATTTAGTACAGTGTGTGTTGCTATTACATCCAACAGATAAAACACTATTACTTTAATGGCTTTAATATTCTACTTTGGTTCAGTCTTTTCAAGCGTTCATCATGATAATCCTTTTTGTGGCTTTACAATTTGAAGATAAAGAGAATAGTAATGTAGAGCTCTCTATAGTTCAGCATTCCATTTCTCTTAATCGCTAACCATACTTATTGTATCAATTCTTTTATATTCCACTTTCGGCTTGTTTTGATGTTGTGAATTTGTTTTAAAATACTTGAGAATGGTTCTCTGTTTTAAAATAATATTTTAATCTGTTCTATTTATTTCAGTCTTCCTGTTGTAAGTCATTTTGGCAGCTCATATGGTCAGAACAGCAAAAAATAAATAATTTAAATAAAAACATTCTTAAAGAGCTCATGAAAATCTGATAAAAACCATGAGCATATTCTGAGAACTAATTGAAAATGGCAGTTCAAAGTATGTGAACACAATACAGAAAGCTTAACTTGAAAAAGATAGTGGTCACAGTGCTATGAAACATAAATTCTATTTTATCAGGTAGGAAATTCCCAATGTTATGAGGCGACATTGGATCCTTAAAATCCACTGGGAACAGCACTGCCAGCAATTTTCCTACTGCTGTTGCCTGAGTTAAGCTATCACTGAATTTAAGCAGCAGTATCTTTTTGGAGCTGCTTTGTGCGTTAATACCAGAACAGGAGGTGGAATGCATTAGGCAATAAACAGAGAGTTCTAACAGCAATGCATATTTTCCTAGGACAGTGGTGGCGAACCTTTCAGAGACCGAGTGCCCAAACTGTGATTCAAAACCCACTAATATTTCGCAAAGTGCCAATATAGCAATTTAAGCTGAATACAGGTGGCTTTGAAGGGGTAATGTCGGGTGCCCGCAGAAAGGGCTCCGAGTCCCACCTTTGGCACCCGTGCCATAGGTTTGCCAACACTGCCCTAGAGTCAAAGTCAAAGTCACCTTTATTGGCATAAAATAGTCGTTAAAATAGTTGCAATAGGCAAACCTCTCAGTGCCTGAGTAGCGACCATATTAATCTGGGGTTACAATAAACCAAACTTAAAAGGAAGCAGGGCTATTCTTTTGAGAAACTAGTAATAAATATTTGGCTACTAGTTCTGTCACACTTTTATCTTTGTCTGCCAAGAGAGTAGCAGTAATAGTCTCTGGGGTTATTGAAAATTTGGAAATAATAGAGCCAATTAATTGTTGTCGATTAATATGATGACCGGGACATCGAGTCAGAATATGTGCAACAGAATCAGGTTCCAACCTGCAGAATTTACAGAGTCTGCTCTTGTAAGGCATTTTAGAGTATCTTCCTAGAGTGACGGTGGAAGGAAAGATGTTCAGTCTTGCCAACATAAATGCCCGTCTCTCTTGAGGATTCAAGAGATTCTTGAAATAATTTGAAGCAAATTCTGGGTTGAGGGTTAGGCCATAATATAAAGGGGAACAAATTGGATTAACTCTTCCAACAATATTCTGTCTTTCAATGTCCCAAAGTCTTTGACGAATAAAGTTGTATAAAAATTGTTCATTGCATTTCTGTAAATAGTCTAGATCAATTCCAATAGACGCTAACTTTATGTAGATGTCCTGATACCATTTGGATGTATAGGTGTCACTTAATAGATCATTTAGCAGGGAATTGGGGCGTGTTTGAAAATGGATGCGTAACCAATACTTGATAGTGGCCGTCCACGCTATTGAAGGCAAGTGAAGCCCAAGTTCACAGCATATTGTTGGTAGGTTGATTGAGTTTGGTACACCCAAGATACAACGTAAAAAATAGCTGCAATACGATCTACTTCCTGATTGGCAGCCTTAATCCAGATTGGAACTCCATACAGGAGTTGGTTAGTTACTTTAGCCATGAAGACTTGGAGTGCAGCTGGAACGTACTGATTCCCAGAGTGAAAATGGAACCTTGAAATTGCCAGGAGGTGATTTTTTGAGGCAGCTATGGTGGCTTTTCGGTGGAATGACCAGTTAAGTCGATGATGGAACAAGAAACCCAGATACCTAAAAGTTGTAACTTGTTCAAGGGGTTTACGTCCAAGTGCCCATGTCTCCTTAGTCCAACTTTTGGAAAAGATTAATACTTTAGATTTTTCAGTATTGATAGTGATCTTGTTAAGTGCACAATATTCCAAAAAAGCCGACAATAAATGTTTAAGTCCTACCCTAGAAATGGACAAGAGTACAGTGTCATCTGCATACAATAATAATGGGGCTGGGTGGGAATTCATTCTGGGAGCATGGTTTCCTGCTTTGGCTAGATGTTCTGATACAGCTGACATAAATATATTAAAGAGTGATGGTGCAAGGACACATCCCTGCTTAACACCCTTGGTAATTGGGAAGTTCTCAGAAAGATTACCATTATGGTTTAAACGTACTTTACCAGTGTTCGCTGAATATAATTTGCGTATCAAAAATAGCAAACGTGGGTCCATGCCCAGTTTAGTTAGTTTGGTCCATAGGAGAGATCTATTGATGGAATCAAATGCTCCTCATAAATCAATAAATGCAGCATACAACTTCCCCTTGAGTTTACAAGAGTATTTCTTGGCTAAAAAAATCTAGCACAAGCGCATGGTCAAGGGTAGATGAACCCAGACAGAAACCAACTTGTTCTTTAGGTGGGAGAAATGTCCTATGAGGAGCGGCTTAGAGAGCTGGGAATGCTTAGCCTTACAAAAAGAAGGCTGAGAGGGGATATGATAGCTATGGTTAAATATTTGAAAGGATGTTATACTGAAGACGAGACTGGTTTGTTCTCCATGGCTTCAGAGACTAGGACGTGGGCAGTGGTTTCAAACTACAGGAAATGATTCAATTTAAACATTAGGAAGAACTTCATGGCAGTTAGAGCTGTGCAGCAGTGGAATATGCTGCCACAGAGGGTGATGAAGTCTCCTTCTTTGGAGGTTTTTAAGCAGAGGCTGGATGGGCATATGTTGCGAGTCGAGATGGGCACGAAGCGAGCATTTTTTCGTTTTCTTTTTCATTTTTTCGTTTCGTTACGTAACGAGACGAAAAATGAATTTTGTCTCCAAAATGAAACGAAACAAACCGAAACACCAGAAATTTTGTCGTGCATTTCGTTTTCATTGCGGCAAATACATTGAACTGTAATGAATGCTAACAAAACGAGCAATTTTTCGTTTTCATTTTTTCGTTAGGTTACGTAACGAAACGAAAACGATTTTTTTGCAAAAATTCACAAAAAACGAAAATGAACCGAAATGGACCCCCTAAACGACAAACGACAAATGAAACACCATTTTTTGAGTCGTGCCCATCTCTAGTTGCGAGTACTGTGAGGGGGGTCCTGTATGGCAGGGGGTTGGACTGGATGGCCCTTGAGGTTTCTTCCAACTCTAAGATTCTATGATTCAATTAAGCTTGTTTCTTGGCAAAAGCAGGTGGTGACTTGTTTTATTTCTGTGCCACATTTCACTTTCTAGGGAGTTAATCTGATTCACAAAGAATTAAAAGCACGTTATAACATGAAAACAAACATTATAACTGTTTTAAAGCTGCTGATAAAAATAATTCAACACTTAGAACAAATACTTCAGAAAAAAACAAGAACACTTAGAAAAACAAAGACTCAGTTGGTAAGAAGGAAAAAAAACACACCGACAATTCTATAAAATGAGTATCTGGACTTGGAGACAATCTTATATCTGATCTTGAATGCTTAAAATATGTTTACTCCTTCTACTCCATTGATAAATTTTATTAAATGTTTGAAATGAATGTTTTTCTTGAAGAGAAAACTTCATCAAAGAAATTTGCTGGGTAATTTAGTTTTCACGTAAACTGCTTTGAATCTATTCATGTAATCTACTTCCTCTTGGACTGATTACAAACACAGATTGTGCTGTTTCATCTGTTACTCAAGCTAATTCAGTTGATTAGCCCTTTCTATATATCACTGATGGGCAGGTTTCCATTTCTGTTATTGTGTTGTGCTTAACATTGACATATTTTCTATTTGTCTGTTTTAACTCATTTCTAGCTGTGTTACTTGGTGCCTAGGTGTATTTCTCGGATTCCCAGAATGTTTTTACAGCCAAGTATCTGTTGGTAGTAGAAATGTAAATAAAGAGCAAAATATGTACATACTGTTCTGCCCAATCATTTTGAGGAAAACAAACTTGAACCTCCCATTCAAAATATTTAGCTGGAAGTGCACCCCAGCGGGAGCAGCCCAAGGTCTGTTTGTTGAGGCATCAGGAGGGGGTTAAAAGCCATTCTTTGGAACCCTGCTTTTATAAAAATAATATGTGATATACTGAGACTGTAATATATGAACCAAGTTGTGATGGACTACTGTAAAGTTATTTGAAAATACATATTGGGAAAATGAGTTAAGTTGAAGAATGCAAAAATAATTACTACCGGAAATATTTAAAATGCTCTTGAAGAATTGAAAGAACAGGTCCTCATTTTTAAACTCTGCTGAATGTAGATTGGATTGAAATAGTAGATATTAAGAGTAGAAGGAAGCCAAAAGGCTAGTTTTTTGGAGTTTAAAAAAAAGATATCATGGATTACTAATGCAACTCATTTAATGTTTTATAACATCATCAATAACAGCAGCAGCAACAACAACAACAGAGTAAAGCCATAATCAACTGAAGTACGGTGGTACCTCTGATAACGAATTTAATTCGTTCCCAAAGGCGATTTGTTATCCAAAAAAAAATTGTAATCCGAAACATGGTTTCCCATTAAAATGAATGGGAAACTGATTAATCCGTTCCAGGGGTCTGAAAAAAAGGTAAAATGTGTTTTTTCCCCCCAGACCTCTTTATAAAGTGCACTTTAAAGGCATGCAGTGGTGGAACACAAACCCCCAGCACACCACCCCTGCAGTGCAATGCAAACATTGAGAAAAGAAAGCAGTGAGACTACCCCAGCATTTTCTCGCCAAAAATGCAATGGGGGGATGCAAACAGACACAAACACAAGCATAAAGACTACTCCAGCCTTTTCCACCCAAAATGCAAAGAAAAGCAGTGCAGAGATTAATAAAAGCTAGCTCCCTACCTTTCCAAGTTTGAAAGGTCCAAATTCATAAGCAAAAATGTGTCCAGAATGGCTCCCAAACACCATAAAAACTGCTCTAATTCCTCCCACCCCTCCACAAACTACGGGGGGGGCAATGCATCCTGGGTACACTTTTTTGCAAGCCACTTTGAAACATTTGTTATCCGAGGCAGACCATAGGGAACATTTGTTATCTGAGGCAGTACTATACCCAGAAATTTCCAAAAAAATTGTTATCCGAGGTATGACTGTACTACGCTTCTGGGTGGGTATTAGGAAAATCCCAAGAATTATAATAAGGAAGCAAGTTGGTTAGAGACAGTCAAATTGACCACAAATGCTGCTAGCTTAAATGGAATGAATATTACATCCCAAAGGTTAAAAACAAGAACTCAGAAAATTAAGAATTGGACTGCCCCTGGAGAAGATGAATTGCATGGATTTTGGCTGAAACATCTAACCAGTATGCATTCAAGACTCACTGAACAATTTGTCCAAACAATCCAGCAAGGTGAAATAGATCAATGGTTAACAATAGGAAGAACAGACTTAATTATGAAAGATCCAAGCAAAGGGCCTATACCAAGCAATTATCATCCAATTACGTGCTTGCCAACAATGTTCAAACTCCTTACAGGAATAACTGCCGATACCATCCAGAGTCACTTGATGCGAAGCAATTTACAGTATACCCTTTTGAACAAAAGGGAAATTGTAAGAATAGCCATGACACCAAAGATCAGCTACTTATTGACAAGATGGTAATTGAAAACTGCAAGAGACACAGAATCAACTAGTGAGGTGCGCTCTGCAGAGTCCCTGCTGGCCTTTCGGAAAGCTTTAAAGACCTACTTATTTCGAGAGGCCTTTGGCGAGCCCTGATTTTTTTCCCCCTTTGTTGGGGTCCCGCCATCTCTAGTCTACAGTCGATCGTTGGATGCACCGGGGTTTTAATCACCAAATTTATATTTTGTTGTATATTATATTTTGTTGATTTACTGTGTTTATTGGTGCCTGTTGGCCAGTGTAAGCCGCTTAGAGTACCTTTGGTAGATAAGCGGGATATAAAAATAAAAATAAAAATAAAAAATAAATGTTACATGGATTGACTGTAAGAAAGCATTTGACTCTTTGCTACATGACTGGATACTAGAACGTTTTGAATTAGCAGGAATTATTGGAAATATTCAAGAATTTATCAAGGTAACAATGAAAGAGTGGAATGCCAAGCTAAGCATTGATGGTGACCAAATTGGTTGTGTCAGATTCAGGAGAGGAATATTTCAAGATGATTCATTATCACCCCTGCTGTTTGTAATGCTTGGTCTAATCACACTCACAAAAATATTGAACAAGACAAATATGGGTTATCAAATATCAAAAACATCAAGCCAAATAAACCATTTGCTATATATCAGGGCTGTCCAACTTTAACAGGCTGAGGTCTACTTTTTCCAGTCCAAAGTGCCTGAGGGCTACTACACTAATACCTCTACTTATGAATTTAATCTGTTCCGAGTGCGTAAGTAGAAACATTTGTTAAGTAGAGCAGCAGTTTCCCATAGGAATGCATTAAAATCAATTAATCCATTCCAGAGGGAATGGATTTCAGTGCATTCCTATGGGAAGGCTTACCATGCACACACTTCCCTTGCACCCACTCAAGCCAGCATGGATGGGCACAAGGGAGTTCTGTGCATGCTTGCGCAGATCGCTCCTTTCAAGGGCCAACCCGCGAGGCCATGCACACGCTTCCCTTGCACCCGCTCTCACCTCCGCCATGTTCACCACGCAGCTGGGGCAGGCTGAGCAAGCAGTGGAGAATTACATCACCGCAACGTTGCACGGAGGAGGGTAGCATGAGGAGCGGCGGCGGCAGGTCACAGTCTTTGTGAGGTGGCCATGGGGAGGAGAGGAGGAGGGGGAGGAGGAGGAGGAGGAGGGAAGAAGGGTGGGTGGGAGGGAGCCACTAGAGGGGAGATGTCATGGGCTACTTTTGACTCCTTCGTGGGCCACTCGTAGCCTGTGGTCAACCTGTTGTGCAGGCCTGCTGTATAAACGAGGAATATTTGACTATCTCCATCATAGTGAAAATGCTGTGCTTAAGACAATAGTTACTGAAGGCATAACAAAAGAATACCCAGAAACTAAACAAGAATTTAAAAGTCAACAACTGCAAAGCTCAATAGAGAACTGGCATAGTAAAGCACTGCATGGTCAGTTTATAAGAGACACCAATGATAAGATCAACCAAGAATAAACATGGCTTTGGTTAAGAAAAGCAACAGTGAAGAAAGAAACTGAAGGAGTAATTATGGCAGCTCAAGATGAAGCTTTATGAACAAATGCCATAAAGGCGAAAATTCATAAATCATCAAAAGGTAGTAAATGTTAATTGTGCAAAGAAAAGGATGAAACTGTACATCACATCAGTCATCAAGGTGCTCTGGGATTTTAGAATCCAATGCGACAGACACCTTGTCCACAATACTCTAGACATCACGATAGTATACAAGCAAGAAAACAAAGTTCAGATCATTGATGTGACAATACCAGGAGACACAAGAGTCAGTGGCAAAGAGTTAGAAAAGATAACCAAATATCGGGATTTTGAAATAGAAATTGAAAAGCTATGGAATTAGAAAGCAAGAACAATACCAATAATAATAGGTGCCTTGGGTGCAATCCCAAAAGACCAACATCTGAAAACCCTCGGCATTGACAAGATCAACATCAGTCAACTGCAAATGGCAACATTATTAGGAACAGCATATATTCTACAAAGATATCTGCCGAATGAAAGGTGTTCTCAGATCATTTGGAAGAGGTAAACTTTTAGGAGTAGGTGGGATAACAGGAACACCATTTCAAGACGCTGAATCAGTCAAAATCCTGGCAAGAATATGCTAACAAATATGGGAAACAAAACAAAGGCTCTAAAGGCTGGAAATAATATACTTTCCAATCCCAAATAAAGCAGACACCAAAGAGTGTTGTAATTATGAATCATGGTATTATTTTCCCATTAAACAAAAGTGGAACTCAAGGTTTTGCAACAAAGAATTCTACCAGAGAGAAATGCCAGATAGAAATTCAGAAAAAATGGAGCAAATGAAGCCTCCATTACTATGTTTATATTGGCCATGTGGCTGAAAAAGTGTTGCTTATTTTAGTCCTTAAATGAGAGTTTTCATGAACAAAGAGAACTCACTATGTGACAACCCTGAACTTACTATCTAGTAATGAGCATTTAGGCTCATTTCCAGGGACATGAAATTGATTGTGGATGTTGGGGGTGGAGGAAGTGGCAATAATTTTGGGGGTATAGTACTGTACTTTTGACAAAAATGAAATGGAATTCTAAGCTCAACTTCGAATGCTGTTTTTAAGAGAACATAGAAGCATGCTGAAGCCATCAATAATCATGGCATCATATTGCGCAGTTATGCATGGCGTCAGCATGCTATTAGGTTTTCTTTTTCTTAAAATTATGCTCACTTATGTTATCTTTATGTCACTGCTTCCCAATTGTAAAAGCATTTTTGCTAAAACAAAATAGTACTGTTAACTTCCTTTGATCTGCACACTTGTACTGTACTTCTGTTGATATGACCTAGATTTTCATTCACTTTTTTCCTGCTGTACTGCACTGTTGATTCATATTTAGCTTGTGCTCTCTAGTTCATTTTCACACACTTTGATGCCAGGTTCAACAGCCACACACATCTCATTTTTCCTGCCTAAATTTAAACTAGATTAAAGCCAGTTGAACCTAATTGTCTTATCTTCTGATATATAATTGCAAGAAAAAGTATGTGAACCTTTTGGAATTTCATGGTGTTTATTCTCTTATCTTCCTCAAAAAGATTGCTCAAAAATTGCACATCATGTCCCCTAAAATCTTTGGGGGAGAGAGTTTATCATTTTATGCATAACCAGGCACTGCTTTTTAAGTCCTGAAATGGCCATGATGGGACTTCTGTTTGCAAAGTACATCTTCCATTTTTGGAAGAAAATATTTTGGGTTGTAGCCCTTTCTGGTTGGAGAGGGAGATTCCTGTCCAGAATGAACAAGGAAATAGTTTCTTCTGTAGAAAAGAAGAGCAGCCATTAACCTGTCATCTCACCAAGCAAAACTAGATGTAGATTGATGTTTTGGGGTCTAAATCTTCTTTATCACCTGAGCAGTCTCCATCCTGACACTTGAGGTTATGAAAACAATGGCCTAATTGGATTGATTCTAACAAGGTTTAAATGTTTCTGACCTCTAAATAATACAGTATTTGTTAGTTTTCCAGTTTATGAGAAATGGGAAAAGTTCAATTTGAAGTTATATTTGAAAACATTGGTTTCATATTCAGGGTGCAGTTATACTGTTGAAATTAGTTGGTAGCTGGATCAGGGTTCTGAGATTACTTCAAAAATCACATGGTTTTTGTTTTGGTGTATACATCCTCTTTGGACAACTTGTACTCTGGTTTTAAACTGTTATATCACTTATTTCATTTTCAATTTGGTTGCCATCCTGACATTCCAGATCCCAATGTTTCCTCGTCATGCACAAAAAGCCATGTTCTTCTGCTGCGCTGTTTTGTCCTATGTACAGAATTATTTCCCACTGTTGCTGGTTTTATTATTATCATCATCAGCTTTTATTTTAATATTTTAATTATTTGTATGTATTATTTCAAAATGGCCTAGCTCTAGTTCTGCACTGCACGTAGTTTTATTTCAGAATTTGAGTCCAAAATGATCCCTCCTTTATGTAATAAAGACAGTGTGTGATGAGAACACCGGGGTACAAGATACACTGGTACCTAGCATAAAGGAATTAATTCGTTCCAAATGAAATTATGTTAAGCAAATTTTCCTTTATACAAATTCCCATAGGAATGCATTGAAAATGGAGTAATCCCATCTTTATGTTGTACGGATTCTCCCCATAGGCAATTATGTTAAGCAAATTTCCCCTATCTCTGGAATGCTTTATGTTTTACAGTTTTTTTTGTTATACAAACTGTTGTTATACAAGGGTCCAGTGTAAACCACAACAAAGCAGCTATACAGGGTTTTAGTGATACAGTACTAAAACAGAGATTGGGGCTGAGGGATTAAAAATTCAGATTGCAAGGTATCCATCCTTTCAGTCCAGAACCCATGATCCTGGCATACAGTATTTGATAAACCCAGCAAACATAGTTTACAATACTGTACTCATTCACATATGTCAAAACAATTTAAAATAGATTGCATTCATAATCAGGTTAAAATAAACAAGCCCCTTGCAGCTATTTTTAAAAAACACGTTTACCACCACTACCCCAAAAAATGTGCATACAGCTGTCGATTGCTGCATTGGCAGAATTATAAAACCAATGCGAAAACAGTATCCACCGTTGGCAGAGGAAAATTAAATAAATAATTCAGCCACTGCAAAGCAAGCCACTGCCACAAATAGTGGCTGTAAAGCAAGCTACAGTCGTAAAACAGCAGCCATAAAGCAAATTACTGTCACAAACTGCAGCTATAAAGCAAGCTGCTGTTGTAAAACAGCAGCTGTAAAGCAAGCTAATCTCACAAAATAGCAGTTTTGGGGATTTGGGGCGTTCTCTCTTATCCATGGTTTTCATTATCCACGGGAAGGGCTGGAACCAATCCCCAGTGGATACCGGGATCCTACTGTAGTATTATGGTGTGTAACCATTATAAGCATTTTAAGCCAAATTGCTGAAGCTTTTGTGGGTCTGGAGTTGCAAGGCCAGATTTTGTCCATCTCCAAAAGCTTTATTTTATTTTATTTCATTTCATTTCATTTCATTTTATTATTAGATTTTTATACCACCCATATAGCCAAGGCTACTTTGGTTGGTTACAGATATAACAAAATAGGAATAATAAACAGCAAACAATAACAAATAAAATACAAATTTAAGCAACATTAAATTAAACATACAACCATAAACATAAAAATAGATAACCATTTAACATTGTTCTCTCCTCTTAACTGAAGCGTTTGAACTTAGACATAATGGCTCTCTTCACATATCTGAAACAATGAACAGGTGCTGCTCTTAGTGTTCTCCATTGTTAGTGTTTTGTCACTTAAGAAAACACAAACAAACCCACCAAGCTCTTCTAGGAATGGTTTCTTTTAATACAGAAGGAAAATGTTTCATAATCCAAAATCTTCACTGTCTTTTTTTAGAAGATTAATGAGATTAAATGTTCAAGTGTTCAAATGTTTCTCATTTTTCCAGAACGTTGCACCTATAATCTCTGTTCTATATACATCTGTGTTTTGGTTTTTGTATACACTCTGCCAGAACTGAGACCAAATGTGGCTTACAATATATATAGTTTTAAAAACAAAAAGTAGAATCAAAATACAATAAAATTACAAATAAAGTAGAATTGTACTCCTTTTATTAAAATACAATTAACATCAAAACTTTTCAAAATCTCTTAATTAAAAAGCCAATACCGATTTATCCAGTAAGAGCGAAAACCAGCACATTGGCCAATCCGTTATATTTAGGCTATTTGGTGAAGACATGCCTAAACAATAAGGTCTGTGCCTGCTCGCAGGAGGATAATAGGGAGTATAAAAGGTTTAAGGAAGAATTCAAATGTACAAGGAAGAATGATGGTTTGTTCTAAGAACAGTAAGTGAAAGCTTATAGTAAGTTGAAGAACATACATTTGATGCAATACTTTCAGAAAGTGAAACACAAATGTTATCCAGATGTGTTAAGGGTTACAAAAAAGGACTTAACCAGACTGTATACAGAGAAGAATATTGTTGACATACATGAGGGAAGAGTTGATCTATTTGATCTGGTAATAGAACTGTAGGTGATTCAAGAAGATATAAATACAGAAGTTTTATCCCACATTTCCCATCAACCCACCCGTGTGAGAGTTGTTCAAAAGATTCAGAGGGCCAAAAATTCAATCCCTCCCATCTTCTAGTTTGCATAGTTACCGGTAGTCCTGTCTTATAAGGAACAGAAAGAGAATTGAAAGGATTGGTGTGGATCAAGAAATCAGGGTAGGGAGAAGTGGTTGCGTAATCCTTTCCCCAACAAACCCAAATATTTGCTTCATCAATGAATACATTGCATAATATGCAAAGGATTCTGCCTGGTTAGAATAAAGCAATTCCAGTGTACTCCAGTACACAAAATTTCCAAATGAAATTAAGATGCTTTAAATGACACATGAATGTTAATTTTTTAAAAAGCATTTTTTTTCTAAAGCAAATCGTGGCATTACTATGTTGTGCATATTTCATTAATACATTGCTCTTCTATAGCCTCACCTGTGCCACCTTCACTTTCAGAACAATGTTCTAACTTGAATATTTTTGTATTTCATTCTGCCCATTTTCCCTCCAGAAATACATTGATTCTTCTCCTGAAGTATGCCCCTCCTCTTCTGAAAAATGTGTTCCAAAAATAAATTCCATGTTTTTAAAAGGTCATTACTTTTTGTTAAACTTCTCTTATTTTCAATTCTCAAGTCATTGAATGCCACATCCCACAATTTTCATACTGTTCTTCAATATTTATTTGATTGCCATGTTCTAGTTCCTTGCAATCTTTCTGCAGTGACCCTTATAATAATTCAATCATTTTCTTCTTCCATCAGTTGTCTATCCTTAGTAATGTTCAGTAAAGCAGTCATTGAGGACATATAAACATTATATCCCATTATTTTCATAATTAATTAAAAACTTGAGTCCATTCGTTTTCCTTATTTCACATTGCCACCACATATGCAAATATTTCCCTTTTTTAAAACCTCCAACACCATGAGGATATGTTCGTATTTAATATATTCATCTTTCCTGGTTGAATACCATCTCCATAATACCTTGTAACAATTTTCTTTAACACTTTTGAAATATTGTTCAGAATTCTTTTATTCCAAATTTTATTCCAGTCATCCATTAATGCTTCATTACCCATGTCTTCCTGACATTGATCTTTTAAACCTCTTGTGTCCTAAGAATTTATATATTTCACTTACTGTTCCCTTTCTTTTATTTATTATTTCTGATTTTAATCTTTTCTCAATAATGTCTTCAAATTTCAGCATTTTCTAGCAGGCAAGAACCTTTATTGACATATTCAACAATAAGACAAAGTAAAACGGATATTTGGATACTGAACTTAGAGAACTTTAAGTGAAATACAGGGCTATGTTCCCTCACAATTGTGCTGAGAATGTCCACTACTGATTCAATAGAGGCCACCTAGTCTACAGTTACCATGAAGTGAATTTTGTCTAGGTCCAGTTTCCCCTCCAGGGCTCTTAAAATGGGAGCAAGATGCTTTGACCAGAGATCATGATGGATTGGGCAATACAAAGCATGTGCACTAGGGTTTCCAGAGCACTCTGCTGACATGGGCATCATTTTGCATTATGAGTTATTCCCCATTTTCTTCTTTATCCTTTCATACTTCTCAATTCCTTTGTCCATTTTTCTATTTGAAATATATTAAACCAAGAGATCTCCTCTCTTCCCAATACCACATTTATACTTTCCTTGTCCTTTAGTTTCCCCAATGTGGGATCTTATCTTATAACCCAGTTTTATATTCCATTAACTTATTTATATATTTTAATTTTTAAAGTTCTTTAACTCCACCACTTGGGTGAGAGGAGATGGGTGGACTTAATATTCCTCTGTAATTTTTCCAATTCTCAAACATATTTTTGAAGACATGGTTAGTTATCCTCTTTGTGTCCTCTCCAATCTTTATTTAAAATGGCAGAATATGTTAAATAGTTGTTGTAATGGTAATAAGAGAACAAGGATAAATAAGAGGTTTTGGTATAAATAACAAAAAGAAGGTGGTCTTGGTATACACAGTATTAAACTATACTAGAGTATATAGCAAATTGACTTGCTTATCCCAGATCTGCATATTAGAATCTAATATGGAAGGATATAGAACTAAATGAAACTAAATTCAGAGGGCCTGTTATATGAATGTGTTCTTTTGCTTGATAACACTACTCTGCTTTTCATTCAAAAAGTGGTTATAAATAATTTACTAAATGGAGAAAATAAGACAGACATCGGTGTTTTCATGTTTGCCTTCCACGATGTTGATTCTGTTATACTGTACATTTGAAAACTTTAAGAACCCAAGTCTCAGTTCTAGAGAATGTCTTAGATGCCTTCCAGAAAAAGAATTCAGTAGGCAATTTGTACAGCATAGATTAGGTCTGTGCAGAAAAGGGATAACACGTTCGTAATGGCAAAACTATTTTCAAAAGTGGTGCCTTAACCAAACAATAAAACATTATAATAATTCAGTCATTTTCAATCATGTTTGTAGTAATTGTTTGGATACAGTACATTTTAATGTGCTAGTTGTGATAATTTTATGACAAGTCAGATTGTCCATAGGCATATTTTATGTTCCTAAAGTAACAGAATGACTTTCAAGCTGTAAAGGGGGGCAGTGCTAATGTAGCATTTTTTTCAATTTTCTGAAAATTTTCATTTTCCGTGGGAAAAAATATTTTGTTTCCCCATGCTTCAAAGTTTCCGGAAATTTTACATCTCTAACTGCTATCCACGTGGAAGACAAAGGATGTAAATTTCAGTGCCTGAAATCTCTTCTGGAATTGTTAAGGACATAATGAGTCAGTGGGCATGTCGTCTTGGAGAATCCAAGCAGTGACTTATTTACTGTATCACCAACTAGAGGTGACAGGATGTTATGATCTTGATTTATGCACATGCAACAAAGCAACAGCATTTCAGCCACAGTATCATAATAATACACATATCTGTGTATTATTGGTCCTGAATGTCAGTGTTCCCCACCCTGCAGATGAAGAGTATTGTGGTTGAAAGAGCAGGGAACTTATGGGTGTGTAGAAGCTCAAATTAAAATGTGTCAAATTATAGTTATTGCTTTAGAGTATTTATTACATACGCATGTCGTACCCTTCCTCTGGTCAAATCAAGGGAGTGTACATGGATGTCCATCATTGAAGACAGGTGACTTAATTTACACGACTTTTTGTACACATGTGACTTCATAAGTGCCATTTAAAGTGTCTTAACTGAAAGTGGTTTGGGTCCAAGAATTCTCACCTTTTGTGTGATTAAAAGCAATACTACTTCCACCATATATATAGAACTACATAAGTAATTGCATGCATTTTCTTATTTCTGTTATGCCTTTGCCTTATTGTTTTTGTTACTTACACATTTTAGTTATTAAAGGATATGTGTGTTGTGGGGCTTAAGAGAGAAATCCTCTTTTGGATATCTTCTAAATTGTAGATTTCATTTGATTCAGAGAAGGGACAGATTGTGATGTCAGCTTTCTGCTACACAGCAAAGCTACCTGCTAGAGTACACTCATTGACTGCTCTAATTTAGAAATATTTGAACTAATAAGAAAATATTATTTCTTTTTAGAGTATTTTTACCCCGCCTTTCTCCTTAGAAAAGGACCCAAGGCAGCTGTATACACAATATTTTTATTGTTGGGCTAAACATTGCTCTCGCCCAGCCTGTTTGTGAGGGAAGCTTTTCCCCTGCCCCAACCCAGCAAAGAAGAGGAAAAGCTTCCCCTCTTTGCTGGGTTCACCGATAGTGGAAGGCTGCTCCTGCACAGCAGACAGACAGCTCAGAGCTGTCAAAATCAGCTGTCTTTCGGCTGCAGGGAGGACAGCCTTCTACTGTCTGGTGATTTAAAGGGGTTGGGACAGCCTTCCCATAGGAGTGCATTGAAAGCCTATTAATCCGTTCCCTCTGATTTCAATGCATTTCTATGGGAAATCACGCTTCACAAGACAATTTTTTGTAAGATGAATTGCCACATAGAACAAATTAAATTTCTTTTACAAGGTACCACTGTGTGTGTGTTGTTTCTGACAGGCCTTTAAGTATCCTTGAAAATAAACAGTAGAAATTGACAGATCATAATCTTAACTTGATTGATCCTATAGTTTACCTTCAAAGCATGTGTCTATATGATTGTCATCATCTTAATCTGTTACTGCCAATCATGCTAAATAAACTATTAATTATGAACTTACCAGATTGTTAATTATTGTATAATTTTTAAAATTGGAATTAAAGGTATATCAGCTTTGAACATAAGTAAGGGCCAATGTATAGTTCAGATTTTTGTAAAAGGCCCCTGGGGCTCCTTTTTATCTCACTTAATTCTGCTATGTGGTATGCTATGCATGTTGTGTGTCCAGGGTAAGCTCTTTTTAAAAATCTAATTAACAGTCCGTTTGATATCCAGAAAATCCTTTTGGGTATTTTGCATTCCTGTAGGGCTGCCTGTCTGCCTGACTGCTTTAGCTGGGTAATCATTTTTCTTGTTTATTCCTAATCCTTTTAATATTTCCTTCCTGCCCATGTGTACTGTACAGTACTTCTATTGTTTGGCATCTGTTTCAATGACAGCTACAAGAGCATGCCGAGTGGAAGTAAGGTGTTTTTTATTTGTCTGGATGTAACAAGATATATAAATCAAAAAAGCAAAACTTATTTTCTGTGCAGTGACCACAAAGAATATGATGTGTAATTATATCATAAATAACACAAATCATAACATGTCTGATATGTATGTTTGTTGTACCTGTGTTCTTTGAGGGTTTATTCTGAGGTAAGCTAGCATTAGACTTTAAATTCAGAATAAGACCAGTTATATAAGCAAAACCTGATGTAAGCAAACATTGCTTTGTTCCAGTAAGATGCATTTTAAATATTTCAAAGGATAGTTTCAAGCTTTAACAATTTGTTTTCATAAGTCTGCATTAGAAGTGTGCAAAAGCATTATAGTTTACTTGAAAACTATTACTGGGATTATATCCGAAATGTTGCAAAATACCGTATATACTTGAGTATAAATTGAGTTTTTCAGCCTTAATTTTTGGGCTGAAAAAAGGACCCTCAGCTTATACTTGGGTCACTAAAAGTGGGGGGATGGGGCAGGCAGCGCTGGTGCTCCACAGTTTCGCCCTGCTTTGCCCACTGCCAAGGTGTCTGGGGGCGGCGGCGAAACAAAAAAAGTGGGAGCGGGTGGGATGTGGGGAGGCGGTGCTGGTGCCCCACGGCTTAACCTGCTTCACCCACCACAGAGGTGCCCTGTAGTGGTGCCAGTGAAGCAGGAGGAGGGGTTGAGCTGGGGGGATGGGGGAGGCGGCACCGGTGCCACACAACACCCCCTTGCCATACAGGCAAGAACACCCTCCACACGTGATTCAGCTTTGCTTTGTTTTGCTTTGCCACCCTTCTTCTTCCTCCTCCTCCTCCTCCTCGCCGCCTTTTTCTCCTCCTCCTCCCTCATCTTTTTCCCCTTCACACCCACAACAAGCAAGCGAAGAAGAGTGGGGCGGGCTAGGATGGCACAGAGCCTGGTCAAGCCTTCCTCGCCTCTCTCTCTCCCCCCCCCCTTGTGCCTCCCACACAACACCCAAGCAGCCAAGCCTGGCGCCGAGAGAAAGACGGTAGCCAGGCTGCCAAGGAGCCTCGCTTCTTCCACCTCTTCCTTCCTCCTAGCTCTTCTTCCGCAGCGGCCAAGAACCTGCTGCGGCTCCGCGGTCCAAGCCTCTGGTCCACTGGGCTAGACCTCAAGAACTTTGCAGTGCCCTTGGAAACATAACAAAAAAACCTTTCTCTGCATGTTCTCCCTTTTACCAACAAATACAGTATGTTTGTTCCCCAAGAATGAAATGTCATCTGAACTCTGCCTGCTCACTTGCCTTCCTGCGATTCCTTTAAAACTCAGTTTGGAGATGAGGAGGCGAAGGCGGCTTTCTTTTATATTTTTATATTTTATTTTTTTAACTTGTATTTTCTGACCCTTCCGGTTTGCAGCGCAGTCTGCAAAGGTTTTAATCCTCTCCATTGCAATCTGAAACATGCATTGTTCTAATAGAATTCCACTTTGAAAAATAATTGAAAAAGAATTCTGAGATGTATTTTGAATTATGTCAGCCAGGGATTCGTGCCAAAAACAGTGGTAACCTGAAAAGAGGCAAGGAAAGGGGTGTGGCAGTATGCTTCTCTTGGGGACTGAAAATGCCCAAAACTTCCAGGACATTTAAAATATTGTTAAATTTCTAATTGTCTTTAATTAATTTTAATGTCCTGGTGGTCTTTCTAGCTTATTCTCACTTTTGCTGATTGCCCGCTGGCATTTCTGCATTTCAGGGGCAGTGGTGGTTGCCAACCTGGCGTAGGTTTTAGTCCGAACTGTAAATTCTATTTATTTTATTTTTAAAATAATTGATTTGTTTTATTTACATGCTGCCTTTCTTCCCATAAGAGGACTCAAGGACTTCGGATGGAAACCTGTGATTAGTTGTATGAGGAAATGGTAGCATTCTGATACAGTACTATTATTTCTTTTTGTTGAGTAAATAAGCACTAGTGCAGATCCATTATTATTATTCCCTTTATGTTATGTGATTCTGAATCTTTGAATTGGAGTGCATGTGTTAACTTTAAATAGTCACTACTGTGTGATATTCATATTGTTGGTGCTCTGTGGGTTTACAGAGACAATCTTTAGTTTTGTTTCTGCATTAAGTGAAAAACTAAAATGATAGTGGAAAGAAATCTCACTGTGGCAACTCACAAAGTCTTGGATTTTGCCCATTATATCGGAACAATTACATGCCATCAAAACAATTTTGACATATGGTAGTCCATTCCAGGGTTTTAGAGATATTAATTACTCAAGTAGATATTGATTATAGATTATTGATTACTCTGTATCTTGTCCCTCATTTAAGGCGACCTTTAATTTAATTTAATTTTTCTCTTTTTTTCTTTTTTCTATGTTATCCCACCATCTTGCTAGGTGTGTGTGTGTGTGTGTGTGTGTGTGTGTGTATACCTAGCAAGATGGTGGGGTATATATATACAGTGGTACCTTGTATAAAAGAATTAATTTGTTCCACATGAAATTATGTTAAGCAAATTTTCCTTTATACAAATTTCCCATAGGAATGCATTGAAAACAGAGTAATCCCTAATTGCAACCATTTTTATGTTCTATGGATTTGGCCCATCGGCGATTCTGTTAAGTAAATTTCCCCTATCTCCGGAATTTTTTATGTTGTACAGATTTTATGTTATACAAGGCACTTGTTATACGAGGGTCCTCTCTCTCTCTCTCTCTCTCTGTGTAGATAGATAAAATTATTGTTAGTAGTAGTAGTAGTAGCAGTAGCAGTAGTAGTAGTAGTATTTTAATTGTTGACTTGCTGATGTTGTTCACCGCCTGGAGTTCCTTCAGAAGATGGGCGGTATATAAATACATAGATAAATAAAATATATGGTAAGCCACCTTGGGTCCTTTTCCAAGGGGAAAGGTGGGGTAAAAATATTACATTGCTGTATAAGAATTCAGTCACTATGGTGCGGCATTTCCCACCCTAGACTTATACTCAAGTCAATAAGTTTTCCGGGGGGGGTTAAATTAGGGGCCTCTACTTATACTTGGGGTCGACTTTCAGGATATCCACAAAGTTCTCCTCCAGCACTATTATTTTAAACAAATCATTTTCCCCTCTACTCCAGCTTTCACATCCATACAATAATCAAGATTACAAAAGTATCAATGATTTTGGTTGAGCCAGTGAAGCATCCTTAAAACTTGATCTTATCTAATTTTAAAGGGGTGATATAGGGGTTGTTGGAACATCCATTAAAATTGTGATTTTCAAATACTGTATTTGACATAGAATCATAGATGTGGAAGAGACCCCAAGGGCTATCTAGTTCAACCCACTGTCATGAGGAACCCCACATGTAAGCTGTGTTGTATCCTTTTTAATGAGAAAGGCAGATAAAGTGTGTGTGTGGGACGGAGGGAGGGAGTGTATGTGTCCATTATTTGACAAGTCAGAATTGGTACTAAGCTGTACGTCGAAAGACAAGCATAAGCCAATTATGTAATTATCATAGGCCTGTTTTGAAAAAGCTAGCTCTGTGATAACCACCATGTGTTCTCTGGAATACAAATGTCAATCAATAAAATAGTTTCCCAATCATTTTGTGATAGGTATAGTTGTGCAGATGTGTGTTTACACTACAACATCTATTGGCCATGCTGTATTGGGAATTATCGCATTTGTACAAAATGATGGCCTAGTGATGTTAGTTTCTACACACCTTTCATACTATGGGTCTGTTCCTGTGAACACATAACTGGCTTACTTGCCTGTAACAGCAAAGGAGCTATGGTGATAATATAAAGTTTATGGCTCTAATAGTGCACTGTCCATGGCAATAGTCTGCTTAAATGAGCAATTGCTTGCACAAGGCAGCTGGTTGTTGATTATGGAAATCAAGTAATGACAAGCATATCTAGAGTTTACTTCCTATATTCAGTGAGAAGAATCATGTCTTTTGTAGTTATGTATGCTTTTAACATGGGAATGTGTTTCTTTAAACTTCACAGGTCTTCTCTTTAGATGGATTTTATTGATAGATGGTTAGGCACATAACATAACTGGAAAACTCCCAAATGTTTGCATTTGATAGCAATATATTAACAGCTACAGAGGAATCATTTTTGTCAGTTTAAAATGTGAATCCAGTGAACCTATACAAACACTTGTTAGCTATTTTTTGTTCAATGAGGTATGCAGAATACTCTTGAAAGGGAGGCACCTTGAGTCATTTTGAGGAGAAAAGTGGTGTGTGTGTGTGTGTGTGTGTGTGTGTGTGTGTAATCATGCTGTGGTAATAGCAGCTTCCCGTATATATTACAGTATTTTGGTGGAGCCTTTTCCAACCTGACACCTTCAGCTATTTTGTAGTACAGTAGAATCCCTGATTTCTCTCATCACTGCTACTGGATTGGGTTGGATCAAAGAAGACTGTTTTAACCTCTTTAGGGATACACTTAAATGGGTTTAGGAGCATCACACCATGTGCAGTTCAAATCCATGTATGACACTTATATCCCCCAAATGTAACTAAAACGTGTACTAGAGCAGGGAATGGTCTCTCTCCCCCCCTTGCATGTAGCAGTAAACTGCTGTGATCTCCCCTAACGTGCATTAGCCTCCCCCCAGCACACTTCCCATCTGCCACGTGGAGCTATCATACCAGGAGAAAGGACCAATCGGCCACTGCCATTGGACCAGGGGCCACCGCACTGCCGACAGCAGGAGCCTCAATGAGTCTATGAACCAGCTTTCTCAGGACACTTTCTGGAGACAAATAGCAGCACTGGATGGATGGATGGATGGATTTGGGGGAGGGATCCGTGTATAGCAAAAACCATGCTGCTTGAATCCATGCCATTCTGCTGAGTACATGTAGAATAAACAGCATATAAAATTGAGCTTATTATAAGATACCAGTGTAGATAATAAAGCACTATTACTTTAATGGCTTTAATATTCTACTTTGGTTCAGTCTTTTCAAGCGTTCATCATGATAATCCTTTTTGTGGCTTTACAATTTGAAGATAAAGGGAATAATAATGTAGAGCTCTCTCTAGTTCAGCATTCCATTTCTCTTAATCGCTAACCATACTTATTGTATCAATTCTTTTATATTCCACTTTGGGCTTGTTTTGATGTTGTGAATTTGTTTTAAAATACTTGAGAATGGTTCTCTGTTTTAAAATAATATTTTAATCTGTTCTATTTATTTCAGTCTTCCTGTTGTAAGTCATTTTGGCAGCTCATATGGTCAGAACAGCAAAAAATAAATAATTTAAATAAAAACATTCTTAAAGAGCTCATGAAAATCTGATAAAAACCATGAGCATATTCTGAGAACTAGTTGAAAATGGCAGTTCAAAGTATGTGAACACAATACAGAAAGCTTAACTTGAAAAAGATAGTGGTCACAGTGCTATGAAATATAAATTCTATTTTATCGGGTAGAAAATTCCCAATGTTATGAGGCCACATTGGATCCTTAAAATCCACTGGGAACAGCACTGCCAGCAATTTTCCTACTGCTGTTGCCTGAGTTAAGCTATCACTGAATTTAAGCAGCAGTATCTTTTTGGAGCTGCTTTGTGCGTTAATACCAGAACAGGAGGTGGAATGCATTAGGCAATAAACAGAGAGTTCTAACAGCAATGCATATTTTCCTAGGACAGTGGTGGCGAACCTTTTAGAGACCGAGTGCCCAAACTGTGATTCAAAACCCACTAATATTTCGCAAAGTGCCAATATAGCAATTTAAGCTGAATACAGGTGGCTGTGAAGGGGAGATGTTGAGTGCCCACAGAAAGGGCTCCAAGTGCCACCTTTGGCACCCGTGCCATAGGTTCGGCAACGCTGTCCTAGGAAATTAACTAGGGATGTCAGTCGCGGTACCATGTTTGGCATTGCCTCTTTTGTTGTGACAGCGAGAGACCCTCCCTCTTTTTGCAGCCAGTTAACCCCAACTGAAGCCTAAAATGGAGATGTCAAAGGTCATCAGATTTAAATAGAGCATGGGTCTGCGGCAGTGGACTGCAGTATACATTTCTCGAGAAAGCCATGTTGACTGAGGTTTCTTGGAGTTGCAATCGAAGAACACCTGGGTTACCCAAGCTTGGCAAGGACTGCTGTGGTTGATAGTGGTCTGACAAGAAATAAGCAACACAGTGACATAACCGTATAAGAAGAGAGATTGTAAGATGACAATTTACCTGCACACTCCTTGTTATTCGCTATCATATATAAAGACATCCGCTGCTATTTTCTGTACTCAAATATATCCTATTCATGTCTTTTAAAAAATGAAACCAGAGAGGAAACATTTCAGTTTAATGGGACATCCTGTTACTAGGCTCAGAACTTCCCCCTCCTCAAAATTTATGTCTCTTGAAATTATTAGGCTGCTGAGAATTAATAAATCAAGTCTGTAATTTGAGGTATATAAGGGCTACAAGTCGGTATCTTATTACATAAAATAATAGTATTTCATTGGATGGGAGCTGTGTGTTTAGTTTAGTATTTATATTTTTGTTTTGTTTCTGCATATACAGTTTAAGCCGCTTTCAGAAAGGGTGGGTATATCTACATCTCAGTGGGGAACACGGGTATTTTAGAATTGTATCTGTAACTAGGATTGTTACTTTCTCTTCCACTTGTAAAACTGTCTCCTATACACAAACTGCATGTGAGACTGTGTGTGACAGAGCAGGATATAAAAATGTATGTGACATAGCTTGGCACTGAGAAACAGTGCAACAATCAATTAATTTCTGAGGCATTTAGCAATTTTCCTGCTATGTGCAATGGCAAATATCAGTCAGCATAGCTGTTATCCATTTTGAGACCCAGTCCATAGTTCAGCATTATGTGTAGTGATACCTTTACATATGGCAATCATGGCCAACTAGTGAAGCTTTAACTACTAGGACAGTATATTACTGATATCCGCACACTGTCTTGTTTTCAGAAGAAAAGCCTGACTGCTCCAAGGCCCGTTGTGAAGTACAGTTTTCTCCTCGCTGTCCAGAAGATTCTGTTTTGATTGAGGGGTATGCTCCACCTGGTGAATGCTGCCCTCTACCTAGCCGCTGCGTGTGCAACCCTGCAGGGTGTTTGAGGAAAGTTTGCCAACCAGGCTATTTGAATATCTTGGTTTCTAAAGCATCGGGCAAGCCAGGGGAATGCTGTGACTTCTATGAATGTAAACCAGGTAATGTGTTACCCCCCCTCAATTTTTTCAATGTGTATGTATAAATCCAAAGCTGAAAGTCCAGTGTGGGCTCCTTTGTGTGCCTGACTGCTTTTGCTACTTCAGCAGTATCAGAGAGGAAAAACACCCCAGTGGGACACCTGCTGTATGGCTTATAAAGAAAGATGTACTGGAACACTGATAAAACAATTTACATGCAGAAAAATAAAATAGTTGCTTCAAAGTAGGGGCAGTCCAAATGTTTGGCATTGGCAGAGTTTCTCGGGTAACCCAGGCAAATATCAGGTGAGAGAATTGGATGTGACTACAACATTTATGAGATGGAGATTTTTCTACACATACACCACATTGTCAAACTTTAGTACAAGGCTACTGTTTCAATTTTGTTTGAAGATATCTTTCAACCTTTCTTTGTAATGACTCTGGGTACAGTGGCTTGCCTCTTTCAAAGTTTTTTTAAGAAGGTCTGCTACATGGCTGTCTAGTAAAATAGATTCCTTACCATCCAAATGTGTTTCAGTTTTCATAAAAATACCTAATTCATAATGTTAATGAACAGACCAAGTTAACATAAAGATTTGATAATCCAGTACATGTTTTTTTCAGGTCAGTGGCATGTATGATAAACTGACCATTTGGAAAAGGGCAGTACCTGATGATAGCATTCCATGGGCAGAACCAAGGTATTCAGCAGAATCAGAAGGAGGATCTACTTCCTCACAGCAAACCCAGTGCACCTCTCAAACTGGTGCTTGAGGGCTCGGAAAGTAGTTTTCAAGTGATGAGGAGGGATGTAAGAATAGTACAGTAGTCCCCCGTTTATTGCAGGAGTTAGGTTCTCTGACCACCCATGATAAAGGAAAATCCACAATATGCGGACAACTCCCAATTGCCTCGTTTTCAAAGAGGCTTCCTCCACGGAGCCTCTCCCCACACCTCTCTTGCTGCAGATTGGGATTCCCCAGTCACCTCATTTCCAAAGAGATCTCCTCCATGGAGCCTCTCCCCACCCCTTATGCAGTCAGGATTCCCCAGTCCCAATCACCTAGTTTACAAAAATATCTCCATGGAGCCTCTCTACTCCCATTTTCCAGCCAGGATTCCCCAGTCCCAATCACCTTGTTTGCAAATAGATCTCCATGGAGCCTCTCCACTCCAATCCCATCCTGGAGGAGACCTTTGCAAGCAGGTGATTAGGACTGGGAAATCCCGGCTGCAGAAGGGGTGGGGAGAGACTCCCTAGAGGAGATATCTTTAGAAACGAGGTGATTGGGGCAGGGGTGGAATCTTGGCTACAACAAGGGAGGGGAAAGACTCCCTGGAGAAGACCTCTTTGGGGACAAGGGAGAAGGCGGTAGCCAGGATGGTGGGGAGAGGCTCCTGGAGGAAGCCTGTTTGCAAACAGTGATGGATGGGAGGGGGGAATCCCTGCTGGAGCAGGGGACAGGAGAGGTTCCATGCAGGTAACCTCTCTCTAAATGAAAATCTGTGATATATCAGGACCACAATATATGAGCTGCAATGTAGCGGGGGACTACTGTACTGCTGTCATTGCCAGTAAAACTTTGTATTTAGCCCATTGATACAAATGGTTGGAAGTAAATTATTTTGGTGGCTTAAAAGGATTGAGAAAGGGATTATCCAAAGGCTTTCTTTTCAGTGGCAATAGATTATGCTGCTCATAAAAAGAAGCAGTACTCACAGCCTGGCTGAATGTAATTTTTCATAAGAATAAAGCCCACTGGTAACAGAAGCAACACCAGAAACTGGTTGTATCTTACAATTAGAATCTTTTCCCTGTTACTCTTCATCTTATCTTGTTCTACTCTCTGATGTAGGCATTTTATACCAGTGTTGAACAGAGATCATGATCCTTGTAATGTCTACTTTGTACAGTGGTACCTTGTATAAAGGAATTAATTTGTTCCAAATAAAATTTGGTTAAGCAAATTTTCCTTTATACAAATTCCCATAGGAATGCATTGAAAACGGAGTAATCCCATTTTTATGTTGTACAGATTCTCCCCATAGGCAATTATGTTAAGCAGATTTTCCCTATCTCTGGAATTTTTTATGTTGTACATATTTTATGTTATACAAACTGTTTGTTAAACAAGGGTCCACTGTATTTTGTTTGAATTCTGTCCTCGAGAGCTAGATATAACAGATGATAACAATTGTGCGTGGTCAAGTCAATTTTGACTTATGGTGACCCTTTCCAGGTTTTTCTAGATAGAGAATACTCAGATGTAGTTTACCATTTCCTTTTTATGACTGCACACTAGGACTCTGCGATGTGCCCAAGGCTATACACACTAGCTCATCTCCTGGGATGCACAAGCGTTGGACTGCCAGTCCCTAGCCCCTCAGAAAGTTTCTCCACAACTAAAACATGTACCAGATGTGTAGGAAACTACTTATTTTATTTATTTCTGATAGCATCAATTTATTGAGGTCCCATTTTTTTTCAAAGAGATTCAGTCTTGGTTTTCTAGATCTTTTCATTTCAGCTGGCTCATTTTGTTGTAGTTATGATTAATGTGTGGGAATAAAATCCTAGTCAGTCTATGCTTAATTGCTCAGTGATGGACCATTAGATTTCCATTCTCCCTTCTTCCCACTCCTGTTCTCAGCTGTCACTGTCCAGTTTTATTGCATGTGACAGTTCAGTTTAGCTGGCCTGGAACAGTTTTCATTGGACCAAAGAAATAAAAAAACAAAGCACCTCATCATTTTCTTTTATAGAAGAGGAATAAATGCTGTTACAGTCTGCAAGTGAATATAATGGCAAACCTAATCTCCTCTCCTCCCTATTATCATCCATTTATTTGAGAGACAATATGTGCTGACATTTATTTATGACAAAGGTAGCCTCTGAAAATACAGAGCAAAAAAAAAATCTTACTCATGAACACTCAAGTTGAGGACACAGGCAGATGCCTCACACATCAAAACAAAAAGTGAAATGTGCTATTCTGGGACACTGACTGTGCATCACCAATACTTTGCTTTGTTCTCTGTATCATGCTGCTGTTGACTCTAATCAGTGTTGCTTTCCACACTCACCATAATAAACTTCAAAGATTGGCCATATTATCCGTGTTGCATGTGGATTGACTACTATGTGGATATTTGATAGAAAAGTGAGCAGGCTAGATGCTTTTCAGCGAACTGGAAGTGACTCCGATTTACTTCTGGTTCACAGAAAAGCATTTCTGAGCCCTCCAGCAAGCCCAGAAGGGCCCTCAGAGGCCCCAAAAGTGTTTTCTAGTGATCCAGATGTCACTTCCAGTTTTCCGGTTCAGCTAGAAGCACTTGGGGCCTCTGATGGCCCAGGAAGGCTGTTCAGGGCAGCATGAGGCCTAAGGTAAGTACAAGAGGTCCCGAACAGCCCCCCCCCCCACTCCTGACCCAACCCTGCATCCGCATAGTGAGGATTTTCAATTATCACATGTCAGATCGGGTCCCTAATCCCCGCAATAGGTGAGGGGTTACTGTATCACAGCATTTTTGTCTTTTTCATTTTTCTTTTGTTTTTGCCTGATCTGCTAGAACTGATTAGCAAAAAAAAGTATTCTGCTCATATACTGCCCCATAGCGCTTAAAACACTCTCTGGGTGGTTCACAATTTTAATTATGCATGACACACACATCCCAGAAAACTGGGTACTCATTTTACCGAACTCAGAAGAATAGAAGGCTGAGTCAGCCATGAGCCAGCTACCTGGGATTGAAGCCTAGGTTGTGAGCAGTTTTAGTTGCAGTACAGGCACCTCTTCTAAAGGTATATTCATAGACTAATAAAAATAATTCACTGCACATTTTTGTACTGTACTTGTATTAGAATTTGCATTCATATGTCTTAATTCCATGGAAGTGAGTTGCCATCTTATTCCATCACACAGCCTTGTTCCAGAATAAGGTTATTAAAACAGTTGTCCTGAGAATTTATTGTTTGAGCTGATTGGTCGTCTTACCGTATTTTTCCCTGTATAAGATGCTGTTTTTTAGAAGCCCCCCACTTTTTAGTCCCCCAAATAAATACAATTAATATATCCTCCTTGAGGTCTCCTCTATCCCCCACCCCACCCCCACTGTTACCTTTAATTTCTCCATTCTAAACTTAGGTAAATTTGTTTTTTTGCAGGATCAAGCTCCATTGGTCTTGAGCAGCCCATTAGGGTTTTAGCCTTTTCAGGCTAAAAAAGGGTGTGACTTTTTTCTTGTCTTTCTGGGTGCATCTCTTAATGGGCTGCTCAAGCCCAATGGAACCTGATCCTGCAAAAAACAAACTCACCAAACCAAGGGGAGTGTTTAGAATGGGATAATGAAAGAAAACATTGGGGGGTGGGGTGGGGTGGAGAACTCAAGGAAAGACAGCCGATCATGCTAAAAACAAATCATGAGGGGAAAAGCAGGGTGAGTTTGTGTTCTCCTCCACCCCAAGAGGCTTACTTCTGGGTATTCCACACCCCTTAATTTGGCATCATGATTTTAGAAAAAAGTAGCATAGTATACATGGAAAAATATGGTAGTCGATTGTCTGTGTTTAAAATAATGGCAAACTGGTCATGAAATGTTTTACTACTCAGTAATTTTTTTCCAATGAAATATACTTTTGTATTCTGTAAATAAGACAGCAGGGCTCTTTACAATAGTACAAGTTAAGTCTTAACCATTTCTCTCATTTGTTTTCCCAACAGTGTTCAGCATAGACTGTAGTACAGTGGAATGTCCTCCTGTCCAACAAGTGGTTTGTCCATTGGATAGCTATGAAACCCAAGTCAGGCTGACAGCTGATGGATGCTGTACTCTTCCTACAAGGTTTGTCATGTTTTTCTTAATAGAGTTTCAGTCATGAGTTTAGATTTTCTGCTTAAGTGAACAAAGCTGTTAGTGATGGAAGGGTTGGGGATATATGACTGATTGGACTGATTGTTCAGCGTGACTATCTCAGTTAATTTTCAAAAGAACCATTTTTTAAAAATTTTGCTTGAAAAAATTCTAGATGTATCCTAAGCAATTGGTATGTGAAATGGTTAACAGCTGAAATGGAAAAAGTAACATCTACTCCCAATGTGTTTTGTGAAAGGAGTCAGTCTCTAAATATTTTCTTTAACAAACAGAAAGGTTCTCCATGTTATTTGCAGGTTGTCTTGAAAGTCTAGGAAGAATTTTTTTTCGTGTCTTCCAGATTACTGTCTAGTGGTGGCCATGTTTTTCATCTTTCCTTGCATACCCCACATGAAAGCTGTGGTTGTATGTAGGCTATTCACCTTCCTTTGTTTTCTGAAATGTCATGGTATACATTAGCTGCTTCCTCCACCCATCCTTTACCCTGTTATTGCATTGTCTGGATCTTACTGGTTCTGTTAGGAAGGTTGGAATGGGATTGCAGGGAGGGAGGTGGGTGCACGTGGCCATGTGACTCATGTCAACAGTGACAAGTATATGGAAGCAAATTTAACACAGACAAGTCTTTGCAAAGGACCCTAGGACTCTCTTAAGGTAAGTTTGGAAAGTGTTTGGGTGATTTACCTCATGATACCTTGTGGAAGATGATGGATATTGGGCAGTGTCCTTCCCCCATCCCTATTTTCCTTGTATTCGCTTTTATATTCTCATTAAAATTGCTTATGAAATTTAAGTTCTCCTCACATATATTTTTCAGAGATGGTAATTCATAACAAATACTGGTTACAAATTGAAATAGCTACTAAGTATTCATTTTTTTACTCAGAGCTAAGTATATTGATTCCTTAATTTGAAGATTAAATAACATAGGACAGCAAAATTAAGATTGCACAGTACAGTTTACAGTGCAATATATACACCGGTTGCAACATATTACTGCAGTTGTACACATTACTGCTGAATTATTCATCTTAATTCACCTTAAAGTGGTTGAAACTTGCAAATAAATTTACAAAGTTTAATAATGGATGCTTAGTTGTTCTTTTTTTATGTACCCATTTTGACAAATTTATTTTAGTCTTCTAAAAAAAGTCAGTTTTATCATGGCTGTAAATCATAGTGCATGTGATTAATTAATTATATACCATCAACTCTCTGTTGGCTTACTGGTCCTTCTCACTAGTGGCAGTCCGAGATTATGCAGATTGCCTGAGGCAGAACAGGTGTCAGGGTATGTAAACCCATCAGTCAAGCAGTTCTCTTAGCTTGTCAGGGGAGGGGGGTTTAAATGCACTTTTGTATTATATGAAATTAGGGATCTAAATAGTTGAATTTTGTACTTGTCATTGAAACATAAATGTTTTTTTAAAAAATTATACACAGCAAGATTATGATAACTTTTAAGTGTTTTTCACCTTTTGTGAAAATTATTGAAGGTGTTTGTCTGCAATAAATTAGTATTTTGCACAACATAGAAATTTCTTACACACACAAACACACACACACACACAGAGAGAGAGAGAGAGAGAGAGAGAGAGTTCTAAAAACTAAAAGTTTGTTTGGATTTAAGAAATAAATAAAATACTTTTATTCATCGTGTTAAAATGAAACATCCCATAATCATTTGTTTTCTTTTTTTAATTTTTCCATATATATCTTTTTTGAAAAAATAAAAAGGGCTTCAGGAACAAAACGTGGTTATTTTCCAAAAATGTTTCCGTTTTTTCCTTCACATTTCTAGATAGGATTCACTGTCAAGTCAGACTTAAATCACATGGTGACTTGAGTCGGACTCAAAATGTTCTCCACCCCCGTAACTCGGGCTTGTTTCGAAAACCACCCATTCTTCTTTGGGGGTGGGAATAAGTTTATTTTTAATAGGGACTTGGAATTTGGTACCAAAGATTCAGACTTGGACTTGGTACCATAGGGTTGGACTTGGGATTTGGCCCCAAGGACTTGACAACATCCCTATTGAAGACCAGCATGATATATTGGGTATTGTGGACTGCCCACTTTCCTGCATTTGAAGAAATGTGTTGCAGTTCACAACGGTATATGCCAAGTAGACCTTGTTAGTTTAAAGGTACTCTAAGACTTTTGTGGGGCTTGCTAAAACTCATTTCATACCACCTATCTAGTGTTCATATTTCTGCTTGTCTCAGTCTTTTGTGTGAGTTTGTTCTTTCTTTTTAGTAATTCACTTCCCTACACCATTGATTTCAGAACTCTTCATGAGCTTTTCTATGTTATACCAATAACAGAGATAGTTTTATCTCCTTTAGCTGTCGCTGTTGCTTTTTTACCATTTATGTATGGAAGAAGCAGCATTTTTTGATATTTAACTTACAAATTCACTTTATGTTTCCATTTGCTTACTATGTAGCATATACAGTATATTCATTTCATTCTTGCATTCTGTTATTAGTAATCGGCCAGGTGTCATTTGTTAATAAAAGCTGAAGAAGTTATAACTGTGAAAATACCCCACCCCAAAATATAAAATATACTACCAGCATTATATCATTATGATTTGATTCCACTAGTCAGATTTCATTTACTAATTTTACTATCATATTACAGTGGTACCTCAAGTTAGAAAATTAATTTGTTCCTTGGCACGCTCCATAACATGAACATTGTTCCGAACACTGATCCGAATGGGGTGCAATTCACCCTGGGAATTGAAGTCTTCCACAAAATTTTCATATCTCAATTTTTTCCATAGAGAATTTTCGTAACTCAATTTTTTATGGAAGTTTTTTTTTAGATGGACTTTGGACATACTTCCTTTGTATCTCAAGGTGATCATATCTCGAGGTACCACTGTATTTATTTCTTCTCTGTTGGGTTTGCCCAAGATGGCACATTCCACACATCACTATCCAAAACAGGGCAGGTTACTCTGGTAATAACATGTATAACAATGTTGTATTTTAACATTCTTGTTTATATCCAGGATTCTTGCTCCCACCCACCCCCATTTATTTTATTTATTAGTTTACCGTCCTGTTAGTGTAAAAGCACTATTTTGGGTGGTTTAACAATAAATATTCAAGGATATATATGGACATTCCCATGATTGGCCCCGGTTAGAAACAGTATTTTGTTGTTTTATTGTTCCAAAAATACCTGTCCTGGATGGTGGAGAGAAGCTTTCCAAAAGGAGGCAGAAGAACATAGTGTCAACAATTGTCCCACCCCTCACCAATTTCTTTCTCAATCATCAAATTCATTTTAGATAATCTTAACTCAGTTCTTCACTGCTTTTAATCTATTCTAGTGTTCTTACCTTTGATGATACTTCAGAGACATTTGTTCAAACTGTTCAAACATTCTGATTATTGTGCTTTCCTCTTAAGTGAAAATGTGAATATTCTGGAATTTGAATATTTTAATGGAATGTGGATTTATAATGTTCAAGTGCTTAAATCCTCTTAAGGTCAAATTCGGTTAACAAAGCAGATATCAAGCAGACTGTAAAAAATACAAAAAGAAGAGAGTAAATCATATCCCTTGTTAGTCAGGGAAACAGTACAGGGGTTTGTGTAACAATGAAAATGTATTTGTAAATATTTCAGTAAACACTGTCTTATTTTTAATTTTATGTCAGGTTTTCTCTAAAGAAGGATTCATTTATGCTCATAGGTAATAAGAAATATGATCCTAAATATCCCTTACTACGTAGATTAAATGTTTGTACTTATCTGAAGAGTTAAAGGCTTACAACGTATATTAAATTGTTGCATTCACATATCTGCTGTCTAGAAATTTGTTTATTTATTTTATTAAAAATTTACCTTAATCAGCTAGTAGCATGCCTCTGAGTCAACCATGAGCCAGCTACCTGGGATTGAACCCCAGGCTGCAAACAGTTTTAGTTGCAGTACAGGCATTTAACCACTGTGCCATGAACTACCTCTTCTAAAGGTATACTAGTTAGACTAATAAAACAAATCACTGCACATTTTTTGTACTTGCATTATAATTAGCATTCATATGTCTTAATTCCATGGAAGTGAGTTGCCATCTTATTCCATCACACAGCCTTGCTCCAGAATAAGGCTGCTAAAACAGTTCTCCTGAGAATTCATTGTTTGAGATGATTGGCTCCCTACCTTTCCAAGTTCGAAAGGTCCAAATCCCTCAGCAAATGTTCAGAATGGCTCCAAAACACCATGAAAAAATGCTCTTTAACTCCTCCCACCCCTCTACAAACTATGGGGGTTGCAATCCATCCTGGGTAGACTTTTTTGCAAGACATTATGAAATAATTCGTTATCCAAGGCAGCCCATAGGGAACATTTGTTATCCAAGGCAGCCCTATACCCAGAAATTTCCATTCATTATCTGAAACATTCATTATCAGAGGCACTCCTTATCTGGGGTATTATTGTACTATAATTCTGATTCAAGTCAAGCATTGTTCTTTAGAAGTGTTATGCTTTGTTTACTGTGTGGTGTTTAAAGTAGTTACGTTGTCCTTATGTTAACAGTAGGAAATCAATTTGCTATTGCCAACTTGTTTTCCCTGTTTGTTTTAGCACATCCTATGTTGCTTCACATATTTATGGAGCATTCATTACTTTGGTTTCAGGTGCGAGTGTCTCTCTGGTTTATGTGGTGTTCCAAAATGCGAGGCAGGCTACATCCCCCAAATAGTGTCACGTGGAGACAGAACACCTGGCAAGTGCTGTGATGTCTTTGAATGTGTCAATGGTATGTTATGTTCACAGTGTGCTTGCACTAAGCAGTTTGAGGTGTGGATAAATGACTAATGTTAAATTGTTACCAAGTGTGAGACACAATAATAGTGTAAAATACGCATATGTATATGTTGATGCAGAATCACTCTCACTAAATCTCTTAATATAAGTAGATATTTTGTTTATAGGTTAAACATGAATGCCAGCATTAAAAAGCATTTACCATATGCAGGCAAAATCCCGTTGCACCATACATGCATACAACTCGGGGCTGCACCTATTGTAGTTGCAGTATGGTTGAGGTGAAAGTGCTGTCCATGCGCTTTTGTGCCAGCATAACTTTATATTATGCCATTATGAGTAAGAAAACTGGCCATGGAAGTATGCACCTCTTCCACATTAGATTTTTAAACTTTGCACTAAGGAGAAAGGTTACAAGAATTATGGTTTCTCCTGCCCTGTCACTTTTTAACTAGCAAGACTTTGACATTCTCCTCAGCTGAAGTCTCTATGGCTTCTTCTTTATTAATTGGAATATCTTATATTTAATGGTTATTATAACAGTCTGCTTTCTAACTGTGCTGCTGATCTGACTTGTGAGGATGTGACCAGGACCTGTAGGTGTAAATTACAATTATTATTGTATATGAATACCATCTAGCAAACATTTGAAAAGTTGTTTATCATCTCAGGTGGTATCGTTTGATTTTGATTCTGAACTGGGTCCATTAACTACCGTAATTCCTCTAGTTGTTTGAAGAAGTTCATTACTGAAATGTATTGCTAAAATTCAGCAGTTACACTATTAATTAATTCATGTCATTAATTATTGGGATGGCCATCAGTAATTAACAATGAATTACGTCTTTGATAGTCTGTTAGGTTGTTGTTTTGGGCTATCAAGTCACCTCTGACTTAATAATTGTGTTCCACCACATCTGGCTTATGGTAACCCTTTTCACAGTTGTTTAGGTAGAGCATACTCAGAAGTGGCTTACCGTTGCCTTGTTTATGAGACATCTTGCCCAAGGCCCACAGGCTTGTTCTTCTAAAATGCGCAGTCGGGAATGGAATTTCCAACCTCAGGCTCCACAGCTTTCCAGCCAGCCAGTTCTGATTTACACTTACCACAACAGAGTTTTAGTAGTGTGTGAGGTATTTAAGGAATGGTTTACCATTGACACCCCCCATTAAGTATCCATAGTTGAATAGGAATTTGAATCCAGATCTGGTTGTAATCCTGCACTATGTCTGTTACACCACACTAGCTTTCAGTATTGAGTTTTTTCAGATTTATACCCCCTATTCTTTACACCTAAAGTAGATATACAACAACTCACTTCAGCTACATAATCTTGAAGATGTGAGAAGACTCTTTGGATTTATTGTTGTTATTGTTTGTTAAAAGCAATTTAAGTTTTTGGGTACATTGCAACATTATCATTACTTAGTGAATGAGTAGTTTAAATTTAATTAAATCTGTAATTTGACTTATGGGTAACAATAGTAATATCAAAATTATTTTGTATAATGGGACTGTTAGGGGCAAATAAACTTAAATCAGTACCATTGAATTTATAAGCTGCTACAAAAATCTTTAGCCTTTTATATTCTTTAACTCTACAAATACATAATAAAAACATTAATTAATGTTTTTAAAATGAATAATCTGCAACAGCCAGTGAAAAAATAGTTGGGGTTATTAAATACAGTAGAACCCCCGTATCCGCGGGGGATTGGTTCCCGGCCAGCCCGTGGATAATGAAATCCACAGATAAGAGTGAATGTTCTTATCAGAGGGTGCCAGGGGTGAAAGCAGTGGGAGATACCGCTAGCACCCCGGTGAACTGTGCCATGGCACTGTGCCACCTTTGCCAATCTTATGGATGGGTGGGCTTTCCCCGGCTGTGTGGCTCCACCTCCTCCACCGCTGCCACTGCCACCAATCTTGCAGGTGAGCTCTCCTGTGCCATTGCCGGGGAGTTTGTGGATGGGGCGGTCCTCCACCACTCCCGTGGGTGCCCGGGTGCCTTGCTGCCCGGCAGTAGGGCGGCTTCAAGGAGGGAAGAAAGGGTTTTTTTACCCTTTCTCTTTGCCACTTAGCTTCAGCAAGGAGAATGTGGGTTTTTTTTTTAAAAAAAAAACTTTCTTTTTTACCCTTTCTCTTTGCCACTCAGATTCAACTGCCCACTGGTGGCAGCGACGGCAATTTGGAGAGGAGAAAATAAAAAATAAAACATACCCACACCAATGCCTGTCACCCTCCTCCTCGCCGCCAGCCACCTGGCCCTTGAACTTCCGGGTCGGGTCCTAGGCAACCGATCGGAAGTTTTGAATTTCCTGCTCAGACTTCCGATCTGCTGCCAGGGACATGAGTGGGAAATTCAAATTTCCCTCCCCACCCCTCCAGAAGGTGCCTTGCTGGTTCGCTGCATTGCGGCAGCAGTGAGGAGGAGGTTGGCGGGCATCGGCAGAAGAAAGTCTTATTTTTAATTTCCCCCTCCTTTCTGCCACCCCCCATGGATCACCAACCGCGGATAACTGAATCAGCGGTTAGTGAATCAGTGGATAAGAGGGTTGTACTGTATCTGAATCACAAATATTGCATTATCCTTTTAAAAAATTAAATTTTTACTCCAGTCCATTCAAAAGAGCATAACGGAACAATATGTATAATATTACAGTAATAGTATACAGTGGTACCTCAACTTACGAATTTAATCTGTTCTGAATGCATGCTCTTTAGTTGAACTACTCTTAAGTCGGGGTACCTATCTAAAAACTTGAAAAAATAAGTTCAAAAATAAAAAAATGAAAACAATTTTAAGTTGAACAGACCATATCTAAAATTTGTAAGGCAGCAGTTAAAACACCAAAAGTTTTATTTATTTATTTATTTATTTATTGGATTTTTACCCCACCCATCTTCCAGAACGGAACTCTGGGCGGCTTCCAAATAGCTGAGCGAGTCAGCAAGCAATACAATATAATACAAACAAGTTAAACAACAATACAAAAACAATGACAGCAATAAAAAGCATTTTAAAACAACTAGGGCATCTTAGCATTTAGGCTTATGGTCACAGCACAGCAGCAATACAGTAGTTGGTGACACACGTATAGATGGCGGGGGGGAACAAACCTTAAGTTGCACTGCCGTAAGCCTAGCTAAACAGAAGGGTTTTTAGTGCTCGGCGGAAGGCTGACAGGGACTCTGCAGAGCGCACATCAGGTGGTAAGCTATTCCAAAGGGAGGGGGCGGCCACCAAAAAGGCCTGATTGCAAGTTTTCTGCTCTTAAATTGAATTGCTCTTAAGTCAAGGTACGACTGTACTTTGTGTTCATGCCTTATACCTTCATATATGTACACTGTTGCCATTTTCTCATTACCTTTTTGCAAAGTCTCTTTCTTGGCTCATCACTGTATTTTATGTCTACCTAATGCTGCTTGGAATAACCAGCAGTCCAACCCATTGTCCCCCTCTATTACTTTTTACTCAGTATTGGATTTTTTAAATCTCTCCTCTGTATTATCTAATTAGTCATTTTTCCATCAGCATCACTGCCTGTATTTTATTCATATATCTTTTGTCAAGTGAGGTCCTGAGAATAGCACCAGGCAATTTCTTTCCGCACAACCCCTATGAGAGTTGTGAGCAATTCTTTATTTGATAAAATCCTTATTTCTTCCATTAAATAATAAAAAGAATAATAATGTTTAATGTATTCTCAAAGGCTTTCACAGCCGAGATGTGATAGTTGTTGTGAGTGTTTCAGGCTGCTTGGACGTGTTCTGAAAAACTTCCAGAACATGGCCAAACAGCCTGAAAAACTTACAACTATCAATAATAATGTTTCATTCTGCCTTGCAATATATTTTGATTTGTAATTATATTGCATTATCTGAAGTACTGTGACACTGGCCGCCTGATGGTGGCCTAGAAGATAAAAAAATCACTTATAATGTACATTTTAGAGATATTAGTTAATACACTATTGTGTAACTTTGTGTGCTGGCATAAATCATATTGGGGCACTGTAGTAATTAAAATGAATTTAACACTTTCAATCCTCCTGTCTCGGCTTGTGAGAAGTTTTAAAAGTCAAAACTTACCACTAGATCTCTATCAGTGGTCTAGATCCCAGTGGCAACAATCTGACAATAACATTTGGCTTTTAATGCACCGCTACCACCAAAACTCCCTGATGGTTCCCCAGGGCAAAAAGGAGCTGAAGGGAGCATGAAACAGGAGGATAAACAGCTTTAAATCAATTGCTGCCAGCACACAGATCCAGTTTATGCTAGCATAAAGTTTTAGAATGGGATTTTACCCTTATCTTATTTTTGTGTGTGTTTATTAGTTAGTTTGTTTAAATAATTTATGTGCTGCCCACTTCCCAAAGGTCTCTGGGCGGCTTACAGTTAAAAAGAACAATTAAAACATTAAAATACCAATAAATAATTAAAACAATAAAACATTTAAATACTATTTAAATACCTTTTCAATATTTCACACTATATATTTGCATTTGTTTTTATTGTTAAATCATACGGACAAGCTCCAGCCCTAACAGTAACTTTATGCTTATAATAAAACAAAACATTAAACTAAGAATTCTGCTTCTTTATTTTTAATCTGAAATGTTAATTGATTATGTACTGCTCTTGGATGAATGAATGTTAATATTAAAATGTATGTGAACAATCAACAGTTTTAAAACGAATGTAAAGAAACATATAGTATGTAGTAGGTTCTAGCGCTGTGTGTAAAATCGTACATAGTGCAGCCTCAGATTAAGTCTGTTTTGAGTGGATTTTAATTCCTGGTTAGTGTGCTTTAAGCACCATACTTTACACTATAATATTAATTGCTTAGCTTTCAATGTACTGTACCATTAAGTGTTTCAAAAATATCTATATTGAAAAGAACAAAGAAATGTTTTAAATAGTTTTGTTCAGGGGGACTACGTAGTATCAGATAAAATAATTAATCCTGAAAAAAGGCACACTATTTGTGTGAAATTTCAATATTTTTTTTTGGATATTTTTAGCCCCAAACATGTAATTATGACAGGTTAGATATGACAGAAAACATCTGAAAAACATGGTACAGAATTTAGTCCTATTTATAATCTGCTGAATTCAGGGTGGATAAAATTATTGTTGTTGTTTTTTTAAAAAAAATCAATTTAAATTTTAAAAATCAATTTTATTTAAATGATCAAAATCTGTTTTTATTTAAATTAATAAATTTAATAACTGTGTATTACAGTTCACAGTAATTAGGCAAACGGCTATCATCTTTACAGTTTATCTTCAAACAACATCTGTAATACAGTATTATTGTTTTTCTCCAGGTTTTCTGGGGCAGCAGTGTTCTTAACATACATAAATCCCTTTCTAAGTACTGTGTCCCATGAGTGTCAGACACCTCAGCTCATAACTGCCTCTAGACATTCTCTGGGAGAAGTCCAGTTGGCATAACTTTTGTCTGGCATTACCCAGATCAGGCACCAGAACCATTTGATTTACCACCACCTCCCTCCTTTTAGTTCCTGAGGCTGCCTTGGGTTCCCTTTTGCAACAATCCAGCAGTGATTTTTTTTGCTAGTAAAAGCACTTGCAGCCAAAGCCCTATGGCTCCCAGAGATGTCCCCCAAAGGAAAGCAAAACTCTAGGGAGGCTTGGAACCTAGAGGAGGGGGATAGGAAGTTTTCAATTGCTATACATTAAATCCAAGTTAATCTTGTGCAAAGGCTGCAAACACACGTCAGGAGTGTAGGTTTCCAATTCCAACTCAGGTGGCCATTGGTCACGTTATCTTTCCCATCTCCTCAAATAGAGGACTGATGGGTATTTAGTCTTTCCCTTCCCTTTTTATCTTCTGCCCTATCCACAGTATATTTGTCCCAAGACTGATGAAGACGAATACAAGTCAAAAGCTAGCTTTTCGTGTGTGGTTTAATAAAGGTAGATACCACCTGCTCTTCCTTTTGTATAGTTTAAGAACCACATGGCTTTGATTCCTGAGGACCATGGAAACAATATCCAACTTTTCTCCTTCCCTGCTATAATCCCAATTTTGATTTAAACAGGTATTTGCAGTTTAAACGGGATTCAGTCTTTGGACATTTGTGACTCAATCATCACATTTTTTAAACCCTTAACCGCTTGTTTTAGTCAGAAGCTAACAAATTATATTTAATAATCAATTAAATGAGTTGGTTAAATAGTCAGTTGTTGTATGTACTTCAGCCACATAAAGCTATACAAGGTTTAATTTGGTAGGTTTTTAACTAAATAATTAATTACTGGATGGGTAGATGCTTAAAAGAAGTGGCGTTAAAAGATACTGTATTTTTGTGGAATCTTCTGACTTTTTAGTACATTTGCAGGAGAAAAAGGCAGAATTACTTTTAGGCTCAAACAGATGGCAAGAGCAGTTGTTTAAAAAGTTCTGAAAGCTTCTGTTACATTTGAGCCTGCAAAGTAAATTGCTCCTTAGAATTCTGTGGTTCTGTTTCTACTGGAAACATGTAGTCACTCACAAGCACTTTGATTTAAGCTATATGCAGAACTTTTTGTTTCTAAGACTCAAGCACCCCCTTTTTATGAACTTGTAAAGTGTAATGAAAGGCTTGGCTGTCTTTAGGATAAATGGTTGTTCTCGTTATATAAAAGTAAAATAATCTTTTTCCGGTTCTTCTTCAAGTAACATTCTTTTTATATCTCGAATGTATGCAACATGCTCTGCAATGTTCATCTGCTAGCCCGGAGAGAAATTGTTCCTTCATCTGCTTCTGTTGTAGAATCCCGCCCCTCTCTTACGTTGAAATTGCTGTGCTTCAGTATGTTCAGAAGAAAAAAACAAAAAATGACAGTGTATCCCATCCCAAGTGTACTTCCCTGTTTCTACACAGTACAGTGGTACCTTGTATAAAGGAACTAATTGGTTCCAAATGAAATTATGTTAAGCAAATTTCCCTTTATACAAATTCACATAGGAATGCATTGAAAACGGAGTAATCCCATTTTTATGTTGTATGGATTCTCCCCATAGGCGATTATGTTAAGCAAATTTCCCCTCTCTCCGGAATTTTTATGTTGTTGTACAAATTTTATGTTATACAAGCTGTTTGTTATACAAGGGTCCACTGTATTTGTTATAGAGATGTCCTTAATACTTATTTCACATGCCGTTATAAGTGTGCTTCCCTTCTCTAGGTGCATTTTAGAATTTATGAAATTCCAATAATGATTCCTATAAGAATTCAGATTTTTTTTTAAAAAAACACCTTGATTCTGTCTTGGGATGTTCTGCCTTATTGACATGAAGCTGTTTTTATTTGCATAAACTGGGAAATTTCATTTTCACAGATCCCTCAGTATTTCCTTAACCCCTTTGCACAAAAATGTTTTTTAAGAGTCTGGAAGCCACCTGAGCAGTACAGATAAGGCATGAAAGGCAGCAATATATTTTTACATACAAGTGAACTGGCAAAAAATGGGTGCCTAACTAGATGGAAGAACTTTCCTCTACTCTAAGCCAAACTTACTACTGGAAACACTTTGATGTGAGCTTTCTGGGGGGAAAAAATCAGATTTCAAAATTCGTAATGAAACCTAGGAAATTAGGGATAGCTAAGTTCATTGAAGAAGAACTTAAAAACTGATCCATTGAGCATACCATTACCAAACACTCTCATTCTGTTTTCTGTTTTCAGAAGCAAAACCAGCATGTGTATTTAATAGTGTGGAGTATTATGATGGAGATACATTTCGAATGGATGCTTGCCGGTTTTGTCGATGCCAAGGTGGTGTGTCTATTTGTTTCTCAGCACAGTGTGGTGAGGTACATTGTGACAGATACTATGTACCAGAAGGAGAATGCTGTCCAGTGTGTGAAGGTAATTTTCTTTGTTACAATTTGGTTTTGAAGTAGATAAATTATGTTTCAGCAATCAATACTGTATGTTTTACTAATAACTGAAACTTCAAGAATGGAACCTGTCTCTCAGAATGTTCTTTACATTAATAATGTGAAAGCTATAGAACCTCTGTTACCCGTACAGGTGAAATTATACAACCAGATATAAATGGGCTTGTGCTGTTCCTAAAAAACAAATACATAGTTTGGAGATTCTTATGGTCTTTGTCTTACCTATTTCGGGGTAACTGCTGTAGGTCACCCAAATGACTATCAGAGCTCAATTTAAATTGCTACTATTAGCACTTTAATAACATATATCTCCTGAGTTTTTATTATTGAAGTTCCAGTCTTTAGCCATACCAACCTACCTACACTCAGATCACTATTAGGGCACTATCTCACGAGCAATTTGATCCAGTTTTTACTTACAAGTAATCCAGCTCAAAAATGTGTCCCCACGACCATCGAGTTTTTTAAAAAAGAAAACCAGTTCAGCAGGTTGAACCGAGCTTTCCATGACCTAGGGGTGATGTTGGGTATTTTTTTAACCCGGTTATAAATTCGTGCTTTCCAACCTCGCATAGGTACATGGGGATGCTGATTATCCAGGTTTCCCACCTCCTTTGCCCTATTGGCTTATGCTAACTTTTTAAATTTAAAAATACTAATTTGGCTTTTGTTTCATTTTTTTGCACTTTTTTTGACAACCCCAAGCCCCACTACATCTGATGGGCGCTTGGGGCTCAGCCAATAAAAAAAAGTTTAAAAATTGCCCCCCAACTATTGGGGGGGAGGAGGGATTTTAAAACATTTTTTTCTTGAGCCCCAAGCACTCATCAGCTGTAGCACAGGCTTGGGGCTGGCAAAAAAAAGTTTAAAGTGGCTTCTTTTCCTCCACCCCATTCAGTGGGGGGGGGGGGGAAAGGAGTGTTGTTGTTTGGGTTTGTTTTTTGTTTTGCTTTTGTTTTTGTTTTTTGTTTTTGTTATTTTTTTTTCCAGCCCCAAGCCCACACTACAGCTGATGGGCGCTTGGGACTCAGCCAAAAAAAGTTTAAACATTGCTCAGGATCAAACATTAAAATGCAGTTTTACGACGTGGGAACATTAAGATTTGTTTATTAATACCACACCCATGAGGACACTGTAACCAAATCTTCAATAAGGTGATGACTTTAGAGTAAAAACACATCCTTATTTAAAAAAAGCATGTCTTTCACTCGTGTAATAGCACTCTTAAATGCCCTATTAGTCTACCTAACTAACTTTCAAGCAGTTACAATGGTAGACACAAAAATTCTTGCTAATGGCCATCTTCTCCAATTAACAGCCAACAGGCTCCATCATCACAGCCCTGCAAGTGGGCATAGAAAATCTAATGATTCAACATGTTCTGTAATTGACTTGCTTTCTTTGGTACCATAGTACGTATGATGCTAGGCAGTTGAAATTGTAAAAAAAGGTGCTCCTTCGTGGCCTTCATGAAGCCACATAGATGGATTCTCCAACGTGCATGCGCGGGGCTCCGGGCTTCCCTAGCAACGGAAAGCTGGTTAGTCTCCTCCCCCTCCTACTGCGCATGAGTAGGAGCCTTCCCACCCAAATACCTCAGTTCCCTCTAACCGCAGTATGTAAGTTAAGTACCAGACTGCGTGACGACTGGAGGGGCTTCACAAAGGAAGCCTGCCAGTGTGGCCTTGTAGCATAATATTCTTATACTGATCTGCTGATACTGACAATTTTCAAAGCACTATATTAAGTGTTTTAAGTGGATTAAATCATCTGTTTGCTTTTGCTTTTTTTTTTCAGACTCCCTTTCTCCTGTTAGTAACCCTGCTGGTTGCTATGCTAATGGTCAGATTCAAGCACATGGTGATCGCTGGAGGGAAGATGACTGCACTTTTTGTCAGTGTATCAATGGAGAATCTCATTGTGTTGCCACAGCATGTGGACAGAGTTGCTTGAATCCTGTAAAAGTGCCTGGTGAATGCTGCCCAATGTGTGAAGGTCAGCTATTTAAAAACCAAATATTGTTGTCATGCATAAAACAATTATCCTTGGTTATTATCCAGGTAGTAATTTTTAAGAGGGAAAAACAATCCGTCTCCTGTGACAGTGGAGAAGCACTTAATGCAGCCTCAACTTTCTCAGAAGTGAAGAAAATTCAATTGTTTAAATGATGTTTGCTTACTTCAGCAAGAAGTACTATTTCATGGGACATAAAACTACAGTATTTTAAATTTTGTTATGCTTTACTAGTATTGAACAGGCTTTGCACTACAATTGTATTGTTTATCATATGCTAGTAATTGGCAACATTGTTTGTTTGTTTTGTTTTTAGTTGAAAGGATTTTGATTGCATGAACGCAGCCCTGTGTGGATTTTTTCCACTAAAATTCCCATTGTTAATGCTGGGAGGTCCACCTGACAAACCCACACCTGCAGAAACATAAATGTGGCTCACCTGGAGAAAAGACCTAGCTGGCATATTTTCAAGTCCTAGCATAGACCTAATTATGCCCTAGCTTTCTCTGCTGAAAAGAAGCTGCTCCACTACTAGCTGGGAGTGTCCTTTCTAAAGAGTACATCAGGGCCAAAATAGGCCTTTAAAAACTTCCCATTAGGCTTTTTCACTAGGTGAATGTCATGGAGGTGTTTAAAGGTTTGTGCCCATCAGATAGTACTCTCAGAATGGAGAATTATGAAATTTGTAAGTGCAAAAATGTTCAAAGAATCTGCTGGCTAGTGGAGCACACCAGAGAATTTCAGAAGAAGGTAGTCTATTATTTATAGACAACAGCAAAGCCTTTGGCTATGGATCATGAAAAGCTTTGAGATGTTCTGAAAGAAATGGGTTTGCCTCAGCACTTGGTTGTCCTGTTGTGTACCCTACATTGTGGACAAATAGACACTGTTAGGACAGAATGTGGAGAAACAGAATGATTTTCTCTATGCAAAGGTTTCAGGTGGGTACATTTTATCCCCCTTTCTGTTCACTCCATATACATAAGATATAGTTAAAGCCGGACTAGAGTCAGATGAAGGAGTGAAAATTGGTGTAAGAAACATCAATTTAAGATAGGCAGAATTGGAACAATCTCTGATGAAAATAAAAGAAGTGTCACACTAGAATCTGAAAATTGAGTCATAGCAACTGGACTTCTTTTCTTGTGAGATAGAAGAGTTTCGCTACTCATCCAAGCAACTTCGTCAGTCTGAGGAAGGGTGCGTGAAAGTCCCACCTACGCAAACCTTCCCTACTCCCATTCAGTATGGGTCGTTGCTGGTGGAGGTGTGAATTGCTTCTGATTTGTCTGGGGTTTGAGGAAAGGGCCGCATGGTAAGTAGCAGACAGATTGTGCTCAAGTCCCCCATCTCTCTTGAGAGAGGGCTTTTCAATACTCAGATGAATGGCTTCCCTGACCCCTCTCACAAGCCACCTTTATATGCAGTTCATGCTGAGGAATCTGCAGACTTCTACACTGGAGAAACCAAACAGCCATTAAACGGAAGGATGGCCCAACACAGGAGAGGCAACAGGTCAGGACCAGAATTAGAATCAGAAGTGTACCTTCATTGGAGGAACAAAGGGCACTCATTCAGAGATGATGTACACATACTGTATTAGACAGAGAAGATACAAGTAGCACTGCAGAACGTTATGTGTGGGTCCTAAATGACATTTTACCCCACATATTCAACATGGTAATGGGACATGTTTATCAAATCTTAGCAGCTGTTGCATAGTGTACTAAGTCCCAACCACAGTAGGCTCATTGACTGTGGGAATTTGGTGAGTCACATTCCCTATAAGTTCTACAAGGGTGTACTCGAACTGTACTACACAAGGGACAAGATTTCAGCCACAGAATTGTAGAGTTGGAAGTTATCACAGAAACTATCGAGACCATTGCCTGCCAATATAGGAAACCCACGGCTAAACATCTCTGACAGCTGCTGTAATATCTGGTTTACAAACTTCTAAAGTAGGACTGTGTAGTGTCTTTGCCATCATGGTTTGTTTTCCCTAGACATGTTCCTCTATATTTTGCATTCCAGAGACTCCTAAAACGTCTTCTCCTCAGGCCATTGGTAGTTTCTTGAATGTCATAAAGGGACAGAATTTCCTTGCTTAAATGATATGGGACACATTAAAATGATAAGAAAATAATTCCATGTTAAAAGAATATATTTCATGAAAATACTGACTTCTGTGGTAGTTTGCAGTCATACAATGATTTCAAATAGTTTTTTTCTGGAAAGTGGCAGATATTTGTATCTTGCAGCTGAAAAATAGTTTTCAAGAAACTATTCCCATACTGATCTAACTCTTGTGGCAGTAGTGAAACCATAGTGTGCCTCATATTAGAAATTGGGTTTATGAAGGGTTTGGAATGGGGAGGCAAGGTAAGTGAGAGGAGTTAACCCCACCTCTGTTTGGTAGTTTTTATTTGAATATTTCTTTTGAAGAAAGATTTCATGTTCCTCTCACTGCTTGGTGCTCCCAGATAAGATGATAACCTATTTTTGTTAATTCCTTTTATTTATTCAGTGAACTTTTAATTAAAAAATAAAGCCAGGCAGTGCAACCCTAAAATGCCTTGATTAGATGGATCATTTGTTATTGCTACAATAGGCATTTGGGCACCAGGAAAGGAAATTCTCGAGCACTGAACTTGGAACTGGTATTTTTCATGTAATGAACTCAGGGAAAAGAAAATCTGTCTGGAATGCAAACTATGAGAATGGAAAACATTTAGTCACCCTTGGAATGATATGAATGTTTTTCCAGGAAGCTTAAGTAAACACATAATTCTGCAGATCAGGAGCAGCATTCAGAATTTGGGGGGGGGGGGGGGGACAAACAATGTTCCATAAAGAACATGGAAATTTTAAAAGTTCATTAAGGGACAGGTTTGTCAGAGACAAAATAAACAATTTTATTCTTCTAACCAGCTAGATAGAGCTGCAGCTCACTTCTTTACATTTGAATAGTGAAGTGGGGGGGTATTTTGAACTTTTTAGCGAAACATTTGCTACTGGGGCTTATGACCACATGATATTTGAAGAGGAAAAAAGCCAGTAATTTCAGTTGTTTAGTAAAGTTTTCCAATTGTTGCTCTTTCTCACACCCTGCTGCCAGCCCCATTCCACAGCTCCATCCCTTGCTGAATTTTGAGAGCCCTGAGGACCCAGGAGTACATTCGAGGAGGATATCTTAGTTAGGTTGAGTCATGCAGCACAAGGATAGGGCAGAGGTTACTTTCCCAATCTTCACATTCATTTTAAACCATTATCATTATTAATTCTTACATATATGAAGTCACATCTATTAACATATCTCATGTCCTGTAATATTCATGGACACATTTTTTCCTTAGTTTAAGATATAATATATATGGGCAGACAGTTTCTTTCTGCATCTGCAAATGTGAATGTGCCTGTTCCCCTCCTCTCCCCCCATGGGTTTTTAGGGAGAGGAAACTTGTTTGCCTTCCCTATGTCAAAGTATATAAGGAGTAGAAAGAAGTGTGCTAGGTTTTGTCCATTTTTTCAGGGTTTTATTAAAATTTGAACAGCAGTTGCACTTACCTTGAAGAACTGGAAATGAACTGTATTTGGGGAGAATTCCTTTTATTTCTAATCTCCAACTAAATTAGAAAAGATTTTGAGCTTACCCTTTAGGGCAGTGATGGTAGACCTTTTAGAGACCCGAGTGCCCAAACTGTGATTCAAAACCCACTGTTTTTCGCAAAGTGCCAATAGAGCAATTTAACCTGAATACAGGTGGCTGTGAAGGGGCGATGTCGGGTGCCCACAGAAAGGGCTCCGAGTGCCACCTTTGGCACCCATGCCATAGGTTCGCCAACATTGCTTTAGGGTTTGCTCTTTTTGGAACTGAGCAAAAAATGACACTATCACAGCAAATCCAACTCCTTCCTGTTCATCTTTTGGTTGGGAAGAGAGTTGTGAGAACTGGAAATTTTTGCATTTCGTTTAGCTGTCATCAGGATACATGAGTAAGAACTGTTCATTATAGTATGAGTTGCTTTTAAATGAACCCTTTTGAATACTTTTTTCAGTGTGCTGCTGTCAATTACTTTGTTTGCAGTCACTCTTAGCATTATTTGCAGTATTATTATTTTTGACGTCCTTTGTTGTTTGATAGAGTAAAACATAGATAGATACAGTATAGTGTTCACTTATTGATGTCAAGCACCAAAACTACTAGTACTCACTTTAAGGGTCATATTGCAAAATTATCTGGCAGAGTAGACAGGTTACAATTGGATAATAAACTGCTGACTGCCCTGTAAAAAACTGACAAGGGTATATAGCATTATTATATTGTTTTTATCCAAAGCCTATTTAATTGAAGTTAATGAGGGTGGAAGACTGAGTGAGTGTCTGGTGTAATTAAAAGTGACAGTTTCTTAATGCTTTCTCTGTGTTTGTGACACAACGTTTTCCAGATTATGGAGACAAATTATTTGAGATATTTTATGCAATGGATCCTTTATGCACAAAGGAACAAAGTAATTACATTGTGGTACATTTTTCATTTTGAGTTTTTTATTTAAGAATAAAATTCTTTAAAACTTACATGATTCAAAGCATAAATTATACCCTAATTTGAGTGGACCAATTTCATAATAGGTGCATATACATACCGGAGCCAGTATGGAATTTGTATAACCATTTTTATGACTCCTGAGCACTTATGTGATAAAAAAGATGTGTTCTTTAAAAAAAGTTAAAAAATTATATTTGCCTTGTATTTGTTCCATGGCATGAAAAAATCAGAAAGCTTAAAAGAAGTGCATCGAATTATCATGCCTAGTCCCTGATCAGTGCTGTACATTACTGATTCTATATTGGGCTTTACCCTGATGCTGAGAATCTCACATTTGATGCTAGAAAAGAATAAACCTGTTACACACACTGTTGTTGAGAGAAAGAGTAGTTTAAAAATACTCTATTATAAACTGAGAAAGATCTTTCAATATATTGTTCTATCAGTTCATACAGTACACACTCAAACTGTAGACATTGCAAACAGACGAATAGGTGGTAAAGGACACCAAGATGAGTAAGGAAGGGAAAGAGTCAATTTCAGGAAGCACAAATCAATCACTTCTTGTTAATCACAATGCCTACATGTGTCCAGAGGCACTTCTGATGCTGGCTCTGCTTCACCTATATTGATATCATTAACCTGGTAACCTATGGATAATTTCACCATAAAAATTTTATAAAACAGCAAAGCAGAAAATGGATCATACCTTACTTCAGCCATACTTAAAGTTCTTCATGGACTAAAGAACAAAATTTGCAGAACTTTAACCAAAATGTTCTCAGCCAGCCAGTTGATGGTGTTTTTGGTGGCATGAAGTAATAGTGAGATCACTTAATAGATGTGGGTGCTTACTCTAATAATTGAAATAGGAAAATAATTTAGATTTGTCTTCTCTAAGATTAGGTTGGCAACATTTTCTTTATGGAATCTCTAGATAGGGGTGCTCAGATGCCTTTAAAAGTTTTGTTGCACGGAATCCTGAACAATAAAAATATGTACATGTAACTACATTTGATAGACCTTCTGAAACGGCTTGGGGGGGAAATCTTATATCTAGGATAAAGCTAGAAATTAATTATGCTAAATTTCACAAAATGTTATGAGCTTATGGAATAAATTAATAGCTGACTATTACTGTAGTTATCTTTACAGTGACAAATTTATATTCCATTATAATCTATGTTAGTAGGTCCCTAGCAGGCATAGCCTTTCACTTCCAAAGTATACAGAGACAGAATGCTATTTTCCCATCCATTGTCTCGTCACTTGGGCACTCATTCTTTCTTCTACAGTTTGTCAAGGGCAGCAGTGAAAGGCCAACCTAAATCACATGTCCATATGTGCTTTTTCAAGCTTAACTGTTTGCGTATTCAAATAAGCCAGAAGCCTGGCAGTAGCCAAACTGGCTTTATTTGTTGAGTCTTGTTCAGTGAAGTGAAAAGAGCTGGGTATTTTCCCTCATTTTTGAAGCTGCATTTTTGGTTCACAGGGTTAGGGAGTGAAATTATGTCTTTTGTCCTCTTTTGCAGCTTATTGGGAATCAGGCATGCATATAAAATTGCTATATATTGGCAGTTACCTCTGTGAATAGAAGGTAGTCATTGATAAGACTGCATTGTAATATATAGGCTACTTATTTTGAACATACATGGGGAAAGCTGCAAATGTTTTAAAATGCTATAGAAAAAGGATTACTTACAACCTCTCCTGACTTACATTGCACAAGATCTCACATTCTTACACATCATTCAAAAAGAGGACAATTGTTGTCTTTCAAGAATAAACTCGTTATTAAAAAGCAAAATGAATTACTGTACAAAGGTTGTAAGTTGGTTGCAAGAAGTAATTGAGAGCAAGACTGCACATTCAGTAGATAAACTACTTAAACCACATTTTGAATTCTCTCCAACATACAGCATAGATTTAAGTTTTTCCTTCAGTTATTCTCAGTGCCAATTAATTAAATTTAAATATGTGGTCCAGACTCTTCCTGATGTTCATGATAGATTTGGAATGTTTGCCATGCTTAATTACAGTTTACTGGTGAAATGCTGGGGCATGTCTCAGCTGCTTGCTTGCTTCTGCATCTAGTACTGCAACTCAGAACTGCTCCTGTATTTCATCCGTCAGCCACATTTAACCACTGCAAGTTATGCCAACCTTAAATGAACGTCAAGTAAGATTCTGGACATTATTCATTTGTTCGCTAAATGTTCTTAGATGTTTAATCAGTGTTGTTGAGCATTTGGTAACAGGATATGTTCAAAAAGTGTGTACGTAAATATCTGCATGTTTTTCTAAAGGAGCATTTCAACAGGCCCTTAGCAGTGATTGATGGAGCTGCTTTCAAACACTAGTTGCTGTGATTTTTTTTCTTGAAGATGAATAGAAATGTGTTCTATTTTGGATTCAGAAATAAAATCAGTGTTGTGAGGAATATTTTTTACACTTGTTGCAAGTATATTCAGTTGACTGCTGTATAATTTATACAGTTTGTGGCTTATTAGCATTAATTGTTTTAGGGTATTAGCCTCCTGAATGTACAGTAGTCTGTAAGAGTTCACAGCTCTATCGTATGCTGTTACTATCATAGCATATGATGTAAATGTAGTAGTGCACTTTTGCCAAGTACAGACTATTCTTAATCTAGAAAGAGATTTGTGGTTTTATTTCAAATATACATCAGAGTAGAGATGGGCACGACTAGGGAAAATGACGTTTTCGAGTTGTCGTGTGTCGTAGGCGGCCCGTGTCGGCTCGTTTCCGTTTTTCGCAAAACTTCGAAAAAATTGTCGTTTCGTTTTTCGTTTTTTCGTCTGTCGTTATACTGGTTTAGGGGGGGTAGCGGGCTCCTGGAGGCACCTCTTTTTTGGAGGGTGGGTGCCTCCGCTGCCCCGCTATAAAGGGAAGCGGGCTCCTGGAGGCACCCGTGGGTGCCTCCTATCCTCACCCACTAGGAAGGGAAAGCAGGCTCCTGGAGACCCCTCATGGCATGGGGGTCTCCTCTCCTCACCTGCTGCTGCAAAAGGGCATGCATAGCCATATGGATATGCATACCAGTTGCAGACTCTGAGACCAGTCAGTGTGCACTGGCAGAACCCAGAGCCATAGGGTGATGCCTAAGGCTCTCGCACCTGCTGTGTCTCACAAAGAAGGGAATCGTACTTGCGTACAGTGCAATGCAAGTAGATCTGGCTTAGGGGACAGCAGCTTAGCGCAAGGGCTAGGGTTAGGCTAGTTACTGGTGAGGTTAGGGTGGTGTAGTGGGGTGCACCTCTGGGTGCCTCTGACCCACTAAGAGGACAGTACTGTGGCGTATGGGTAAGGAATCAAGGATTAGGGTTAGGGCTAGGGGGCTAGGGCAGGGTTTAGTGGGCTTTTTGGCACATCCCAGAAGTCTCAGTGGCCAAGTGGCCATGCGATTGGTGGGATGGCTCAAAAAATTTGCATGGTCCACTCCCACATGGCCACTCGGCCAGCCCATCATTGCGCAGGTGTAAAATAAAATAAAATAAAATAAAATCAATGGAGAGAGGACAGGGGAGGAGACATTTTGTTGCAAGAAAAATCCACTGCTACTGTAAAAATTCTGGCAGTTTTAGCATAGCAATTAGCAAATTTCGCATGTTTCTGTGGTGCTTGTGTGTTTTTGGACCATGATTTCAAAAAAAATATTGCGGTCGCCGTCCCATTTTGGATCCCCCGCCCGCACCGCATGGCATGGCGACTCGAGTCCGGCTGCCCAGGACAGGAGAGGGGGGGAGGCCGGGACCCCCCCCCCCAGAAACCACCCCTCTGGTAGTTGCACTCTTCTGCAGGCATATTTTCGCCTGCTTTTTGGCCCGGGAATTGGGGGTGGGGAGTTTTAAAACTTTTTTTCTGTGCTGCTTCCGCTTGAATTGCGGGCGGCAGCCGGCGGCGACTTTGGCGGGACGACGAGGATGCCCGCCCCCAGCGCAGCCCAGGGCCAGGAGGGACAGGAGGAGAGGGGGGGAGGCCGGGGACCCCCCCTCCAGAAACCACCTCTCTGGTAGGTGCACTCTGCACTCTGAGTCTGCAGGCATATTTTCGCCTGCTTTTTGGCCCGGGAATGGGGGGGGGAGTTTTAAAACTTTTTTTCTGTGCCGCTTCCGCTTGAATGGCGGCCGGCGGCCGGCGCGACTTTGGCGGGACGACGAGGATGCCCACCCCCAGCGCAGCCCAGGGCCAGGAGGGACAGGAGGAGAGGGGGGAGGCCGGGGACCCCCCTCCAGAAACCACCCCTCTGGTAGGTGCCCTGAGCCCTCACTCAGGCAGGCATATTTTCGCCTGCTTTTTGGCCGGGAATTGGTTTTTTTTTTTTTTTTTAACTTTTAAAAACTTTTTTTCTGTGCCGCTTGGCATCGCGGGATCGCCGCGATGCCAGGAACGACAACGACAAATCAGACCCAATTATTCTTTAGTCGGTTCGAGTTCGAGTTCTGGCGGAGTAATTCCCGTTACCGTTTCCGTTCCGTAACGGAAACGAGTAACGGAAACGGAAACAGGAATTCCGCTAAGTCGCGCCCATCTCTACATCAGAGATTTTACTTTTACTAACAGAGCAGGCACGTTTAACATGCATTGCAGTCCCATTTCCAAGCATTTGTTTATATAATTGAACATTGTAAACACTAACTGATCATTATCTTCTAATGTTTTGAGTACCAAATAATGAGTGAGCAAATATCACCTTTCCTGTCCAAGATGTAATATTTTCTCTGTGGCATCGGTCCACAAGCAGAGTATCCATCCAAATGAAATTTCAAACTCATCTAAGATAGGTAGAGACCACTGGGACAGTAGTATTAAGATACTTGATTTATTTCGGCAGTTTTCTACTACAGAAAATAGAGAGGTAGTAGAAAAACACAAGACGGTCTCTGAGTAAATACAATGGTTTAACTGATATGTGCTGCCTCTGCTTGCTTTTCTTTGTGGTGCAACTTTGATAGGTTAATAATTGAATTGGAGTGCTCTACCTAATTTATTCATAGCATTTATCAATTACAGTAAATCAAATTTTCTTCAAAATTTTAAATATGCATGCTGCTTCGTTAAGAGAATCCACAAGGATTCTCATAACCAGTAAGGCATTCCTTATATTTCTCCTTCAAAAAACCTACCTTTTTCTGAATAAATGAAATCTTTGTTGGGCTTTTTTATTTTATATGTATAAATTACAACATTTAAAATTCACAGATCAATAATGTTAACAAAAGAAAACCTAACTGCCCCTTGTGTATTTTAAAGGAGAAATTGTAAAAAGGAAACAAAATATACATTCTATTTAATACATAACAGCATGTGCCTCCTTAGTGTTTAAATTATGTAGGAAATACTATACAGTATACTTGTTTATTGTGCTTTATGTTGGTCAGGCGTTAAATGTAAATACTTGTGAAGTAAAGAACGAGGGTGTATTTCTGATAAACTGCACTATGCACATTAGGAAATCAATATTTCACATGCCTTAGCCAGTGGAGGTATTTGTCTTGTTAAATATTGATTTCCATGTGAGTGTCCAGAGAGGAAGCCTCTTGTAAAAAGAAGAAGACAGAAGAAGTGTAACAAATCCCATTGCCTGAGCACATGGCATTTGTGGGCTGACTGATCAACCTGTTGTGAAGCAAATATTACCAAGCTTTTCTGTTTATCTCTATCATAACATATTTTACCAACAGACATTTGCAGTAATAAATTTCAGATCATAAATTTTGTCTTATGCAATATTTGTTTTATGTCAGAACTTTTTATTTCTTTTTCTCTAGAGCCAACATATATCACAGTAGGTCCACCCACATGTTATCCACTAGTAAACTGCAGTTTAACTGAGATGGACTGTATTTATGATTTCAAAGTAGACCAAAATGGCTGTCGCACCTGCAAATGTAAAACTCGTAAGTATAACTGTAACATTCAGTTAATGGTTTTAAAAAAATATCTATTGACATTTTAGTACTTCAGATAACCATTTCAAAGCATTCTTACCCATCTGGTTCATCTAACACACCTGATTGAATTTTCTTAATATTACTGAGCTATGAGTTACTTCTCTCATGAAAAATGTGAAGTTTCAGTGGGGCAGTGTGCTTTTAGAAGCATTTTTACAATACGGCACTCTTTAAAGTATTATGCATTTTATATACTTTTTTACTCATTTCCAATACAACTTTATAAATCATTTTTAAATAATTTGAGCTGCTCTATGTATAAATAAAATAATGAAGCTTTTTTGTATTTGTGGTAAGTTAATAATGCACAATGGTTCAGTTGACATGTCTGGTCATGAAAAATAACAAAAAACAGTTGACCCAGTGGCTGAAAATGATAACATAAGAAGAGCCATGTTGGATCAGATCAAAGGCTCATCTAGTCCAGCTTCCTGTATTTCATTTGGTGGAGCAATGGTAACGTCATCAGCAGGAGCAGCAGGAGCAAATCGCCACAAATGAAAGGCTTCTTTTGGACATATTGACTCTGTCACACATTGTGTACCAGTCACATTCACCCACAAATCACCTTTTATCAGAGGCATGTTATCATTAATTGTGATGTCATTGCTGGTGTGCATGAAGAGCTGCACAACCAGATTTCTGCCACTATACAGTGTAAATTAACTACCATTCGAAATAGTTTTCGTGTATTTTGGTTCAGTCATCAATCCAAATGGAAACTACAGTACAGCCAAGAAATGAGAAGATTTAGACTAGGAAAGGCAGCAATGGAGGAAGTAGAAAAAAATCATCAAGTGGTAAGGATGTGACCCTGGAGACCAAGATCATCCACACACTTTTAAGTCCAGCAGCCATGTAGGGGTGTGAAAGTTGGACAGAAAAAAATGAATCCTTTGAAATCAGGCGTTAGAAGAGTGCTTTGCAAATACTTTGGACTGCTAGAAAGACAAAAAAAAGTGAGTCCTAGAACAAATCAAGCCTGAACTCTCTCTGGAAGCAGAAATGTTGAAACGGGGGCTGTCTTGCTTTGGGCCCACCATGAGAAGGCAGGATTTTCTTGAAAAGAAAGTAATGTTTGGAAAGGCGGGAGGTAGTAGGAAAAGAGGAAGAGCAAATAGTGGATGGACTGACTCCCTAAAGGAAACCACTGGCTTGAGTTTTGAAGAGCTGAGCAGGGCTGTTGAAGGCAGAACACAGGCCATTCATAGGAGTTGCAAAAAATGAGATACAAAAGTGGAACAGGGGATACATTTAGGCTACTAGAAATTTTTTAAAAAACATTGCTAATATTTCGAGGGCGAAACCCTCTTCCTCAGAGCAGTACCAATAGGTTATAACTTGGCAAAAGATGGATTTGCTAGGAGTTGTTTCTTAGATGTAAGGTCCTTGGCAAGATGGGGGGGAAAGCCAGGCAATTTTCTTAGTTGAGGCTCAGAGCTTGGATGTTCTTAGACTGCATCCGAAATGAAGGGAGGGAGGTGTTTTTATTGTCTCAGAGAAAATCAATTCTATTTTAGATCCTACTACCAGGGGTCCAAAAGAAGTTCTTGAGTGCTTAATAATATCTGTTATCAGGAGCTTTTCATGAAATGTTGAGAAACAATGTGGGTTATTCCACTGCAGTTATCAAAGTACAGTGGACCCTTGGATAACAAACAGCTTGTATGACATAAAATTTGTACAACATAAAAAATTCTGGAGATAGGGGAAATTTGCTTAACATAATCACCTATGGGGAGAATCTGTACAGCATAAAAATGGGATTACTCTGTTTTCAATGCATTCCTATGGGAATTTGTATAAAGGAAATTTTGCTTAACATAATTTTATCTGGAACGAATTAATTCCTTTATACAAGGTACCACTGTATAGGAATATTGGTGTGGATTATTCTACTATTAAAACCCAATGTAAAAAATCATGTAGATTTTCCTACCTGTATTCCCTTACTTGCCAACTAGAGAACTCCCCACCACAACACTACTTCACTGGTAAACATATACTGTTGTCATTAAAATCAATGCACTGTACCACGTAAGAGCTCACTAGTCTGCTTCCTGTTGCTCAGGAATATGAATACAAAACAAGATGAAGTGTCATAATAATAGTCTTCCCAGCTGAATAATTGCACACTAGCTTTTTGCATAAACTAGATTTTTTTACACCAGAGGTTTCCTCATGATCAGGACAGATGGTGTTCCTTTGCCACCAATTTTTGTCATTGTCTCTGGTGACCTGGATGCTTCCGTTTCAGGGACTACATGCTGAAGTTCTTGCTGGTCAGACATCTGCTTAAAAGGCTCTGCTATTTTGTTTTTCTGTTTGCCTGAAACTTCACCACAATTGCATACAGTGACTTCCTTTACTTCTCAGCTACCAGCTTTCAGTTTTCCAGGTCTTATCATAGTACAGTGGTACCTCGACGTATGATGTTAATCATGCCTTCGGAAGTCAATGAACTCGTAAGTCGAACAGGTTTTCCCATAGGAATGCATTGAACATTAATTAATCAATTCTGGAGGGAACTGATTAATAGGTTTTCAATGCATTCTTATGGGAGGGCTGTCCCAGCCCTTCTCAATCAAGGGCAGCCGAAGGCTGCTTTCCGCAACCCTGCCAGACAGCTGACTTTGATAGGTTGGACCTGTCAAAATCAACTTGGCGATTGCGGAGAGCAGCTTTTGGCTGCCCTTTATTAAGGGAGAACCCTGGGCACCTTGCAAGGGAAGCGCTTACCTCCGGGTACCCGAAGGTAAGCACTTTCCTTGCAATCCGCCCAGGCTAGGCAAAGATCGCAGGGACCAATGGATCTTCAGCTAGCCTGGGCGATTTGGAAGGCAAGCAGCAGCTGTGGATCACCACTCCCGCTTCCCTTGCAACCCTCCCCAGCTGGGAGAAGATCAGTGGGTCCATGCTTAGTGGGCAGAGCACGGACCTATTGATCTTTGCGCAGCCCGGGTGGTTTGGAAGGCAGGCTCACGTCCTTTCCAAACCGGCTGGGTTGCGCAAAGATGTATCCATCCCAGGGATCTTCTGGGATTGATGCATCCGCTTACTTGGAGGTAAGCGCTTCCCTTGCAAGGCGCCTGGGCTGCTGGAAGTTTCATCATTCCCTGGGAATGATGCAACTTCGGGCAGCCTGGGCAGTTTGGAAGGGAGGCGCAATGCAGAGATCAAAGCAACCAAGAAGAAGGAGGTGGTGGCGATGGGCAGCAAACGCTGCACACAACAGCTGACTTTGACAGGTTGGACCTGTCAAAGTCAGCTGTCATGCAGAACAGAGAGCAGCATTCATAAGTGGAATTCAGTTTTTGAAGTAACCATAAGTCAAGGTACCGTTGTATCATAGAATACTGAAGTTGAAAGGGGCCTATAAAGTCAACGCACACCCCTGCTCCATGCAGGAATACAAATCAAAGGGCATTTGCCAGGTGGTTGTCTTTCAGCTGGAAGTTCCCTGGGCTTAGTCTTTTTCAGCTAACATTTTAACTACTGCCCCCAGCTGATTTTAATCAGCTTGACTCAAATTATGTAGCCAGGGCTTCTGACCACATGTTTCTTTTGCAACTTATGACTGCTAAATTACTTTCATCGACAGCCATCTGCTAGCTAAGCCAAACAAAGTAACTTCACCCCTAGCAGTTTTTAAACTTTGTTGAAGGCTCTCCGTTATAGCATCTGTAACTAAATCACATTTATGGTCATACACAATGGGAAAGTCAGGCCTCCCAAAACAGGGCTTGGCAGATTTGCATCAGGACTCAAATGCAAATGCAGAAATACGTAATTTTGATGCTAGTAACTTAAATCCTGTATACGGTACCTGTCAACATAACCCAATTAATGTACCGTAATTTTCATCATTGAAATGTAACAGCTTAAGAAGTCACTTATCTAGGATTTAATAAGAAACGTCTATGTGCACTTTTTAACTCTTGGCAACATAGCATTGGTAGTTAAGCTCATGGCGTTATGCAGGCCTGACATAACCAATAGGCTTGGGGATAGTTAGCTGAATAGTGGCATCAGTGTACACAGAATATCACAGAGTATGAGGAGGCAGATTACAAATTAAAACTTTCTCAGGAAAAATACAAGGCTGGATGGTACATGTGCTGTGTCATATGTTCTCATGAGAAGTGCAACTTCCAGATTCCTTCCAAGTTTCTGAATTTCCTGAACACCAATAGGAGGTACCTTTACACATTAGCCACTCAGAATGAATGTAGTAAGGCAAACTTCAGAATAACCAGTGTCAGTGAGATACAAGCATCATTTGAAAACTCTGCTGATAAGAGGATTTCCGGCATCAAAACATAAGTGAGTAAAAGCATTAAGCTAAGCACAGAGTACAAAAGAAAATGGATAGCAAGTATAACCATCGACGCTGTGTCTAAATATCCCTCCACCCACCCACTCCCTTCATTTCATGCATAGTTAATGTACTTGCATGGCTACAAAATACAATTCAGCAAAGAATGTGACTTTATATATACAGATCTAAGAAAATTAAAAGATGTCCAATTATCCATCAGTCAAGTTTCCCTCTAAGGCCTCTGCCTCCCTCCACGCAGGATCTTTCTCCCCCGGTACACCCGCCACAACAATTTTTGTTATGGTTGCAATGGAATCTGTGGAAGGAGATGCATGCATAGAGGACAGAGGCCCATGAAGCAAGGCCAAAAAATTAGAGGGGGTGTTGCCTACAGTTTTTCAAAATGGTGAAAGCCTTTCATGCAATTTTGGAAATAAGATGAGGGAGAAGAGGCAGAGTGTGCCACAGTTTTACTGGCCACAGAAAAATGATGTTGATGTACAAGTCTAATGATGTCTATGTCAAGTCTAATGAAGCACAGCAAGGCACAATTAAACTCACATGCTGTCTCTCTTTTAAACATATTTCAAAGTAATGGAGAAAAACAGTCCCACTCATTTAAAAGGTATGTCCATGAACATTTAAAATAGCAGTTAATACTTTTTAAATGCTGTAGGTTACTAATGTTCATACCAAAATAAAGGTGAGGGAGTCAAATCCTATAAAGTATAATGTATTGTAAGAAATGTGTTAACTTCTGTTTGGAGAAAGCATGCATGTTTATTAGGAAACTTTCTCAAGTTCTCTTGTCACAAAAGTCAATAATGTTATATACAATGAGCATTGGGCGGGAGGAACTCATCAGGTGAAAATTAATAATGTATTTCTTTCTATTTGTTGGTTTCCAAAAAGCAATCATGCCATGTGGAAATATTTGCTTTTATAAGAGTCTAGGCATGTGCAAATGTTAGGTACATACCTGTTACATTTTATTTAAGTGTTATACACAAAAATGAATTGCAAACAGCAGTGTAGTGAGCAAAAATATATTTGCATCCACTATAATGTATAATGACATTGCATGATGTAAATGATTTTATATTAACTATGAACTATAACTATTTGAACATTACATATATAAGCTATGCAAGATGCAGTCTAAAGGATTTTGGTGCTTCTTTACGTTAGTGGGTTATGGTTGGGGAGGTTGTACATGTTCTGTTTTTCTTGGTACTTTCAACGTTATGACAGCTTTTTGAGAGAACCTCTGAAGCTTTCATAATCTTGCTAGATGGAACAAAAATGGGTGTAAATATGTTCAATATGATTATTTATTTAGTTGTACAACTTATATGACGCCCACTACCCAAAGGTCTCTGGACAGCTCACAAAGCAATTAAAAAGTTAAAATACAAATACAATACAGTAAATATTGCCATCAGGACCCACAACCTATGTTATTTCAGTTAAAAAAACGTCCTGTTAGCTGTAAGCTTTTTCTTATCTGGCATGTATAATGTGTAGCCTGCACAATTAAATTGTAAACCGCCCAGAGAGTACTTGAAGTGATATGGGGCGGTATATAAGCAGAAGCAGAACACTTTATTGAATTCATTGCAGCAAAATATGGCAATACCCATTGGATTGTCTTCTATTACAGGAATTGCGAAAGATACATTTGTTGGTGGTTATCTCCATAAAAAGTGGCAGGCCATGTTCAAGTAATAAGCTTAGATTCTCATAAATAAACAGCATAATAATGACAAGTAAATAGTAGGGCAATTCCCTATATATACTGTAGTTTTATTTTTCTAGGTTGAATAACTATTACAAACATTTGCTGAGCTTAATGTTCTTTGTTCTTCACAGGAGAGGAGTTCTGTGCTGACCTCATGTCAGGTTGTTCGTTGGATTGCGAATTTGGTTTCCAGACTGATGCCCACAACTGTAAGATCTGCCAGTGCCGCCCACGTCCTAAGAAATGCAAATCTGTAGTTTGCGACAAGTACTGTCCATTTGGATACTTGTATGTATTCTTATTTTAAAAGCAATCTTATCTTACAGTAGTATACGCAAAGCCTATTGAGATTTGACATGTCACAGGTAGAAAAAGGGAAGTATTGAACGAATCAGCTGCTCACTGGTAGTGATCTTTTTAACGTCTAGTAAAGGTACATACCCTCAAAAATAGAATTCTGACTTGAGTATTTTCCCTTGGCTCTTGGATTACTGTTAAATCCATATGAAAGGAAATGTTTTGTGTGAATTTAGCCACATTAAAAAGTTCTCCTCAATTTTTTAACAAAGTACCAATTATGTCATTTCTTAGTAGGTCATCATTGAAACAGTTTTTCTCTGCCATGAGTAGTCTTGCTGAATGTTGAGTGAGATAAACGAGCTCCAAAGAATGAATCAATTTACTCAGTAGCCACTCTAGCCTGTACAGGCAATAAATACTTATGTTGTGCGGGGAGAACCTTTACCTTTTTATTTCTGGTTAGACTGATTATCCAAATAGCTGCATTCGCCTTCTAATTAATAATAGATTGATCCGATTTCTTTGATTTTCATACTGTTTTCATGTAGCCATTCCAGCTTTTCATCATGATAGTTTATCTTTTAAACATTAGATGTTCCAACTATTGCCAAACCTGTACAGAAAAAGAGATTGTCATCCTTTGTATGCATAGGATGGATATTTGACATTTGATTCCTTTCATTAATTATTTCGAACAATTAGTTGTCATATAGCAACATCATTTTGTCTCCTGACTTCTGTCAGATATGTCTTTGGTACAGTATTTCTGGCTACCTGCACCAAGACAGACCTCTTGCTGCCATTGCCTGCAGGAATGTGGGGAAGGAAAATACTTGGGGTGTGCTTGGAACACAGAAGTGGCTTGTTCCGAGGACCTGAGAAGTGCAGGTGCAAACAAATGAGAAAGAAATAAAAGGGGAGACAGGAGAGAGAAAAGGGATTCGAAGGGGATGGTTCATCCGTACATGAGAATTACCCACTAGTGTGGTAATTTTGAAAGAGAAACATACTGGTTAGACATTTTTTCTATATTAATTTGTTTGTATTTTTTAAAATTACTGTTTTAAATATACAAAAATAGTTATAAAAACTAAAAAATGCCCCACAGAAACCTGTGTCTAGAAGTAATCAGGATACAAATTAATAATGTTGGAATTCATTATTTTCCTTTTTAAAAGTGGACATCTTTACAACTTTGATACCTCAGAGTAACACTTTGTATTTGATTGTATTATGCCCAAACTCTGGGTAATAGCAAATATACACTGGAATCTTTTTGTCAAAAGGCTGTTTTTCTGTGCCAGGCTGGGAAGATATAGACTTGCTGATCTAAGTGATGAGGGAACCTTGAGTTTTCTAAGACAAGAGAGAATGGATTGTGCATATAATTTTGGTCTGGCTCTGTACTGGTACCCCATCTAGTGGATAAGAGAATGTCTACTCTTTAAAATTTTAATATAGTCTAGTCATTTTCCTGTTCTTACCTGAAATATTTTCTTTATTGTACTTCTGAAATAAGATGATCTAGCAAGGTGTCAGATTCATTATATTGAGAATGTGTAAATGGCATCATGGTATCCCTGAGGACTGTGTGCCGCCTCATGACTTGCAGCAAACTTAAGTTTAGGTGGTTAAGTGTACAAACCTGGTGGCTGCAGTTTGAGGTACTGATAACCAACATTCCCTCCAAGCAGTGGACGTACACACAGAGCTGCCTCAGGGCTAAGCAACAGCAACCAATGTTGAAACCTGTTTACTTCCCTGAGTTTGAGATGAAACCCTGTTCTTCACACCTACAAAGGGCAAGGCATCCATGCAGCAGAATTGAAAATTAGAGGAAAATAGATAACATTAGAGGTAGAGATGTAAAATTTCCGGAAAAAAATGGAAATTTTGGGGGAAATTGAAATAAATGCTAATTAGCACTCCGCTCCCCCTTTTATAGCTGAAAAGTCATTATGTTACTTTAGGAACATAAAATATGGCTATGGACAATATAACTTGGCATAAAATTATCACAACTAGCATATTATAATATAGTGTATCCAAACATTTATTAGAGTTTACTTTTTAAATAATATTTATTTGTATTTGTAAGTAATATTATCAAAACCTCATTCCCATAAAAAGAAATGAAGAGGGGGGAAATGTATAGAAGGGAGTGGGACTAAGTTTCAATAAATGGGAATGAAATTTAATCAGAATCATTTTTGTTGCTCGGTATTTCCTTCCGGTGCTTTGAGGCCTAGTGAAGAGGACGGAACAGAACTAAACATACCCACCCACATGCAAAAACAAAAGTGAAACCTTTTTCTTGTGACAATAGCAGCATCTCACATGCATCTTGGTCTTGCATTGGAGAGTTCAGTTTGTAACCTAGGACTTGCTTGTGCCCAGTGCACAGAAATTAGACTAATCAGATACTATGCATATTTCTTAGAAATGATTTGGAAAATATTTGTACACCCTGTCTTAAAATATTTTATTCATTATGTTAAAATAAAACATTCCATAATCATTTTTTCCAATTTTCAGAAAAACAAAAAGGCTTCAGGAAAAAAAATGGGGAAAACTGGGTTTTTTTTCTCAATTTTTCCATTTTTTTCAGGCTTTCACATCTCTATTTAGAGGAAATGTGATAACACATTTCTTAGATTGTCTATTAGATTACACGTAGATTATCCTATTTTTCTGAATGGAGGCAGTTCACAATGGGATTTGTACCTAATAATCTTAGAACTGCAGAGCTAGAAGAGACCCTTTGGATCATCAAGCCCTGCCCATGTGAGGGAGACACTGTAGGGAACCAAACTCTACCTGTGGCTCTGCATCAAAGAACAGTATCTAAATCACTGGGCTAGCCCACAGTACTTCTCAGTGCTGGTGATCAGGATGACTCAATTGATAAAGACTACCTAGTTCTGATTTCTTCAAAAAGCTTATCATTTAAGCATCTAACTCACATGTGAAATATTTATTGTAGAATTGTTTTGTTGTTGTTTCCGTTGTCGTCCCCACCCCACCCCAAGAGTGAAGTAGAGATGTGAAGGCCCGAGAGAAAAATGGGGGGGGGGTGTTTTCTGTTTGTTTGTTTTTCCTGAAGCCTTTTGGTTTTTTTCTGAAACATTGGGAAAAAAATTATTATGGAATGTTTCATTTTATGGTAACGTGATGAATAAAATATTTTAAGACAGGGTGTTCTAATATTTTCCAAATCATTTCTTAAAAAATATGCATAGTATCAGATTACTGTATTCTGATTTCTGTGCACTAAGGACAAGCCAGTCCTGGGTTACAAACTAAACTCTCCAGTGCAAGAACAAGAAAAAGGTTTCACTTTTTTTTAAAAAATCGTACAAACCCAAACCCGAACCAAACCGAGGGTGGGCCCAAAACAGAACCAACCGAACCATTGGTTTTCTGTTTCGTGCCCACTTCTATTCCTAAAGAAACAGAATGACATTCAAGCTATAAAAGGGGGTGGGAAGTGCATATGTAGCATTACATTACCAGGTGGCCCAGAGACCACCTGGTAGTGGGGCGGTTAAAAAATCTTGTAAATAAACAAATACAGTATTTTTTCTCAATTTTTCTGAAAGTTTCTGGTTTTTTTCTTTGGGGAGAAAAACAGAAAAAATGGGGGTTTTCTGAGCTTCAAAAATTTCTGGAAATTTTACATCTCTAGAGATTCGGCTAATACTACATTAAAAATATGTGATCCTTTGCTCATAGATGAAGTTCCTAGGCCCAAAGAAATTAGAAATTGAATTCAAGGATATTCTCTCCTTAGCTGCATCTGAAGAAGTCCATGACAGCTTGTAACAGATAAACTTTGCTAGTCATTGAGTTTTTTCCCTCCCTAGTAAGTTTGTTTGTGATCATAGTCTTGGGTCCAGACAGACTGCAACAACAAAAGTGTGGTTACAGTTGGAACAGTTCAAACTGTTAAAAAAACATGTTTGAGGTAGAGCGGATATAGATGGGGGAAAAGATTTATCTTTTCCAGATTCCATTTTTCCAAGGAACTTGCATATACAATAGTCTAGATCAAATACTACCAGAAAAAAATGTTTTGTATTCACTACAAATATTTAGATTTCTTTTAAAAAATCAGATGTTCCACAATTTTTTATTGTCTAGGAAGAACAAGCACGGATGTGACCTCTGTCGTTGTAAAAAGTGCCCAGAACTTTCATGTGGCAAAATCTGTCCGATGGGCTATCAAAAAGATAATCAAGGGTGCCTTGTTTGCAGATGTACAGGTAGGAGTAAGAAAATCCATTAATCTCCTTTTTTTTTCAGAATTACACTGGTATTGTTCTCTCCAGGTTGCTTGTGAAATTGCAAAACTCTTTGTCTTTCCAAATGGAAATGCATGCATCTTTTTCTGGGTTCTTTTTCTCCTTAGTGATTCAGTGAGTCTTGGCACATTTTTGCATATTCAGTCCAATATAAGCATAATTTAGTGGCACTTTTTCACCAGCATGGTCTTCCAAGACAAAATGCACTAGTCCAAAGCAAGGTGGAGATATTTTATCTAATCCCAAATAAAAAATAAACTTTATTCAGTTCCTGAGAACTGCATATGAACATACCTGATTGGCAGATTCCCTGACCTCCTTTTTGCCAGTAAATGTTGATTGCTTATTACTGCTTATTATATTCAGTATAGAAAAGTAAACAGAGCTTGGCATGTTAGATTTAAAAATTAATAAGGTAAGCCTTAAACATTCACAATTGGGGAATTAATTCATTGAGGTCAGCATTTAAAACCAAAAATATTAACTTGTTATATTGGCATTACTAACATTTAAAATTAACCTGAGAATTTAAAAGGTACCTTAATGGTCTCTTCATAACAGACTCGTGTACCAATAAGAAAAATTATGAAAACTTTTGTTGGTGAGGGCTGTATTTTTCAAATGGCAAAACAGACAGCTCCATTGCTACAATTAAATGTGGTTCTTTCTGGACGTCCCGTAATTAGAGAGTATGGGGGTTGCAGGGGTCTCTCTTCCAGGGCCTCTCAATTTGACTAGATCATTGAGCTGGTAAACTAAAAGTTAAATGTTGGACATTACTGCCATTATACTAAAGCATTATATATATATATTTAAATCAACTACAGAGTTATCAGGCTCTATAATGCCACCAGCCAAAGTGGGTTCTTGTTTGTCAGTTGATGGGCACCGTCATGAAAATGAAGAAAGTTGGCATGATGGCTGTCGTGAATGTTACTGTCATAATGGACGGGAGATGTGTGCTTTGATAACTTGCTCTGTACCGAACTGTGGCAATCCTACAATACACCCAGGACAATGTTGTCCATCATGTCCAGGTATCATTTTATATTTTATTACTGTATTTTATTATATCCTTTTTATTTATGCAAAGATATTATTTTTGTTTTGTAGTCTTTGTGAAATTACAGATGCAGGGTATTTATAAGGGTTCACATCAGAAACCGACAGTTCTGCTTGAAATCTTACTTGTGGGGGAAATTGTTGCAGGCAGACAGTACAGCTGTCAAAGGTACACCTGTCTTGCATTTGCTTTATCCATTCCCTTAGTGTCATTATTCCCTTACTTGATAATGCTGTTTTCAACCTTCCTTTAAAATGATCTAGTGTTTTTTCCTAGTACCTATGCTGAAGGTTATGTTGTGGGACGTAACTCTCCACTCATTAATTGTTCCAACATTCTACCATATTTTTCAAAAAAGGGTTTTCTAAATGTCTCATATCTTTCTTAATTTTCTGTTTGAAAAATATATTTTCTGTTGTGCTCTCTTCCTTTGTTTCCAGATTAGATTGTTGTTATTCCCTATTATATCTGGAATAATCTCAACTGATTGGCTATATAATATAATATAATATTGGATATACCCAGGCTTCCTCCTTTCTGTGATATTTAACATGAATTCTTATTAAATCTAACTATCTTGTTACCATTATAATATTTATCTTGCCATGCAGCTCTTTCAACGGCCTTTCCTCAAATTTCATTGATAACATCTAAAATAAAATAATTATTCTGAACTAGGACTTTTTAAATTTTTATATTCCTTTATCTGTTATATTATCTCCTTCTCCAGTAGTTCTAAAGTCATTTTAACCATCTCTTGTAGATTCCATGAAATTTTTATCCCTAAATAATTAATATTTCAACTGCCTTCTGAAAATGTCCTTCATCTTCATTGTTTCCTTTTTCACGATTTAATAATATGCATCCTGATTTATTCTACCTTTAGTCCTGTTTTTTCCTCAGCTTGCTTTTTGAATTCTCTCTATAGAGTCTATTGGATTTCTAATTACTAGTAATGTATCATCCACACAAAAAAATCACCATGTGAATGAATAAAGGGAATCCCATTCCCTTTATTTCCTTATCCTCTCTGATTGCATTTGCTGACATCTATATTACCAATATAAATAACACTGGAGATAATGGACATTCTAGTCTTGTTCCTCAGGCTAGGAAATTTGTATCCATTATTCCATTATTTACTAGCATTTGTGCTGCATTCTGTCCAATTGTTGTATTATATGTTTAAAGCACTTACTAAATCCTAACTGTTTAAAACGCCATTTTAATATATCCCATTCTCTCAAATCAAATGCTTTAAAAGTACAGTGGTACCTTGTATAAAGGAATTAATTCGTTCCAAATGAAATTATGTTAAGCAAATTTTCCTTTATACAAATCCCCATAGGAATGCATTGAAAACGGGGTGATCCCATTTTTATGTTGTATGGATTTTCCCCATAGATGATTATGTTAAGCAGATTTCCCCTATCTCTAGAATTTTTTATGTTGTACAAATTTTATGTTATACAAGCTGTTTGTTATACAAGGGTCCACTGTACCTAATGCAGTGCCACCTACTTTACATATGCTCTTCCTAGCTATGTACATGGCATTAAGTACCTTCCTCACTAAATCAGCCATTTATCTCCCTTTAATCTTGATCTTTATGAATGCAATGCCCTACAAAACAATTCAGTCTATTTACTAATACAGATAAATATTTTTTGCCTTTTGATAATGATTTCATAAAAAACAAATCTTTACCTGGTTTCAAAATTAAAACTATTAATGATTCCTTTAATGACTGGGGAACTGCCTCAGCTTCTCAAGTTCTGCAGAATGAAATAAATATATTTCTCCTGAAGGATGCTATACAAACAGTCTATATCCATTCCCAGTACATTGGCTTCTATTCAAACTACTTTCCTGTCCCCAAAAAAGGATGGGAGTTGAAACCCATCTGGAACACAATGGATGTAAGCCCATACATACACGCCAAGATTTTTAAGATGGCAACACAAGAGAGAAGCCTGCCATTACTCAAAAAAGGAGACTGGTTTAAACTGCCCTGAGTCCCCACCATTTTCTGTGGGCTCCTGCTGATCTGTCAATGGCTGGAGCTCTTTAAACCTGTCCCAGTCGGTACCGGGAAAAATGGTGTGGAGGGCAGTTTCGTCCCCCTGGTACCGACTAAGCCAGGTTTAAAGAGCTCCATCCATTGATAGATCGGCAGGAGCCCTCAGAAAATGTTGAGGAGGGCAGCATGAACTGCCTACCCAGTAACCCGACTCTTTTCTGAGGGCTCCTGCCAAGCTGTCAATGGCAGGAGACCTCTGAAAACGGTTGGGTAGGCGGTTCTGCGGGATCGCGCTCCATACCCAGCCATTTTCTGAGGGCTCCTGCCAAGCTGTCAATGGCTGGACCGCTTTAAAACTGGCCCAGTCGATACCAGAGGTTCCCCCGGTACTGACTGGGCCAGGTTTAAAAGGGTCCAGCCATTAACAGCTCGGCAGGAGCCCGAAAACAATGGAACAAAATGGTTCATTTCAATGGAAAAAAACCATTTCATTTCATCTGTAACGAAATGCTTCCTCATTTTATTTTGATTCGTTACGTAATGAAACAACGAAGCAGCATTTCATTTTTTGTTTCCTGCCTGTCCTTAAGCAGGAGCTATTTTGAAAAGGAATCTTTCCTTTTTCCTTTCGTAACTCGAAAAAAACAGGCTTTTGTTGTAACTCGAATTTTACCTATACCCACAGATTTTTGTTGAATTTTTCTTAAGTCAAGACGTCTGTAGGTCGAGGTACCACTGTATATAAATTCTATACTAAACTCCAGAAAAGCAGGAGCTTACCTACCCCGGGACAGGATAGACAAGCTTCTGTACCTAATAATCAAATTTAAACATTCTTTTTACTTTGTATGGGAAAATGGCTCATTTTTAGTTACATTGTTTTGGGGTTTTGGTTTTTACAGATGAATCCACTGTGGAGAAACCAGAACTTAGTAGTCCGACCATCTGCTATGTTCCAGGAGGAGAATATTTTGTGGAAGGAGACACATGGAATATTGATTCTTGCACACAGTGTACATGTCATAATGCACGGGTTCTTTGTGAAACGGAAGTCTGCCCACCTCTTCTTTGCCGAAATCCAACCCGTACTCAGGATTCATGCTGTCCACAGTGCCCAGGTTAACATTCAATATTGTACAGTAGTTTTGCTCTCCCTATGCAGGACTCAACTAAAAAAATACAGTGGTTGAAATCCAGTTGATTTACATTGTTAGTTGCAACTTGATTGTGACTATTTAATAAATTGAAGTTACAGAGTAGTTCTTTCACCTAATCCCTACTGCTTCAATGAACCTACTCTGTTTGCAATTTGTGATGCTAGGCAACAGGATTTCAGCGAAGAACAAGCCAAAATGAATATAATTTAGCACTGAGTTGTTACTGTGATTAAAGAGAGGCTAGATTTTTTTTCAAAGAGTCTGGAAGTTCTAGTACAAAATGAATGTACGTAGCTTTAAAAAGTGCTAGGGCTGGTACATGGGTGGTTAAGAGGGGCATAGTATTCAAAACAGGCGTAAAAGAAATAGATTATGAAGCAGTATAACTATATTGTGATCCTTGTCATCTGTGCTTGTGAAATTGAAAACCAGCTTTAGGAAATGCATGATCTCCAACTCTCCCCTAAAACTCCAAATAAACTTTGACTGTGGCTGACAAGACTTTCTTTAACCCAAGAAAGCTTCTAAATTCTTGAACCTTAGAGTTCATAGAAGCCATAGCTAGTACAGCCAGTGGTGAGAGATTAGGGTGAGAATTGCCTATCTTCTGCTTTAATTCCTGGTCTGAAACCAAATAAAAGTTACAAGTGCAGTTTTAGGTAAAACTAGAAGACACAAATCCATAATACAGACATTGTTGCCAAATTCCTTTTCTCTGCCCAGAAAACACCAAAGAGAATTCTTGTGCTTAACTAATTTTAAGCTTCCTTTAAATTATCTATATGAATGTATGCTGTATTTTATCAGGCCTTTGGCTGTGAAATAAAATTGATTGATTGATTGACTTTAATGAAAGAAACAGAAATGAGGAGCTTGGGATGAAGTGCCTCTTCCGTTGCTTGCAAGGTGACCTTGCTGAGAGTTAAATTCAGGAAAAATATTCTTATTTAGTGAATCAAATCCAAAATTCACAAATGTGTGAAAAATATTCACACTTGTTCATGACAAATTCCCTAACTTTTTTCTTTATTGCTTACTATATTGCATCTATTTTAGACGAGCCTGCTCAGCCTTCCTTGTCAAGCAACGAGAGTATGCCCAGTTACTGTAAAAATGATGATGGCGATATTTTTCTTACTGCTGAGTCTTGGAAACCCAATGTTTGCACCAGTTGTATCTGCATGAACGGTGGAATCAGCTGTTATTCTGAGTCTTGCCCACCAGTATCCTGTGACAGACCTGTTTTGAGAAAGGGACAGTGTTGTCCATATTGTATAGGTAAGTGAAATGAGAAGAAAGGATTGCGTGATGGAGCATTTTTCAGAATCATATTTATTCGGAATCATGATGCCATGTCAATTTTTATTTTCATTTTATTTTATAGTTTATTTGTGATCAATTCTTGGGTTAAAAATCCCTTAATCCAGGCATGTCCAAACTTTGGCCCTCCAGATGTTTTGGACCACAACTCCCACAGTCCTTTGCAATTGCCAATCTAAGCTTAGAATTCTGGGAGCTGTGGTCCAAAACATCAGGAGGGCCGAAATTTCAACACGCCTGCCTTAATCCCATTGCTGCTGCTTCTCCTCTTCCCCAACCCCTTTCCTTTCATCCTGGCTATTCTGTCCGTCCTCATAAATCATACAGTAGTCCCTTGGTTTATGAGCATAATCTGTTCTGGAAACATGTTCGTAAACCAAAATACCCATACATCAAAAACAGTTTCCACGTAGGAAATAATGGAAACTTGCACGATTCATTCTGGGGCGCCTCACCCCAGGACAAATCATGTACATTTCCATTATTTCCTATGTGGAAATAAGAGGGCAGTTGTGGTGGCCGCAGCAGCAACAAAAGCTGACGGAAGCTAGAGGGTGGCAGCTGTGGCAGCCAGGAGCTGGTGGCAGCAGCGGCCACAGCAAGAGCTTTTAAAATATGCGATTATTGTGACATAGAAATGTACTGTACTTTAACCACTTATTCAGTTATCAATAATTGGCAGAGGAAAAAAATTAAATAAATAAATCAGCAGCCGCAAGGCAAGCTACTGCCACAAACAGCAGCTGTAAAGCAAGCTACTGTCACAAAATGGGGTTTGGGTGATGTTCTCTCTTATCCACGGTTTTCATTATCCAGTGGAAGGTCTGGAACCAATCTCCAGCGGATACCAGGCCATATTTTCAACTTGATGCAGCTTAATGAATGAAAGTACAGGATGGTTTTAACACAGGCTAGATTTATAAGTTATGCTGCTTAAGGCTGTCATTGTCATCAGTCAGGATGATTTTGTAGAAATCAAACATTTCCTGCTTCATTCCTGAGGCAGTATCATACTGCAGTATCAGCTTCTAGATAAACTCACCTGGATGACTGAGAATCTTCACCGACACTTTGAGACAGTGGGAATTTGACACTCAGCATAATTTGATTTATTTTCAGTGATAGAACTGTGCTATTAGTATTAAACAGAAAGTTCAGCATGATGACCTGCCAAGCAAAAACCATTAAAGATTCAAAGCAGGCATATACTGTATATACTCGAATATAAGCCTAGTTTTTCAGCCCTAATTTTGGGCTGAAAAGGGGGTCCTCAACTTATTTGCGGGTCAGTACTTTTAGCCACTGAGGCAGGTGCTTGGGTCGGTGGCTAAAAGTCATTTTAAACATTGCACACCACTTCTCCTGACATCAGGGGGGAGCAGCGCACAATGTTTAGCCACCAAGGCAAGTGCTTGCCTTGGTGGCTAAAAGTCATTTTAAACATCACACACTGCTCCCCCAGCTGATAAAGGAGGAGCTGCCAGGCCCTGCTGCATTTCCCACCCTAGACTTATACTTGAGTCAATACCTTTCACCAGTTTTTAGGGGTTAAATTAGGGGCCTTGACTTCTACTTGGGTTGACTTATACTCGAGTATATACGGTAATCTTATATTTATTTCTTCCAACTGCTTTGATGGCTTTCTGACATCCAATTATGACATTATTATTTCAACAGAAGACATAGTATCTAAGAAAGCAATGTGCCATTTTAATGGAAAAACATATGCTGACGAAGAACGTTGGGATATTGACAGCTGTACACACTGCTATTGTCTGCAGGGTCAGACCCTTTGTTCTACAGTTAGTTGTCCTCCACTTCCGTGTGCAGAACCCATTATTGTAGAGGGAAGTTGCTGCCCAATGTGCCCAGGTATGTATGTATGCATGTATGCATGTTTGTGGTTGGTTACTTGCTTGATTAGTTTATATCATGGCTTTCATCAAATAAAGAAACAAGATACATATTTAATAGAGTGCATTTTCAGAAGCTTAACTAAATATACCAGGAATTTCTGCATAGGCATAAAATAGAAACTCATTTAGCAAAAAATTTGAAAAATGCTCTACGAAATCTAATAAGTAACAATAGTGAGTCTCTGATAATTCCAAAGCAGTTTTCTTATAGTTGGCAGACAGAATAGATTTCTGATGAGATGAAAATTAAGTTAAATTGCTGGATTAGTTCAAATACTGTGTATTTATTGTTTAGACATGGAATATAGAAAATGATGGCTTTCTTTTTTTCCCCCTCTAATAAATTATTCAGTCATTCAAATATGATTTAATTAGAAGAAGTACCTTCAGTTTCTACAGGAATGAACTGGGATTCCATCCCTTGTCTCCCATTACTAATTTTTAGAGCCAAGGGAAGGCAACCTTTTTTTTTTTTAAGTGTGGTACTGGATTACTCATCTAACAGTAAAGAAAGACTAACTGGCTAGATAGAAATGGTGATTGTTGTGTTACAACTTCTTAATGTTGTATAACATTAGGCACCATCATTGGCAAAATATAGTGACATCTTCTAGAAACTGTTGGTGATACTAGGTTCTGTTCTAATTTCCCCTTTTTCTTTGGTCTTTTTATAACAGTCTCAAAAAGAACAATATCGACACTTGTTTTCTGAGCTGTATGTAACATTTAAGGTTGCACAAGGGGGAGATTTCACTAGTCATATCTCTGCATTGTTCTGTTGTCTTTCATTTGTTCATCAGCTCTTAATGTTCAGAAATACTGCCTGCATATAGCCTGCTATTTTATATACCAAATTAGACTCCCTTTGCTGGACCCAGTGCTTTTTTAAAAAACAGTACTTTTCTAATTTATGTTTTAAGTGAATTTGATACAATAGATTAATGATGTATGAATAAAAGTCCTTGAGTTCTGTGTAGTCCCAAGAGCAGAAATGCTATAAAATAAAACAGTAAGAATCAAAAAATGAAAAGGATGAGTAGGAGTTTAATTGCTGTGATTAAGCAGAGGTAACTTTTTAATGAGGTGACATGACAATTATGTTTTATAGAGATGTATGTACCTGAGCCTACCAATATTCCAATTGAGAAGACAAATCATAGACGAGATAATGAACGAGAAGCATCAGTTTGGCCTACACCTAATGAAAATGATATTCACATTCATAGAGGTAAATAGCATTTCATCCAGTCACAACTACTGTGAACCATAGATTGTTTAGATTAGCTTTGAAAATGACTCTGAAGATTTCTTTACACTTAAAATGAGAACCAAATTCTACTCTATTGAATACCAATATCTGTCAGTCCTTTTTTTATTACTTTTATTTTTTCACAGATACTTGCAATTAATCTACTTATTAGATTTTGGACTGGTCTTCCATCTAATGTAGAAGCATTTATCACTGACCACATACATCACATTTACATTTACACTGGTACCTTGTATAAAGGAATTAATTTGTTCCAAATGAAATTATGTTAAGCAAATTTTCCTTTATACAAATTCCCCATAGGAATGAATTGAAAATGGAGTAATCCCATTTTTATGTTGTACAGATTTGGGCCACAGGCAATTATGTTAAGCAAATTTCCCCTGTCTCCAGAATATTTTATGTTGTACAGATTTTATGTTATACAAACTTTGTTATACAAGGGTACATCT